>JAAFCE010009125.1:10817328-10881604 GCA_013389805.1 Trigoniulus corallinus
TACCCAATAATCGTCGCATTAGTGTAGTGTCTGTGCAGTATATGCATTAGAACTATACAGTGGATGGGTCTCTAATGACCTTGTAGTTGACGGGACCTTAAACTCCAACAAAAAACAACAACAACTAACTGGGCTTGTGTTGCTTAACTTCAGTGATCAGACGAGAACTGGTGTGTCCAACACAACTCGCCACTCCCACGCCCTTGAAGAAAGTCTGGGAAAAGCTGAGGAAGATCCAAGGCAGATATTTACCATCATGTGGCTCCAGTCTCCTTGTACAAGGGAGACATGTCCTTCTGCCAAGTGAGGTGGCTGAGGAACTGGCAAGGACGTTTACAGCCGCCTCCAGTTCGCAGAACTACACGGCAGCATTTATGCAGTCTAAACAAGCTGCAGAACGCCACCCACTTAATTTTGCTGGTGGTGTCGCTGAGGGGAATAACAACCCATTTACCCCTTGGGAGTCATGGGCAGCTCTAGCAAGAGCCAGGGACACTGCTCCTGGCCCAGATAGCATCCACTATCAAATGCTACGACATCTACCAGAGGAAGGCGTTAGGTGCCTCCTTGAGGTATTGAACTATATTTGGAAGCAGCATGAAGTCCCTGCAGGTTGGCGAGAGGCTACTATAATCCCACTGCAAAACCTGGGAAGGATAGTAGCCTTCCAAGAAATTACAGACCCATTTCATTGACGAGCTGTCTTTGCAAAACTATGGAATGCATGGTTAATTGGCGCCTGGTGTGGTATCTGGAACGGCACCACCTTCTTGCCGATGCCCAATGTGGTTTCTGTGCTGGCAGGTCTCCACTGGATCATATGATCTCACTGGAGACTGCAGTACGTGAGGCTTTTCTCCACAGACAGCTCCTGGTAGCTGTCGTCTTTGATGTGGAGAAGGCATATGATACCACATGGCGCCATATCATACTGGAGACCTTGTACCATTGGGTGCTCAGGGGTAATTGGCACCTCTTCCTCCATAGCTTTTTGTCCGACCGGACCTTCAGAGTGAATGTGGGTTACACCTACTCCTCGACCTTCCTGATGGAGAATGGTGTCCCACAGGGGAGCGTCTTAAGTGTGACGCTCTTTGGTGTTGCGGTGAATGGCTTACCATCCTCCGTTGAAACCCCAGTACAGTCGTCCCTATTTGTGGACGACTTTTCTATCGGGTACCGGGCTGCCACGATGCTCAGCATTGAGCGTCAGCTGCAACTGGCACTCAACAGTGCCAACGAGTTTGTCACCTCTCGTGGCTATAAGTTCTCCCCGAGAAAACAACTGTCATGCACTTCTGTCATAAGCGAGGCCCGCCTCCTCCCAGTTGTAGAGGCGGCCCGGTGTCTTGGTCTCCGTTTCGACAGCCATCTGACATGGGTCCCGCACGTGAAGGAGCTGAAGGTCAAGTGCCCTCGTTTTGGGGCAGATCGAACAGTCACGCTTTGGCTTTATAGATCACTCATTCGATCCCATCTCGATTATGGCTGTGGCGTATATGGCCTGGCTGCCCAATCTACTCTCTGGATGCTGGACAGTATTCATCACGCTGGCATCCGGTTGTCCATTGGGGCGTTCCGCACAAGCCCAGTACTCAGCCTTTATGCTGAGACTTGTGAACTGCCACTGACTATGGCGGCAGTACTTGGCAGCTGGATACATTTTGTGGCTGAAAGGTCAGCCGCAGCACCCTACCACCCAGCCATCTTTAGTCACTCAGAGACGGCCATTCGACCGCCGCCCTGGGGTTCCCCCTCCATTTGGTGTGTGGTGGATGGACGGTTTTACTGGCCTGGGTGTGGCTCTGCCTAGGGTGCAGCCTGTGGTGCCGGCCTCTGTGTCGCCCTGGGCAGTGCCAGAACCCAGATTTGATTTTGTGCTAGCAGCCTTCCTCTGGACGCCTCTCTCTGACCTATCGAGGCCATGTTTTTATTTACACAGATGGGTCGAAGGATGGCTCCTCAGTGGGTTGGTCAGTCTTTACAACTGGTCATCTCATTGGGGGCCGCCTTGCAAGCATCGACAGTGTCTTAACTGCAGAGCTCACTGCTCTGCACAGGGCACTGGTACTCATCCAATTACTGTTATTGCGACTGACTCCCTATCCTCCCTTCAGCTGTTGCACACCCTATATGGCAGACATACCATCATCCAGGGTGTGCACAGGTTGCTGCTTGTGATTCGTAAGCAGGGCAAGACAGTGTTGTTTACAGTAATTATTCTAATAAACGGCGCCCTCCAATAACCGGTGCGCCTTTCAGCTGAAAAAAATAATAAACGGCACCCTCTAATAAACGGCGCGCTGTTTATTTCAAAACTGTGTGGAAGTGATCGTGCAAGTTAACTTGAATTTTTTTAATGATTAACCCTTTAATGCTACACAGGTGTACTGGTATAATCATCATCACACCCTTATCCAGCCTGTGGCAGGGTTGGGTCCATGGGTCCATTGAACATGCTATGACTGGGAACACCCCAGCCAGGCGTCTGGAACCCACAGGAATATTGGCTGGTTGTCTGTGTGGGGATGCCGGCCTACCGCACTGTTCCACTACCACATTTTACAACCAAAATATAAATTTTGGCAGGTAAATTAATGCTTTGTCAGGTACTGGTGTACCCCAGGGTTTTTCTTCCTCCTCTCTGTTCTGTGGGTGACCCTGGTGCAATGCGTTTCTCAGTATTTTCACATGATAGGTTGAACTTCCTAATAAATCACAGTCGTGTAGACAACTAGGCTTTAGTGCAGACATTGTTGAAAGAAAAGTTTCAAAGAGAAAGTATTCTTTAGCATTTAAATTGTTGGCAATTTCTGCAGTTGAGAATGATAGTATTCGTCCTGTGGCTAAACCTCTACAGTTATCTGAATCTAGGGTAAGGATTTAAATTTTAAATGAACCATTGATTATTTTTCTTAATTTCATTTTGCCCATAAATTCAGATGCGAGAGTGGCATCAGCAAAAATCAAAATTAATGAAATCAACTTGTCCGGCCAAAAAGTTTCCATTAAAGAAATTGAAAAAAAATAATAAACGGCGCCCTCCAATAAACGGCGCAACAAAAAAGGCCTTTGAAAAAATAAACGGCGCGCCGTTTATTAGAATAATTACGGTATGTGGGTCCCGGGGCATGTTGGCATCATGGGCAATGAGAGGGCGGATGCCCATGCCCGTCAGGTGGTCCACGTGCCAGATGAACCCAACACTACTGTCCCCTCCTCTGATGCTCTCCTGATGGTGCAGCAGGCCATCCATGCACAATGGCGGTCCCAGTGGTTTGCAGAGACCTCCAACAAACTCCACACACTGAAGGACACTCCAGATCACTGGGTGTCCTCTTGCCGCCAGTCACGGAGGGAGGAGGTTGTGCTTGCTCGGCTTCAGGATCGGTCACACGTTCTTCACCCACTCCTACATTCTATGGGGTGAGGATACACCATGGTGTGACTTCTGTTGGGAGCCTCTCACAGTGGCACACATCTTTAGTCACTGTGAGAGATACCGAGAGCTTAGATGGCGACTGGGAGTCAGTCCAGAGCTATCCACATCACTTGGGGATAATCCCCAGGCAGTGGAGAGCTCACTGGTATTTGTGAAAGAGGCTGGCCTCTTTCACAAAATTTGCTTTATACATGGGTTTTTTTAGGCAGTTTTTGCATTTATTCTTGTATTAATTTGGCTTTTGCCTTTTATTTATGTGTCTGTTTTGGCTTTTGCCATTTTTATTATTATTTCTGTTTTGGCTTTTGCCACTTTTATTGTTATTTCTGTTTTGGCTTTTGCCACTTTTATTGTTATGTCTGGTTTCACTTTTGCTGCTTTTATTTTTATTTCTGTTTTTGGCTTTTGCCTGTAATTGTTTTTCCATATTTATTTGGCTATTGCCTTTGATTGTTTATTACTTTTAGTGGCCTTTTGACCTTTTTCTTGCCATCATGGTGGGATGGCCATTTACACCCCCACCATGGTGATTTGTTTTTCTGGGCCCTAATGACCTTTGTAGTCGATGGGCCCTAAAACAACAACAAACAAACAAACAATTTACATCTCTTGCAGATCAGATTCTCCAGTTGAAAAATGCAGTGGTATCCAGCCTTGATAGGATATCTGAATCAATTATTTCCTGCAATGGTATATCTGCAAGTGACTCTTTTTCTCTTATTAATTCAAATAACCAAGCAGGTGAAGGCAGTTTTTATACTGATCCCCTGCCGACCTAGCCTTGATGAGAATTACAACTCATTGGAAAAAACGTTCTCTCGAAGTGGAAGTGAAACCTGTTTCATTGAAGTGTGATCAACCTGTGTGTTCTGCATCAAATCATAATTCTAAGGACACCCTTACTTATGCTGAAGTTCTCTCTGAAAAGAGGGATATGGGAACACTTAACTGCTACTCCTCAATCTGCTCTCTTGTTGTTTGTTTGTTGGTGTTTAAGGTCCCGTCAACTACAAGGTCATTAGAGACCCAAGAGAACATGGCATCATGCTGTTCAGGGATCCAGGCAGATTCAAGGTAGTCGTCTTGCCAACCAGATTTCTGCAAATACCAAGAGAATTCTCTTAAACAATGTTTTATTGGAGTTGTCTTTGCAAGAGCTAGTTCATGTTTTGTACCATATCAGTCAAGACATTATTGAGTGCTGGAGATGGTCCGCCAAGGATGGCCATCTCTCACGTGCCATATTTCTCCATGTTTCTAAATTTCCTGGACATGACATTCTGGATACACGTCTATGGCCTGAGGGGGTGTATGTATGGCCCAACCCTCATCTTCAGGACTCCTGGCAGTGACCTGGCCCCTGTTGTTCTTCCTCTCAATGACGCCATTGGTCTCTTATTTCCTCCCAGATCCTGGACTTTCATATTTCTACAAAAGCATCTTTCACCATCAATCAATGTACTATAACAGTAGTATTGTGTAATGTTCATTCTCTTTTCACTAAATTCGATCTTGCTGAGTCCCTAGTTGTTGATCAAAGACCTGACCTTATCATCTACACTGAGACTTGGCTTAACAACAACATTTCATTCTCTCTTATATCTCTCCCTGGCTACATTCTCCTCTGCACTGACCAGCCAACCCATGAAAGTTATCAGTATCGTCATACACTCCTTACATTTGCTGTTATACCCAGGCTCTGTTTGTATGTTTTCAATTTTCGGTTCAACCTATTTGCCGTTTACCACCCTCCACATGCTACCTTGGATCCAGTCTTCTCCTTTCTTTCTCATAATATTGATACTAGTTCTCCCACTATTCTAGCAGGAGACTTCAATGTTAATTTTCATCACTCCACTGGTGTGTTGTGGCAGTTACTTGATTTTACAAAAGCACTCTCTCTAGTTCCTATCCTCTCCATACCCACTAGAGCAGTGATTTCCAAAGTGGGCCCCACATCCTACAAGGGGGTAATTCAATTGTTAAGGGGCGGCAATTCGAAAATGGACTCGAAAATTCCCCTGAGCCATGTAAGAATGAACCTTATTGCACCAACTGTAAGGGAAACCACCCCGTCTCTTCTCGGGATTGCCCCACCTGGTTGCAGGAACGTGCAATCCAGGAGTGGCGTGTCAAGAAGGGTATCAGTTTTCACGATGCATTGCGGATGCTAGCTTTGCCAGGGACGCCAAGTCATCGCTTGCCCTATGCAGGTGCTGCAAAGGCAGCTGCTGTGACATCTGTCTGCACCCAGACGGACCTACTACCACAACTCCCCCCAGTGATCCGTTTGTTTCCCACTCATATCCGCCAGGTCCATGGGATGCATCTGTGCTAGCATTGGCTGCCAGACGGATCCTGACCCCATGCCAGAGGTTTCTTCTGGCTCCATCACCAGCCTCTTTGGAGGCCACAGATGCACCTCATCAAACAAAGGCATCTGCTGTGAACAACCCCATCCCTGGCTCCACCCAGCCAGCCCCCTCCAAAGAGGTGGTGGTGTGTGAGACAGGAGGGAAGCAACTGGGGACACCCCCGCTCCTGCAGTGGGGTGCATGTCCTTGGTTTGTCCACCCAGGCTCTCTGGCCAATGGCAGAAAGAACTGAGTGGCAGCATGCCCCAACTGAGGAATGATGGGGATTCCTCCTTTGAGATGGAGGAGGATGACCCAATTATATGCACCCCTCCCTTATCTGCAGTAAGATGGAGAAAGGGGAGAAATAGAAATAAACCTCAAAAGCCCACCTAATAGTGAATCTCCTTCAATGGAACGGTCAAGGCTTTTCCCACAAGAGGGATGAGATCACAATGTAGATCTCACGGCACAACCCCATCTGCATCTCCCTCCAGGAGATCCTCTGCCATAGTGATACTTCGCTTTCATTATGGGGCTACACCATGAATGCAGCCACCCGACAGCAGGGAGGCCACCCTGTGGGAGGCGTGGCTATGCTTATCTGGAATGGATACATACACGTCCCAGGGGAAGACCTCGACTCCCTCACAGCCTGGTTTCCCAGACTCTTTTTGATTGTGGGCGATTTTAATGCCCATAATCCCCAATGGGGCTCGGAGAGCCACAATCCCTGAGGCCTCCTTGTGGAGCAATGGGTGTCACACAATGGCCTCATTGTTCTAAACACAGGTGCCCCCACACATGTGATGACTGCCACTGGTGGTCTTGCCAGTATAGACCTCTCCATCTCCTCTCCTGGATTGGCACCAGGGCTACATTGAGAGGTTCTGTCTGACCCTTGTGGAAGCGACCACTTCCTCATCAGGATTAGCAGTGGAAGTGGGGCCGTGCCCCAATGGCCACCACGTTGTTGTCTGCATCAGGCAGCCTGGAATCCATTGAATCCACTTTCACCCACTGTGTGATTTTGATGGGGTGAACAATCTAGTGAATCACTTCACAGAGGTGGTGGTCAATGTGGCATTGGCATCTCTCCCCAGAGAGCTGATGTAACCCACCACAAGCACGGGTGCCATGGTGGACGGAGGATTTGAATCACTTGACACTTTGTGGTTGCGACTGACTCCCTATCCTCCCTTCAGCTGTTGCACACCTTTTATAGCATACATGCCATCGTCCAGGGTGTGCACAGTTTGCTGCTCATGATTCGTCAGCAAGGCAAGAGTGATTTTTATGTGGGTCCCAGGGTATGTTAGCATGATGGGTAATGAGAGGGCAGATGCCCATGCTCATCAGATGACCCACCTGCGAGATGTACCTGACACTACTGTCCCCTCCTCTGATGCTCTCCTGATGGTGCAGCGGGCCGTCCATGCACAATGGCGGTCCAGTGGTTTGTGGAGACCACCAACAAACTCCACACACTGAAGGAAACTCCAGTGCAATGGGTGTCCTCATGCCGCCAGTCTTGGAGGGAAGAAGTTGTGCTTGCTCGGCTGTGAATCAGTCACACGTTCCTCACCCACTCCCACATTCTAAGGGGTGAGGATCAACCATGGTGTGACTGTTGTTGATAACCTCTCACAGTGGCACACATCTTTAGTCACTGTTAGAGATACTGTGAACTGAGATGCTGACTGGGAATCAGTCCAGAGCTCTCGACCTCACTTGGGGATAACCCCCAGGAGGTTGAGAACTCACTTGTATTTGTGAAAGAGGCTGGCCACTTTCACAAAATTTGACTCTGACTCCCTTTTGCTTTTATCTTTGTGTCTATTTTGTCTTTTGCCTTTTTATTTCTATGATTGTTTTGGCTTTTGCCTGCTTTTGTTTTATGTATGTTTTTGGCTTTTGTCCATTTTCGTTTTATGTATGTTTTTGGCTTTTGTCCATTTTCGTTTTATGTATGTTTTTTTTATATCTGTGTCTGTTTAGGATTTTGCCTGGTTTTATTCCACATTATTTATTTGGCTATTGCCTTTTTATTTTTATTAGTTTTTGTGGGCTCTTGTGCTTATTTAATGTCACCATGGTGGGATGTCGTTTTTCACCCCATCATGGTGATTGTTTTTCTGGGCCCTAATGACCTTTGTAGTCAATGGACGTAAAACACAAACAAACAATCCAAGTTCCATCCCTTCTCCATTTAAAGCTCCTACTCTGCAGTTACCAACTCTCCTGAATATTTCAAAACTAAAGTCTTCCTTTTCCACAGGTGCCTGATAGTCTTCCTGCCACTGTTGTAAAGTCCTTCGATAATGTCACCTTACATTTACTTCACATCCTTAACGTTTGTATGGCCTGTGGTCATTTTCTTTCTCTTTGGAAGTAGGCTTTTATTGTTCTGGTTTACAAGCAGGGTTCAGTTTCCAAACCAATCAGTTATCAACCCATAGCAGTCCTCTGTCCTCTCTTCCACATACTGGAGCAATGGATTTATGACCTTATTCGGGAAGACCTACTTTTCAATATTCCAGAAATGCAGTACAGCTCCAGGCCAAAATCCTGTCTCCTTCCATATGCTTCTGTTCTCTCTACTGTTTCTAACTCCTATGTTCTAGGAAGGAGGTACCTATTACCTCAAACTGCCCTCAAAAAGCTTTTGACACTCTTGATCATGCACACCTGGTTGGGAGACTGCTAAGGGTGGCATGATGGTAGCTGGCTTCTTTTTGCTTGTGAGTGAAAATTTGCACTTTTGAAGGGAAAGATCAACCAAAGGAAAAAAGATAAGACGAGTAAGACGTGGCAGTGTTTTAGAGCATGCCCGGTGATAATAAGCCTAACGACACCATCACATCTCCCATCGTGCTTTGCAGAGCAGTGCATCGTCTGTCTCTGCAGGCAAGCAGACATCCGGGCAGCCACAAACCACTTCGCTGGGTTGTGTTTTTGCACTTTCTCACTGGGCCTGTTGGCACCCTTACTTAAGGGCTTATTTTTATTGTTGCTATTATTGTTATAAGTTATTAACCTTTTATTATTAGCATGTAAGTTTTTGGTTCAAGTGTAAGTTGTGAAGGGTAGAATACCAGATGAGTGTGAGACCTCCACTCACTTGGGGATGATTAGACAACTAAGGAGCATCTCTAGTGGGGTTGGACAGCACCCCTCACAGGTAGACCTGCCATTATTACTGCAGGTTCTGGGCATCTGACTGGGGTGCCCCCAGTCAGAGCCAATGCACCAAATTAGGGGGTTAGACTGAGATTAGGGATGTGTAATGTGGGACCCTCTCAGGGAAAACTGGGGAACGAGTTGCAACCCTAAACCATAGGAAGATAAGTATTGCATTCCTCCAGGAGACGAGGTGGAAGGGAAATCGGTCTAGGGCTCTTGGTGAGGGATGCAAACTGATCTACACAGGTAGCAAAGAGGGACAAAATTGGGTGGTTATTGTATTAGGTAATGAGTTACAGCAGGGGATCACTTCAGTTAAAAGAGTCAGTAGTAGGATAATGTTAGTTACAGTTGTTTGGCAGGGTTTTGGGCTCCACCTCATCATCATCATCATCATCATCATCTCACCCTTCTCCCGCCTGAGGCAGGGTCGGGTCTGCGGGTTCTAATCCTCCACTCCTGCCTGTTGTCCACCAGGTCCCTCTCAACCCCGCACACCTCCATGTCTGCCAGCACCACCTGCTCCCACGTTCGCTTTGGTCTCCCTCTACCTCTGGTGCCCCCAACCACCCGCAGTCCTACCATGGACATAATTAGCTCCTCCTCTCCCCTCCTCATCACATGCCCATACCACCTCAACCGATTCTCTCTCATCTTTTCCGCAATGTCCCCCACCCCCAAGCTACCTCTAACGTAATCATTTCTGACTCGGTCGGATCTAGACACCCCACACATGTAGCACAGCATTCGCATCTCGGCCACTTGCATTTGCCTTTCATGGTCCTTCCTAACTGCCCAGCACTCTGACCCATACAGCATAGCAGGCCTGACAACGGTTTTGTAAACCTTGCCCTTCAACTTTATTGGGATCCGACGATCACACAGGACCCCACTTGCCTGTCTCCATTTCAGCCACCCTGCATTAATCCTACGGGTCACATCAGAATCTATTTCCCCATTGCCCTGGAAAAATGATCCCAGATAGCGAAGCTCTTGCACCACTGGAATCTCCTCTCCCCCACAGCGAATTTCACCTCCTTGCCCCTGGCCGCTAAAATTGAAAGCTAGGTACTCAGTTTTCTTCATGTTCACCTTAAGGCCCCCTTCTTCCATTGCTTCTTTCATGTCTTGTAGGCCCTTTTGTGCATCTTCCTTGGACTCCTCAAGCCTTCCCACATCATCTGCAAATACCAGGCACTGGGGGGCCCACTCCCCTATTCCCGTCAGTAGCTCATCCATTACTAGGGTAAATATGTATGGGCTAAGAGCTGACCCTTGATGCACACCAACCTCCACTTTGAAGCTTGCAGTGTTTCCCCATGCTGTTCTCACCCTAGTGATAGAACCATCATACATATCCTGCACTATCCTAATATGGCCCTCATCCATGCCTTTCTTTCTTAAAACACCCCATACTAACTGTCTGGGAACACTATCATATGCCTTCTCCAGGTCAACGAATATTGCATGAAGGTCCTTCCTTGCTGCTCTATGCTTCTCAATCATCTGTCGGAGAATGAAGATTGGCTCCATTGTGGACCTACCTGGCATAAACCCAAACTGATTTCCCGGACACTAGTTAAGTCCCGGAGGCGACGTTCTATGACTCGCTCCCACAGCTTCATAGAATGGCTCATCAGCTTTATGCCCCTATAGTTTCCACAGTCCTGGGCGTCACCTTTGCCTTTGAACAGTGGTACTATCCAACTATCTCGCCATGCAGAAGGCATCCTGTCCCCCTTTGCTAACTTATTGAAGAGCTTCCCTAGCCATGTAATTCCCGTGGGGCCCAAGGTGTGCCAGACATCCATGGGGATCTTATCAGGACCTACTGCTTTCTGACCTTTCATCTTCTGAAGGGCTCTGACTATTTCTGCCTCACTCACCCTGTCCACAGCTTGTGGTGTGAGTGGGGTTCTGCCTGTGGCCAATGCACCAGAGCCTGCATTTAAGACACTGTGGTAGTATTCCTCCCACCTTTTGATCACCTCTGCTGGTTGAAAAAGGACCCTACCCTTGGTATCCTTTACCGTTATGGCCCTGGTAACATCCTTACTAGTCCTATCCCTGGTCCTGGCCAGTCTAAAGACTGCATTCTCTCCTTCCCTTGTCCCCAACTTTTCATATAGAGCCTCATACTTCTGGTACTTGGCCAGGGCAATGGTCCTCCTGGCGTTCTTCCTTGCCTGAACATAGTCTCTCTTATAAACCTGATCCCCTACCTCTCTCCACCTATGGAAAGCCTCCTTCTTTAGTTTGATGGCAGCTTCCACCTCCTCATTCCACCACCAAGTCTGCCTGCCTGGGTAAGTGCCTCCTATTGGGCTCCACCTCATAAGTGCATATATCCCTCAAGCAGGCCTGGGGGACACAACAAAAGCTGATTTTTGGGAGGATTTTGATGAGGTGTTACAGTCAGTAAATAGAACAATTAGACAGGGCAAGGGAAATCAGTGAATAATTATTGGGGGTGACTTTAATGCACATGTGGGTATGTATGGCCTGGGATATGAGGTTTCAAAGGCAGATTATGTTCAAGCAAGGAAAAGTGCCAGGAGAACCATTGCCCTGGCCAAGCACCAGAAAAATGAAGCGTTATATGAAAAGCTGGGCACAAGGGATGGAGAGAAAGCTGTTTTTAGACTGGCCAAGACCAGGGACAAAACTAGTAAGGATGTTACCAGGGTCATAACGGTCAAGGATAACAATGGTAGGGTCCTGTTCCAACCAGCACTGGTAATAAAAAGATGGGAAGAGTACTACCAGAGCCTCTTAAATGCTGCCACTGGCAGTGAACAAGGGTGAGTGAGGATGAAATAGTCAGTGCCCTTCAAAAGATGAAAGGTCAAAAAGCAGTAGGCCCAGATAAGATACCCATGAATGTTTGGCACACCTTGGGGACCACAGGAATTACATGGCTAGGGAAGCTTTTCAATAAGTTAGCAAATGGTGACAGGATGCCATCTGCATGGAGTGAGAGTTGGATGGTTCCACTGTTAAAGGACTGTGGAAACTATAGAGGCATAAAGCTGATGAGCCATTCTATGAAGATGTGGGAGTGAGTCATAGAATGTCGCCTCAGAAACCAAACTAGTGTCCGGGGAAATCAATTTGGGTAGGTCCACCATGGAAGCAATCTTTATTCTACGACAGATGATAGAGAAACACAGAGCAGCGAAGAAAGACCTTCATGCAGTATTCACTGACTTAGAGAAGGTATATGATAGTGTCCATAGACAGGTGGTATGGAGCGTTTTAAGAAATAAGGGAGTTGATGAAGGCCATATTAGGATAGTGTAGGATATGTATGATGGTGCTATTGCTAGGGTGAGGACAGCATGGGGAAACACTGCATGCTTCAAGGTACAGGTTGGGGTGCATGAAGGGTCAGCACTCAGCCCATATCTATTTACTCTAGTAATGGATGAGCTGCTGATGGGTATAGGGGAATCGGCCCCTCAGTGTCTGGTATTTGCCGATGACGTGGGGAGGCTGGAGGAGTTGAAGGGCAAAGTGTATAGAACTGTCGTTAGGCCCACTATGCTGTATGGCTCAGAGTGTTGGGCAACTAGGAAGAACCATGAAAGGTGGATGTAAGTAGCAGAGATGCGAATGCTGCGCTACATGAGTGGGGTGTCATGAGCTGACAGAATCCGAAATGCTTATGTTAGAGGTAGCTTGGGAGTGGGGGACATTGTGGAAAAGATGAGAGAGAATTGGTTGAGGAGGTATGGGCATGTTATGAGGAGGGGAGGGGAGGAGCTCATTAAAGGCATTACAGGACTGAGGGTGATTGGGGGCACCAAGGGTAGAGGAAGACCAAAATGGACGTGGGTGCAGGTGTTGCAGAGGGACATGGAGGCTTATGGAGTGGATGGGGACCTGGCAGAGGATAGGCAGGAGTGGAGGATCAGAACCTGCATACCCGACCCTGCCTCAGGTTGGAGAAGGGTTGACCTCCCTCTTATCCCCTTAATCTTATAAAGTCCTTTCTGAAATTCCACAAAGCCAGGACCAGAGTCCTCCCTCTAGTAACTGCACTTCACCTAGGTGTTCCTCAGGGTTCCATACTAGGTCCTATTGTATTCAACGAGGCCACAAGTGACCTCCCTTCTCTTTGTGAAGGATGGCAGCTGTGGTCCTTTGCCAACAACTATTTTGGATGGTCAGTTCAACTTGATCACCTTTTTGAGTCAATTCCCCTTGTAGAACAATTGCTCACAACAATATATACAAGGTATAACTCTTAACCTCCATCTTAACATTGAAAATACTAAAGATGATAATCTTCTCGCAAAGCAATCCTTCCCCTGATTATTTCTCCTTTACACCATTTTCAACCTCCTCCCTCTTTCTGCTGGGTGTCTTATTTGATCCCCAGCTCCAGTTCTTTCAGTATCAAGACTTCCCACACTCCAAATTAAATTCACTGAGTTATTTATTCAGATGCCTTAGGTCTGTGCTACTGGTAAACAAACTCTTGGTTCTATTTCAGGCAAAGGTGCTTCCACTTTTGTCCTAAACTCCCCCTTTCTTAGCAGGTCTTCAGAAGACTCATCTGCACTCTTTACAGGTTCTATATAATACCATATTCTACCTAATCCTCCACATTCCTCCTTGGGTTAGTTTGGGCCCTCAGTGGTTAAAGTGCCAACTCCTTCCCTTTAATATCTACCTGGTATACTGTCGACTCTGTATCCTCGCTTGTGCCCTTAGGAATAATCATCACCTTTTGAACCCAGTGTGCCCTATTTAGACGTCAGGGGCAGCGTCTTCCCAAAAATCTATGCTAGATGGCATGCAAAACAGTTGACTTCCAAAGTCTCCTTGCTACCATTCGTAGTGAGGTAGCCTCGATGACCACCACGCTGGCCACCATTTCAACAAAAGTTGAAGATTTGTGAGTTAGTGTTGTGGATAGTGCCGTTTTACCTAACAATAGTTTCCAAGATATTCAAGTGCAGTGTGATATTCTTAAATCAGCTTCAGAAAAAGTTTTCTTCGTTTGTGCTTCCATTTTGCCTGGTGTCTGAGGTGCATCGTCGCCATGTGGCGACCGCCATTTTGTGGGGAAGTTTCCTGCAGACACGTGGGTGACAACCGTCCACCCTTCCCTTACTGACCAAATAGCCCAGTTGAAAAACGCCATGGTCTCCAGCTTGGATAGAATCAACCAGTCTATCGTGTCTAAGAACTTCCTATTAGAGGGTGAGTCACCCAGTGATGTAACAAATTATGGGGGGAGAGTGCCTCTTATGTGGACCCCTCTTTGGGTTCAGCAGTAACAGATTTACAATTAGAAGAAGAAGGGTCTCTCCTCAGAGAGAGGAGAAATCAGGTCGGTATAGGCCTGAGCCCTCTCTCGAGGTTGAATCCATGGCCTCAGTTACCTGTGATGAAGATCTTTCAAATTATAAATGGGATGTTGATGACAGTTCATCTGTTGAACCACCCATTGGGGCAACAGAAACAAGAAGTAATGTCAGAAAATGGAAGGCCTCCCCTTTGATAGTTAGAAAACCTAGACAACCTAAGCTGGATGTGGCCCTCAATTTGCTACCTTTGGTGCACGACGGAATGAGTCCTAATGGTCCGTCTTATGCCCAAGTCCTATCAACAGGAGCCCGAGGGAAATCCTCTACAACTCTTAGTCAAGCCAAGGATCCTGGATCGTCTGGTGCAACATGGCAACCTACTGCCCCCATCACCCTGCTATCCAGGGGACTGCCCGGACTCAAGGAACTTGACTAGCAAATTCTTCTGCAGTGAATACAGAACGATTTGCCATTACCAATGTGTCGTCCAAGCAGCCGCTATCTGAGGTCACACAGATTTTTCAATTAGTGGGTCATGATGTGAAGGAGTGTGGGAGATGGTCAACAAAGGATGGACGCTTTTCCCAGGCTATCTTTTTCGAATCATAAAACAACCTGATCAAGATTACACGGATCCTGGTTCTTGGCCAGAGGATGTTTATGTTTGCCCTTTTCGGGGGCCAAATCCAACTCTTGTAGATGTGTGGCCTCCAAAGGATACAAGTACATCCTCTTTGAGTGGATGACGCCATCTAGGTCTTAGTCAAGTCCAGACTCCAACTTTATGTGATCAGAAGAGCTTCCGACGAATGTACCCACATACTACAAAGATCATCTTATGTCATGTTCGGCAGGGGACTTCAACTGTGACCTGTTATTGTCCACTGTGGCCTTACAGCAGCTTCTGGATTTTACCAGGGCACTGTCTATGTCCCCTGCCCTGTCTTTACCCTCCAGGGTTACCCATCTATCTGCAACTCTGATTGATCAGATTTATATTTTCTCTCACTTTCTTCCTGCAAAGGTATTGCATTACCATGATTATCGTTTAGACCACTTTATCCTGCTATTTACTGGAAGTCTGTCTTATCCAATGCCTGGCCTCGCATCTCGGCAATGTGTTTCTCGACTAAATTACAAATGGTTAAACTCTGACCTGTTTAACTCTATGCTTCATAAGTTAGACTCTCCGAGATTTTGGAATAGAAATGATCCAGTGTTTCTTGTCAGTGCTTTTCTGTCGACGGCCCAGCAGGCTTTAATAACTTCCTGTCCAGTAGTTAGACATGGCCCAGGTGGGTCCTGTAAGCCTTGGTGGAATGCACAACTTACCATCCTTCGCAATACTTGCTCCTACTATCATTTATGCTGCAAACAATCACCTGTCACTCAGTCATACTCTGAATTTGCATCACATCGTCACGATTTCAAACGTGCCATAGCCCAGGCAAAGGGGTTTGTGATATCTCCCTGGGGACCTACCTGGGTGTTATGGGCATTAGTTAATCATATGACTCTCTCTCCCACAATTGTGTCTGATAGAGTGGCAGCAGCCATAGTGTCCTGCATGGCAAATCCTTTTGGCGATCCCTCACCACAAGGTGTACAGTACTGTCGGAGTGGCACCTCCTCTATCCTTCCACCTACCTTAGAGCTAGCATCATTCTTGGTTTATATCTCAAAATTAAGGTGTTCCTCCTCATCCATCCATGACAGACTCCCAGCTCTAGCAATTAAAGCCCTGGACCCTATGAGTTTAAAACTTATCTTGCACACCCTAAATAGTTGTATGTCCGTTGGGCTGTTCCCTGTTCCATGGAAACAGGCTTTTATAGTACCAATCTTTAAACAAGGAGCTCCATCTGATCCAGCAAACTATCGCCCTATCACCATATTACCTCCATTGGCACAGATTCTGGATCCCCATTTGTGCCCGGGGTAGAATAGGCACACTGCATACCTGCATGTCATAAGGGGCAACTAAAAGGGGTGACTTTTTCTTGCCCCAGGTAGGACAACACCACTGTCGTCTTTGTCTATGACGTGTTCTGGACAGGACGATACTACCATCATGGTTGTTTGTGTGTTTGGTCTCACTAGTTCTCGGTCAATGTAGGCTCCTCAATGAGGTGACCATAAATAAACACCTACCCACGTCTTTGTCATGCGTGGAGACCTGCACCCCTGGGAAAAGCAGATCCTGGTGATTGAGGGGGTGCATGCCCTGCAATGTCTCTTGGCCACTCCACACTGGTGAGGTGGCTGACAGACATTGAGGATTAAGGCTGCAGCCTACAGCCCCAACACATCACTTTGGCCACAGCTTCCAGGGAAAACGGGAGGCCAAGGCGGATACCTGGTCTTGGTCAATCGGCCAGGGGAACATAAGTGGTTATGCCCTCTAGGGTTACTGTGAGTGGACCGGCAGTCAACCCTGATGCCTTTGGTCTGGTACTCGGGGATTATGCCATCCTTATGGTATCCTGTCTGAGCACCCTTGGCGACCCGAATTGGCGTCCCCTTGTTGGGCTCTGTGGTGGGTGAGGCCTGCAGGCAGCGAACTTTATAATTTAATCAAATTATGGTAACTTTAAAACAGAGGCTGGGGGCCTCATCAAATAACCCCACCCCTTTGTCTTCTTCTTCTTTTCTTTCTGGGACTTGCCCATGTGTTGAGCCTGAAGACAATGGCCTCGGTTCCACCCAACTTAGTGGGCTGACTGCTGCTAAGCCTGTGGAGATGAGTAGTGCTCCAAACAAGAGGCCACGTTCCCCCAGTAAGCCGTCTGGACCCCGGAACGATTCTGTGCCTCCTACTGCATCGGCACCTGCCCTTAACAAGAGGCAATGACCTCTCAGTCTTAAGGTGCAGGGCTCCACCACGGATGTGAAGCATGTCCCTGCATCTAAGGAGGCCTTAGGTGCAGTTAAATCACCCTTCCACCCCTTCTTCCTAACCTATCTGGTTTCTTTCCACATCTGGGGAGAATGGTGCAGCTTTGGGGAAGGCGTCGCCCTTCCTTATTGCCAAAGCCATTAAGGGCGTTGCTGGTAACATGACTTTGGTCAAGAAGCTTCGCAATGGCACCTTCTTGGTGGAGGCATCTGCCCCTCACCAGATTGAGGCATTGCTTAAAATTCAGAAACTCGGTGATTTCCCCATTGTGGTCGAACCCCATTGCACCCTTAACATCAGTAGAGGTGTGCTCAAGGAATAATGGAGGAGCTCAAGGACCAGGGTGTGGTAGCCATCTGCCACACCTTGGTTTGAAGGGATGGAGAGTCTCACCCCTATGACACCTTGGTGCTAACCTTTGGTAGGCCCAAGTTGCCAGAATACATCAGGGCCGGCTACCTCTGCTTGCCAGTATGACCTTTCATTCCGAGCCTCCTTCACTGCTTTAAGTGTCAAAGGTATGGTCATGGCCAGAATTCCTGTTCTGCCAGGGCCATGTGTGGCACTTGTGGGCAGGGAGACCATTCCCCCAAGCCTTGTATGACTGCACATTTTTGCACCAACTGTAAGGGAAACCACCCCGCCTCTCCTCAAGATTGCCCCACCTGGTTGGCTGCCAGACAGATCCTGACCCCATGCCAGAGGTTCCTTGCGGTTCCATCACTGCCTCTGGCCCAGCCTCCTTGGACGCCACAGATGCCTCTCATCAAACGGAGGCATCTCCTTTGAGCAGCCCCCTTCCTGGCTCAGCCCAGCTGGCCCCATCCATAGCAGTGGGGGTGGGTGAGAGAGGGTGGAAGAAACCAGGGACACCCCCTGCCCCTGCAGTGGGGCATGTGCCTTTGGTTCGTCCACCCAGGCTTCTTGGCCAACAGCAGAAAGCACTGAGTGGCAGCATGCCCCAACTAGAGCATGATGGGGATTCCTCCTTTGAGATGGAGGAGGAAGACCCAATTGTAGGCGCCTCTCCCTTTTCTGCTGTGAGCCGGAAAAAGGGAGGAATAGAAATAAACCTCCTAAGCCCACCTAATGGTGAATCTCCTTCAATGGAACTGTCGAGGGTTTTCCCACAAGAGGGACGAGATCACAATGCTGATCTCACGGCACAACCCCATCTGCATCTCCCTCCAGGAGATCCTCTGCCATAGTGATACCCCACTTTCGTTATGGGGCTACAACATGTATGCAGACACCTGGCAGCAGGGAAGCCACCCTGTGGGAGGGGTGGCTATCCTTATCCGGAATGGATGCATGCACATCCCAGTGACTTTGCAGACACCTCTCCAAGCTGTGACAGTTTCACTGCAACTGAATGTGCCCACCACTCTATGTTCCCTCTACCTGCCTCCTGGGATGGATATCCCATGGGCAAACCTTGACTCTCTCACAGCCCAGCTTCGCAGACCCTTTCTGATTATGGGAGATTTTAATGCCCATAACCCCCAATGGGGCTCAGACAGTCAAAACCCCCGAGGGCTCCTTGTGGAACAATGGGTGTCACATAATGGCCTCATTGTCCTCAACACAGGTGCCCCCACACATGCGATGACTGCCACTGGTGGTCTTTCCTGTATCGACCTCTCCATCTGCTCTCCTGGGTTGGCGCCAGGTCTGCAATGGGAGGTTCTGTCTGACCCTTGTGGAAGTGACCACTTCCCCATCAGGATTAGCAGTGGACGTGGGGCATTGCCCCAACAATCACCATGGTAGTGTTTGCGTCGGGCAGACTGGGAGGAGTTGCTCATCGAATCCACTTTCACCTACTGCATGATTTTGATGGGGTCAATGATCTAGTGAGCCACTTCACTGAGGTGGTGATCAGGGCGGCATTGGCATCTGTTCCCAAGAGCTCATGTAACCGTCCACGAGCACCGGTGCCATGGTGGACGGAGGACAGTTGGAGTGCGATTCGGGCCCACAGGGGCTCCCTTCGCCTCTTCCAGTCTCATCCAACTGATGCCAATCGTGTCAACTACCTCAGAGCCCAGGCATATGCATGACGGGTAATCAAGGAGGCCAAACGCTCCTCATGGAGTATGTCTCTTCGCTTACCCACCACATGCCATCCAAGAATGTCTGGGAAAAGCTGAGAAAAATCCAGGCAAGCGACTTACAATCCTGTGGCTCTGGTCTCCTTGTGCAAGGGAGACATCTACTTCTGCCTTGTGAGGTGGCTGAGGAGCTGGCAAGGACATTTGCAGCCATCTCCAGTTCCCAGCACTACACTGTAGCTTTCATCACACAGAAAGAAGCTGCAGAAAACCTTCCAATTAACTTCTCTGGTGGTGTTGGTGAGGGGTATAACGTCCCATTTACCCCTTGGGAGCTGTGGGCAGCTCTAGAATGGGCCCAGGATACTACCCCCAGTCCTGATAAAATCCATTAAAAATTGCTACGGCATCTACCTGAGAATGGTCTTTCCTACCTCCTTGAGGATTTTAATTATATTTGGCAGTGGAACGAAATCCCTGTAGGCTGGTGGGAGGCTATCATCATTCCCCTCCCAAAACCTGGAAAGGATAGTAGCCTACCCACGAATTACAGGCCCATATCTTTGTCGAGCTGACTGGTGTGGTATCTGGAATGGGACAACTTTCTCACCAATGCCCAATGTGGCTTCCATGCTGGCAGGTCTCCTGGGTTCATTTGATCTCCCTGGAGACTGCAGTGCGTGAGGCCTTTCTCCATAGGCAGCACTTAGTGGCTGTCTTCTTTGATGTGGAGAAGGCATATGATACCACATCTCGCCATGGTATATTTGAGACCTTGCACCAGTGGGGGCTCAGGTGTAATTTGCCCCTCTTCCTCCTAAGCTTTTTGTCCACTCGGACCATCAGAGTGTGTGTGTGGGTAACACCTACTCATCTGCCTTTCTGCAGGAGAATGGTGTCCCACAGGGGAGCATCCTCAGTGTGACGCTCTTTGCTGTTGTGGTGAATGGCTTTCCCTCCTCCATTCACCCTTCGGTACCTCCGTCCCTATTTGTAAACGACTTTTCCATCTGGTACTGGGGTGCCACAATGCATGACATTGAGCGTCAGCTGCAACTGGCACTCAATAGTGCCAATGAGTTCGCCACCTGTTGTAAGCAGGGGCTTCACCCTGAGCCTCAGCTTACCATGAATGGCTGCCTCCTCCCAGTTTAGAGGAAGCCTGGTTTCTTGGTCTCCTTTTTACAGACATCTGACATGGGTCCCACATTTGAAGGAGCTAAAGGCTAAGTGCCTTCGCTCCCTTAATATTCTGCGGTGCCTTCAGGGAACTGGTTTTGGGGCAGATTGAACGGTGATGCTTCGATTATACCAATCACTCATTCGATCGTGACTCGACTATGGCTGTTGTGTTTATGGCCTGGCTGCTCCATCTACTCTCTGGGATGCTGGACAGTGTTCATCATGCTGGCATCCGGTTGTCCATTGGGGCTTTCTGCACAAGTCCTGTGCTCAGCATTTATGCTGCATCAGGGGTTCCCTCTCCATTTGGCATGCAGTGGATGAATGTTCTCACTGGCCTGGGTGTGACTCTACCTAGGGTGCAGCCTGTACTGCCGGCCTCTGTGCCACCGTGGACAATACCTGAGCCAAGTTTTAATTTGACACTCACGGCCCTCCCGAATGCCAGTACTGATAGGTCGGTTTACCAACAAGAGTTTGGACGCCTCCCTCTGACCTATCAGGGTGATATTTTTGTTTACATGGATGGGTCGAAGGATCTGTGAAGGATCTGTCGAAGGGTCTGTGGGTTGGTCATTCTTTACAACTCACCAGTGTCCTAACTGCAGAGCTCACCACTCTACACAGGGCACTGGAACTCATCCAACGTTTGAATCACCAACACTTTGTGGTTGCGACTGACTCCCTATTCTCCCTCCAGCTGTTGCACGCCCTCTATAGCAGACATGCCATCGTTCAGGGTGTGCATAGTTCACTGCTCACAATTCACAAGCAGGGCAAGACAGTGTTGTTTATGTGGGTCCCAGGGCATGTTGGCATCATGGGCAATGAGAGGGCAGATGCCCATGCCTGGCAGGTGGCCCACCTGCCAGATGTATCTCACACTACAGTCCTCTCCTCTGACGCTCTCCCAATGGTGTGATGGGCCATCTATGAACAATGGCGGTCCCAGTGGTGTTTGGAGACCACCAACAAACTCCGCACACTGAAGGACACTCCAGTGCACTGGGTGTCCTCATGCCACCAGTCACGGAGGAGGAGGTTGTGCTTGCCCGGCTGCGAATCGGTCACACGTTCCTCACCCACTCTACATACTATGGGGTGAGGATGAACCGTGGTGTGACTCCTGTTGGGAGCCTCTCACAGTGGCACACATACTTAGCCACTGTGAGAGATACCGTGACCTTAGATGTCGACTGGGAGTCAGTCCAGAGCTCTCCACATCACTTGGGGATAACCCCTAGGGGGTGGAGAACTTGCTTGTTGTTGTGAAAGAGGGCGGCCTCTTTCAGAACATTTAACCTTAGCACTTTAAACTATTAGCATCCTTTCCTTTTACTCTTCTTTTTGGCTTTTGCCTTTTCCTTTTTTGTTGTGGTTTTGGCTTTTGCCCTTCTATGTTAGTGTTTGTCTAGGCTTTTGCCGTTTTTTACTGTATCTGTTTTGGCTTTTGCCTTTATTTGTGTCTCTTTAGCCTGTTTAGCTTTATCTGTGTTGGTTTTTGCCTTTTTTATTCCTGGTTATTTTTGTGGCTTTTGCCTTTTACCATTTTTACTCTTAGTGGGCTTTTGCCCTTATTTATTATCATCATGTTGGGTTGGCCTTTTACACCCCCCACCATGGTGATTGTCTTTCTGGGCCCTAATGACCTTTGTTGTCGATGGGCCCTAAAACACAAACAACAACAACAACAGATTCTGGAAAGGTGGATCTATGACTTGGTGAGAGATGACCTTCTTTCCATCATTTCTATGACACAATTCAGCTCCCGTCCAAAGTCCTCTGTCTCTTTTGCAATTCTATCAGTTTTTCAGTAGTCTCCACCTCATTGACTTCTGGCCATGGGTACCTACTTCTCCAGACTGATTTAGCAAAGGCATTTGACACAGTTGAGCACAAGCTACTTATAGAACGCCTTAACGTCACTATTTCTAACCCTTTTGCCCTTATTATTATCAAATCTTTTCTTCAGTCAAGAAGTTTGAGGACCCGAACCTTCCACGTCATCACCCCTTTAGAGCAAGGGGTTCCTCAGAGATCAGTCCTGGGACCCTTACTTTTCAACACTGCCACAGCCGACCTTGATTTAAAGTGCGAGGGGTGGCAGCTCTGGTCTTTTGCAGACGACAATTTCTTTGGGCATCAAATCTCTCTGGATCACCTTGAGGAGGTGTCAACCCACATTTTTATACTGCTGGAATCTGTTTCCAGTTGGTACAATTCCTTGAATCTCTGCTTGAACTTTAATAAAACCAAAGCAATGATCTTTGTGCCAAGAAATTGTACCCTGCAGGGCTCTCTTAATGTACCCTACTTTACCTCCAGTATCCATCTCTTGGGTGTCTTGTGCGATCCTCATTTGAAGTTCCTACTCTATAGGGACTTCCTGAGGTCTAAGTTAAACTCTCTGATGTACCTTTTAAAACACCTTAGGTCTATGATTCCTACAAATAGGTTAGTTCTTATATTTTGTGCCAAAGTTCTTGCCTTGTTGTTGTTTGCAGCTCCATATCTTGCCAGTCTTCCCAAGGTTCATCTCTATCCTCTTGTTGTCAAGTATAACACCATATTTTGTATCATTCTATGGTTGCCCCCCGTGGGTCTCTCTTGACCCGGTTTGGTCTCGACACCGAATTCTACCTTTTCATATTTATTTAAGTTTCTGTCAATTACAGATCCTTGCAAGTGCCCTTAGGCTTACTTCCCACCCATTGCATGCTATAACTGTTTTCTTTTTGCCCAGTATATCTGTTCGAAAAACCAGGCGTTTTCTTTTTGAGCCTACATGCCCATTTAATGATATAAGGGATGGTCTTTTTCCAGTGGTTGTGTTCAATACATGGAACTACCATTTTCTCATGTTCAAATTTTCGGTGTATCTCGCAGTGCAAGCATTTCAAGAAGAATCTTTTAAAGTTTCTGTTAGTAAATTGTTTGTAAAATTAAAATTAACTATCTTTGTACTTTAAAGTATGTTGAAAATAAATAAATAAATATTCATTCCTTTAAACTCTGGAATATCTTACCATTAAACCTTTCGTCTACTATTTTTTCTTGTAGTAAATTATGTTGTTTCCTATTGTCTCCATAATGATGCGTCCTAAATACACAGCATTCTTAGGGACAGTACGATTTTACTTTGTTTAGTCTTAACTTCAAATGCACAGCTATTATACCTGCAACAATGCAGTGATAACTATCCACCTACTGGATACTTTAATAAGTTAATTTTGGAATAAGTTTATCTTTACTGGCAGCCATCGACTTATGACCAGAATTGGTTCCAACAGAATTGTCATAACACGATTTGGTTGCATGTTGAGTAGGCTATATGTACAGTACTGTACTGTGAAATCATCATCATACCCTTCTCCAGCCAATGGCTTGGTTGGGTCTGTGGGTTCCAATCCTCCACCATGCCAATCTCCAACCAGGCCCCCATCCACCCTGCACACAACCATGTCCTTTTGTATCACCTGTTCCAATGTCCACTTTGGTCTTCCCCTCCCACTAGTGCTTCCGACTACCTGCAGTCCCATGAAGGTCCTAATTAGTTCCTCCTCTGCCTTCTCATCACATGCCCATACCACCTCCACCTATTCTCCCTCATCCACCCCCAGACTACCTCTAACATGGTCATTTTGGATCTTATCAGCTTACAACACCACAGTCGCAACCCCTGAGGGCCCCTTCTGGAACCAACAAAGGCGCCCTCATGCATGTGATGACTGCCACTGGTGGTCTTTCATGTATAGCAGGCTGTAGAACGCCATCCAATGAACTTCACTGGTGGTGTCACTGAGGGGTATAACAATCCATTTACCCCTTGGATGCTGCAGGCAGCTCTGGCAAGGACCAAGGACACTGCCCCTGGTCCAGATAGCCCTTGTTGAGTCATCCTTGAGGATTTTAACCACATTTTGTGACAGCATGAAGTGTTAAGTGGGGGATAGGACGCGTGCCAGTTGATTTTGTCAATGTTCGCTAGGCGGTGTAATGAGGTAACAATGGTGTAATGGCATAATGGGCGTCATCTACAGTACAACCAGCCAATCATAAGCACGTCGGAGTACTGCGCTCTGAAAGGAGTTAACTAGTCAACTGCACTATTACTCCCATTCCTCATCTCCCTCCCTACATAATTATGTGCCGACGTCATCCGTTTCTGTGTTGCTTCATCTCCTCCTGTGGTATCTGCCGTTTCTGCGCCTGCCACTGAACCCACCTTTACCATCTCATAGATCAGTGGTTCTCAATCCTTTTGAAGACAGGGAACACTACACTGTGCCATTTTACTGGCACGGAACATTTGCAGTTCTACATACACTTTAAATCAGCTTGTAAACTTACCACCACTTCATGTCCTTCTGCCGTGTGAGGTGGCTGAGGAACTGGCAAGGACGTTTGCAGCCGTCTCCAGTTCCCAGCACTACACGGCAACATTTTTGCAGATTAAGCAGGCTACAGAACGCCACCCACTTAATTTTGCTGGTGGTGTCGCTGAGGGGTATAACAACCTATTTACCCCTTGGGAGCTGCGGGCAGCTCTAGCGAGAGCCAGGGACACTGCCCCTGGTCCAGATAGCATCCACTAACAAATGCTATGACACCTACCAGAGAAAGGCATTAGTTACCTCCTCGTGGTACTAAATTACATTTGGCAGCAGCATGATGTCCCTGCAAACTGGCGAGAGGCTACTATAATCCCACTCCAAAAACCTGGGAAGGATAGTAACCTTTCAACAAATTATCGACCCATTTCATTGACAAGCTGTTGTTGCAAAACCATGGAACGAATGGCTAATTGGCGCCTGGTGTGGTATCTGGAACGGAACCACCTTCTTGCCAATGCCCAATGTGGCTTCTGTGCTGGCAGGTTTCCAGTGGATCATCTGATCTTACTGGAGACTGCAGCACGTGAGGCCTTTCTCCACAAACAGCTGTCTTCTTTGATGTGGAGAAGGCATATCATACCACATGGCGCCATGGTATACTGGAGACCTTGCACCAGTGGGGGCTCAGGGGTAATCTGCCCCTCTTCCTGCATAGCTTTTTATCCGACCAGACCTTCAGAGTGCGTGTGGAACAATGGGAGTCAAACAACAGCCGCATTGTTCATAACACAAGTGCCCCCACACATGTCATGACTGCCACTGGTGGTCTTTCGTGTATAGGCCTATCCATCTGCTCTCCTGGGTTGCCACCAGGTTTGCAGTGGGAGGTGCTGTCAGACCCTTGTGGAAGTGACCACTTCCCCATCAACATTAGCAGTGGAGATGGGGCATTGACCCAACACCCACCATGGTGGTGTCTGCATTGGGTGGACTGGGTTCGCCCACTGGTTCCCCCACTGTGTGATTTTGATGGGGTCAGTGACCTAGTGAGTCACTTCACAGAGGTCATGGTCGGGGGTTGCAGAGCTCATGCAAACCCACCACGAGCATAGGTGCCATGGCAGATGGAGGATTGTCCTTTCAATAAATTATAGTCCCATTTCATTTACGAGCAAAACGATGGAACGAATAGCTAATTGGCGCCTGGTGTGATATCTGGAACGGCACCACCTTCTTGCCAATGCCCAATGTGGCTTCTGTGCCAGCAGGTCACTGGTGGATCGTCTGATCTCATTGCAGACTGCAGTATGTGAGACCTTTCTCCACAGACAGCACCTGGTGGCTGTATTGTTTGATGTAGAGAAGGCATATGATACCACATGGCGCCATGGCATATTGGAGACCTTGCACCAGTGAGGGCTAATGGGTAATCTGCCCATCTTCCTCCAGAGTGCATGTGGGTGTGTGTGGGTAACACCTACTCCTCGGTCTTCCTGCAGGAGAATGGTGTCCCACAGGGGAGCGTGTTGAGTGATACACTCTTTGCTGTTGCAGTGAACGGCCTACCATCCTCCGTTCACCCCCAGTACAGTCGTCCCTATTCGTGGACGATTTCTCTATCAGGTACGGGGCTGACACGATGCACAGCACACAGTGACAACGAGTTTGCCACCTCTCATGGCTGTAAGTTTTCCCCTGACAAACCAACTGTCATGCACTTCTGTCATAAGCGAGGGCTTCACCCTGAGCCTCAGCTTGCCCTGGATGGCCACCTCCTCCCAGTTGTAGAGGCAGCGTGGTTTCTTGGTCTCCATTTTTACAGCCATCTGACATGGGTCCTGCACTGGAAGGAGCTGAAGGCTAAGCCTCTTCTCTCCCGTAATATTGTGCGGTGCCTGCAGGGAAATGGTTTTTTTTTCATTTCGAACAGTGATGCTTTGACTTTACAGATCACTCGTTCGATCATGTCTTGATTATGGCTGTGGCGAATATGGCCTGGCCGCTTCGCAATGGCACCTTTTTGGTGGAGGCATCTGCCCCTCACCAGATTGAGGCATTGCTTAAAATGCAGAAACTCGGTGATTTCCCCATTGTGGTCGAACCCCATCGCACCCTAACACCAGTAGAGGTGTGGTGCGGTGCCCTGACCTATGGGGAAGTCAGAGGAGAACATATTGGAGGAGCTCAAGGACCAGGGTGTGGGGGCTGTCTGCCGCACCTTGGTTTGAAGGGATGGCGAATCCCACCCCTCTGACACCTTGGTGCTGACCTTTGGTCAGAATACATCAGGGCCGGCTACCTCCACTTGCCAGTACGACCTTTCATTCTGAGCCCCCTTCACTGCTAGAAGGGCCAAAGGTATGGTCATGGTCAGAATTCCTGTTTTGCCAGGGCCATGTATGGCACTTGTGGGCAGCGAGACCATTCCCCGACCCTTGTAAGACTGAACCTTATTGCACCAACTGAAAGAGAAACCACCCTGCCTCTTCTCGAGATTGCCCTACCTGGTTGCAGGAATGTGCCATCCAGGAGTTGCATGTCAAGAAGGGTATCAGCTTTCAAGATGCGCAGCGGCTGCTAGCCTTGCCAGGGACGCCAGGCCGTGGCTTGTCCTATGCAGGTACTGCAAAGGTGGCTGCTGTGTCATCTGTCTGCCCCAGACTGACGTACTTCCACAACTCCCCCCACTCATCCGTTTTTTGCCCACTCAGGCCCACAGGGTCCACGGGATACTGGTCTGTGCTAGTATTGGCTGCCTGAAAGATCCTGACCCCATGCCAGAGGTTTCTTCTGGTTCCATCACTGCCTCTGGCCCAGCCTCTCATCAAACAGAGGCATCTGCTTTGAACAGCCCCCTTTCTGGCTCACCTCAGCTGGCCCCCTCCATAGCGGCGGTGGTGGTTGAGAGAGTGGGGCGCATGTACTTGGTTCGTCCACCCAGGCTCTTCGGCCAACAGCAGAAAGCACTGAGTGGCAGCATGCCCCAACTGGGGCATGATGGGGATTCCTCCTTTGAGACGGAGGAGGAAGACCCAATTGTAGGCACCCCTCCCCTTTCTGCTTTGGAACGGAAAAAAGGGAGGAATAGATCCACCTAATCATGAATCTTTTTCAATGGAACTGCATCTCCCTCCAGGAGATCCTCTGCCGTAGTGATACCCCACTTTCGTTGTGGGGCTACAACATGTATGCAGTTTGCCAACTCATGTGGCTATAAGTTCTCCCCTGAGAAGACAACAGTCATGCACTTCTGTCATAAGCGAGGCCTTCACCCTGAGCCTCAGCTTACCCTGAATGGGCGCCTCCTCCCAGTTGTAGAGGCAGCCCAGTTTCTTGGTCTCCGTTTTCCCAGCCATCTCATATGGGTCCCACACTTGAAAGAGCTGAGGGCTAAGTGGCTTTGCTCCCTTAATATTCTGCCGTGCCTGCAGGGAACAGGTTTTGGGGCAGATCGAGTGGTGATGCTTCAGCTCTACTGATCACTCATTCGATTGCGTCTCGACTATGGCTGTGTCGTATATGGCCTGGCTGCTCCATCAACTCTCTGGGTGCTGGACAGTATACATCACGCTGGCATCCAGATGTCTGTTGGGGCATTCTGCACAAGTCCAGTGCTCAGTCTTTATGCTGAGTCTGGTGAACCACCACTGACTGTGTGGTGGCAGTGCTTGGCAGCTGCATATATTTTGCAGCTGAAAGGTCAGCCACATCACCCTACACACCCAGCCGCTTTTAGTTGCACTCTGCGACAGGCATTCCACCACTGGCCAGGGGTTCCCCCTCCGTTTGGCATGCAGTGGATGGATGGTCTCACTGGCGGATGCAGCGGTTTGCACAATTTGCCAGCAGGCCAATATAGTGTTGTTTATGTGTGTCCTGGGGTATGTTGGCATCTTAGGCAATGAGAGGGCAAATGCCCATGCCCGGGAGGTGGCCCACCTCCCAGATGTACCTGACAATACTTCCCCTCCTCTGACGCTCTCCCGATGCTGCAGCAGGCCATCGACAAACTGCACACTGAAGGACACTCCAGTGCACTGGGTGTCCTCATGCCACCAGTCGCAGAGAGAGGACGTTGTGCATGCTTGGCTGCAAATCGGTCACACGTTCCTCACCCACTCCTACATACTACGGGGTGAGGATAAACCGTGGTGTAACTCCTGTTGGGAGCATCTCACAGTGGCACACATATTTAGCCACTGTGAGCAATACCGTGAACTTAGATGTTGACTGGGAGTCAGTCCAGAGCTCTCCACATCACTTGGGGATAACCCCAGGGGGTGGAGAGCTTGCTTGTTTTTGTGAACGAGGCTGGCCTCTTTCACAACTTTTAATCTTGGCACTATTTTTTTTATTGGCATCCTTTCCTTTTATTCTTCTTTTTGGCTTTTGCCTTTTCCTTTTTTGTGTTGGTTTTGGCTTTTGCCCTTCTGTGTTAGTGTCTGTTTAGGCGTTTGCCTTTATTTGTGTCTATTTAGACTTTTTCCTGTTTAGCTTTATCTGTTTTGGATTTTGCCTTTATTTATTCCCGATTATTTTTGTGGCTTTTGCCTTTTACTATTTCTACCCTTAATGGGCTTTTGCCCTTATTTATTATCATCGTGGTGGGTTGGCCTTTTACACCCCCCCACCATGGTGATTGTTTTTCTGGGCCCTAATGACCCTTGTAGTCGATGGGCCCAACAGCACAAACAACAACAAGACATGACCAATGGCTGTCCGAGTGGTTTGCAGAGACCACCAACAAACTCTGAACACTGAAGGACACTCCAGAACACTGAGTGTCCTTGTGCCGCCAGTCACAGAGGGAGGAGGTGGTGCTTGCTTGGCTTTGGGTTGGTTTCATGTTCCTCACCCACTCCTACATTTTACGGGGTGAGGATCAACCATGGTGTGACTTTTGTTGGGAGCCTCTCACAGTGGCACACATCTTTAGTCACTGTAAGAGATACCGAGATACCATGCACTGCATAGTTCTAATGCATAGACTGCACAGACACTACAGTAATGCGATGATTATCAGGTATTAGCAGTACCCAGCTTTCCCAAGCGACCAACCATGTCAGTACTAACTGGGCTTGCATTGCTTAACTTCAGTGATCAGACAAGAACTGGTGTGTCCAACGCAACTCGCCGCTCCTGCATTGTTATGTCTGTTTTGGCTTTTGCTGCTTTTATTTCTATGTCTATTTTGGCTTTTGCTGCTTTTGTTTCTATGTCTGTTTTGGCTTTTGCTGCTTTTATTTCTATGTTTGTTTTTGCTTTTGCTGCTTTAATTTCTATGTCTGTTTTGGCTTTTGCCTTTAATTATTTTCTCAATATTTCTTAGGCTTGTGCCTTTTTATTCTAATTATTTTTTGGGGGTTTTTGCCCTTATTTATTGTCATCATGGTGGGGCCCTAATGACCTTTGTAGTCGATAGGCCCTAAAACCAAAACAAACAATTAAAATGTAAAATTGTGGTATGTAAAATCTGGTAAAAGTCTGGTATGTAAAATCTGGTAAAAGTCTGGTATGTAAAATCTGGTAAAAGTCTGTTACGTAACATTTGGCTGCAGTACCCAACTGTTAGGTAGTGAAGAGAGCCAATTCAGTAGAATGCAACAAGCTGAGATGCGAATGCAGTGGTGCATGAGCAGGGTGTCAAGAGCTGATACACTTAGGAATGCATATATTAGTGGTAACCTGGGGGTGGTGGGGTAATAAGTTGAGGATGTATGGACACGTAATGAGAAGAGATGAGGAGGAGTTCGTTAAGTCAATTTAAGGAATGCAGGTGGTCGTCAAACTCCCTGGACGGGGGAGGCCAAAGCCTTCCCACCAAAAGTTGAGCTATGGAGGGTGCAAACACATCTACATGGGATCGTCAAGTTTGTTCCTTCTGTACTTATAAATTAAATGGGTGATGCAATGTTCTTGTCATTGATGCTCCACAGCAATCTGTTGGGTTTTCATTGTGGACAAATTTGTATTGAATGTGAACAATTAAAATAAATTGTGTAATATGCAATTGAGTTTTAAAATTTTAGCATTGCATTTCAATAAAATATTGGAATTTACTTTGTTAGTCTCACAAACTACCCTTTACCTGTAATGTAACAGCAAAGGGAGCATTATCTCTCTAGGGTTAGTGATAATCAGCATGGGTTTAGGAAAGTGAGGTCATCTGACCCTCAACTGGCTTGTCTAATTGAATACATTCAAAAATCTCCAGATAAGGGTAAGCAGGTTGACGTTATATTCCTGGACTTTGTCATGGTACCCCATGACCAGCTTGTTTCAAAAATGTCCAAGTTAGGGGTTCATAGTAAGGTTATTCAGTGTGTAAAGGCCTACCTGCATGGCAGGAAGCAGAGATTACTTTGTGATGGGGCAGCATCAAAATGGACACCTATGACATCAGGGGTACCCCAGGGAAGTGTATTAGGACCTTTACTCTATATACTTTATGTTAATGATAGAAGGCTTGATATAAAATTCTTTCTTGAGTTGTTAGCAGATGACACATGCATGACAAGGGTGGAGGAAGAAGGGTTATCTTCCTGCACAGAACCACAGCAAGACCTAAACAAGATACAGTATATGACTGGATTAGAAAGTGGGAGTTGCCATTGGACCTGCACAAATGTAGCTTTATTAGAATAAGCAGGTTGATTATTCTTGTAGCATAGGTGGTGTGAGGGTTCAACAGGTTGAAACATACAAACACCTCAGAATTATCCTAAACACTCGGGACACCTGGAAGGAGCACACTGACAAATTGATTGGGAAGGCTGGGCATGCTCTTGAAGAGGATAAGGTGAAGAACTTTCTGGAAGAAGGTGCCATTGTAGTGGACAGGTTACGTATGGCAAAATAGATGCTATGCTTCAGGTTCCTTGGGGTTTTTGATTGAGTGAATTGTTAGGAATGAGAGACCAGAGTGCCCAACGGTCTGGAAAACAGAGAAAAGGCAGGGATTCAGAAAGTGAAAAAGGATTCAGGGAAAACATGGGGAATTCCACCGTGTTGTGCATTTTTTTTGTTCATTTTTTTTGTTCATTTTTTTGAAAAATTAAGTTTTATTTTTGAAAAATTATTGTGCTTCATGGCATAATATTGTTCAAGTCAAGAATAAATGATAAAATATAAACCACACAAATAAAACTACTTAAAAATTTGACTTTTTAGTACAAAAAATTAAATATCAAAAATTAAAACAGTTGAAACTGTGCTGCATTTATGCTGATCTTAGCATCGGGCTGCACTGCACACTATAACAATAAGTCATGCATTCATTCGGTGCAATTTCACAAAAACATTTTCTTTGAGCAACATGAAAGATCTGATAAGTCATGAAAGCTCTGCTATTCATCAGAGAAATCTGCTTTCTTCTGTCCAAAATAGACCTCTGCTTTCTTCTTCTGTCCAGAAATCGGTTCCCGAAACACCATTGAGAGCTCCTCAAAATGTAAACCAGTGAAGAAACCTGCAATGTCCTCTAAACAAGGAACGCTTGGTTTTATGTCTTACACAACAGCAACTGAAGCTGAGTTGTTGTGGGTCATGCATTCCATCATGAAAAAGAGTAGTTTTCGATCAAATGAGGGAATCTTGAAGCTTTTTTGTAGAATGTTCCCAGACAGTAAAATCGTGGAAGGACTGCAGTTATGCAGGACCAAGTCCACATATCTTGTAACCTTTGGTTTAGCACCATATTTTTTTTGGAGAAACTGCATAAAAAACTCGATGCAACTAAACATGTTGTAGCATGTTTTGATGAATGTTTGAATTGATATATGCAAAACAAACAGATGGATATTGTTCTGCATTTTTGGGATAATGGAAAAAATGAAGTTGCGAGCTACTATTTAGATTCAGCATTTTTGGGTCATACATGTGCAATGGATTGGCTGCATGGTGTGTTTAAATGGCAGCCTGCAGTGTCACAGGGGTCGGGACCTCGGTCCCTGTGGCTGACAGCGCGTCGAGTGTCCTCCGTGGGGTAGGCCGGCATCCCCCCACGGCAGGCAGCGCCAGTGTTCCTGCGGGTTCTCGATGCCTGGCTGGGGTGGCCCCAGTCAGAGCATGTGCTGACAAGAGAGCTAGGCTTCGGCTGGGCACATGGAATGTGGGGACCCTTACTGGTAAAACAGGGGAGTTGGTGAATACCCTAAAGCATAGGAGGATTCAGGTAGCCTTTTTACAGGAAACCCAATGGAAGGGAAATAGATCAAGGGCCCTGGGGGAGAGTTACAAGCTTATATATTCAGCTAGCAAAGAGGGACGAAATGGGGTGGGCATAGTATTAGATAGGGAGCTGCATACAGGAGTCACCCTGGTTAAGGGAGTAAATAGCAGGCTATTGTTAGTTACAGTGATGTGGCAAGGAGTTGTACTCCACCTTATCAGTGCCTATGCTCCTCAGGCAGGTCTGGATGAGCCCACAAAGGTGGGCTTCTGGACAGATTTTGAGGACCTGGTGCACTCACTAGAGGCTGAGGTGGGGAAGCTCCGTGGGAATGAGCACTTAGTTATTGGTGGGGACTTTAATGGTCATGTAGGCAAGGATAACCAGGGTTACGAGGTGGTCCATGGGGGATGGGGTTATGGCACAGCTAGCTTAGATGGGCAGCGCATCCTTGACACAGCAAATGCTCTCGGACTTGCACTGACAAACACATGGTTTAGGAAGAGGGACAAGCACCTAATTACATTCCAGTCACCCCAAGGAATGTCACAGATAGATTTCTTCATGGTTAGAGGACAGCATAGCTCAGAGGTTCGTGATTGCTGGGCTCTCCCCAGTGAACATTTCCAAAAAGAAAGTGGTCATAGACTCCTCATGCTAGAAATCCAAGTGAAGGCAGCAGGCAAGGCATATTCATGGAAAGGGGAGCAGGTCATCAGGTGGTGGAAGCTGCCCACCAAAACAGAGGAATTTGCAGAAGAAATGCACAGGAAGGTAGACTGGGAGTGGGAAGGGACAGCAGAAGCCATGTGGGATAGGGTTGCCAGAAAAATTAGATCTTGTGGGAAAGCCATTTTGGGGCAGGGCAGAGTAGGAGGCACAGGCCAAGGATGCAGGGAGACATGGTGGTGGAGTGAGGAAGTAGAAGAGGCCATCAAACAAAAGAAGGCTGCTTTCCAGAGGTGGAGGGAGGTAAAGGACCAGGAGTCTAAGACTCAATATCAACAGTCCAAGTCCAAGGCTAAGAGGACCATTGCCCTGGCCAAGCACCAGAAGTATGAGGCCCTCTATGAGCAGCTAGGGACAAAGGAGGGGGAGAGGGAGGTTTTCAAACTGGCTAAGGCTAGGGATAGGGCAGCTAAGGACACACCCAGGGCCATAACAGTTAAGGATAGTGAAGGTGGGGTCCTGATGTCCCCATCTGAGGTGAAGGGGAGGTGGGAAGAGTATTTCAAAAATCTCTTGAATTCTGCTGATGGAGATGGGGACTCCACCATACATCCTGCATCAGTAGGGGCAGCGGAGTGTGTAACAGAGGAGGAAGTCGCTTGGGCAATCCAGAAGATGAAAGGCCGAAAAGCAGTGGGTCCTGATGGAATCCCCATAACAGTATGGCACTGCCTAGGGGTAACAGGTACCAAGTGGCTAGGGAAACTCTTCAGCAGGATAGCTAGTGGAGATAGAATGCCATCTGAATGGCGTGAGAGTTGGATAGTGCCACTCTTCAAGGGCAAAGGGGACGTCCAAGATTGTGGTAACTATAGAGGTATAAAGCTTATGAGCCACTCCATGAAACTCTGGGAGAGAGTAATGGAATGTCGCCTCAGGGATAGAACCAGTGTCCGGGGAAATCAGTTTGGATTCATGCCAGGGAGGTCCACAATGGAGCCAATCTTCATCCTGAGACAGATGATAGAGAAGTACAGGGCTGCTAAGAAAGATCTCCATGACATCTTTATCGACCTGGAGAAGGCCTATGACAGTGTCCCATGGCAGGTCGTTTGGGAGGTATTACGGAAAAGGGGGGTAGATGAAGGGCTTATCCGAATAGTTCAGGATATGTATGAAGGCTCCAAAGCCAGGGTAAGGACACCTTGGGGGTATACTGGGAGCTTCCCAGTGAAAGTTGGGGTGCACCAAGGTTCAGCACTTAGTCCCTACTTGTTCATACTGGTTTTGGACGAACTGCTGACGGGAGTAGGCGAATGGGCCTCTCAGAGCTTAGTATTTGCTGATGACATCGGAAAAGTCAGTGACAGCAGAGAACAGATAGAGAAGGGACTAAACGACATAAGAGGGGTGATAGAAAAGGGAGGGCTAAAGATAAACATGAACAAGACAGAGTATTAAGCTTGCAGTTGGGAAGGTCAGGCAAATAACGGTGACGTCCGTTCAAGGGGTGAACTGGTGAGAAAGGTGCAAGAGGTAAGGTACTTAGGATCTACTTTCCAAAGCAATGGGGAGATAGATGCTGATGTGACCCATAGAATCATAGGAGGTTGGCAGAAGTGGAGACAGGCAAGTGGGGTCCTATGTGATAGGAGGGTCCCAATCAAGTTGAAAGGGAAGTTCTACAGGGCAGTGGTTAGGCCAGCTATGCTATACGGGTCGGAGTGTTGGGGAGTGAGAAAGAGCCACGTCAATAGAATGCAAGTTGCCAAGATGCGAATGCTGCAGTATATGAGTGGCGTGTCGAGAGCGGATAGAATTAGGAACGAGTATGTCAGAGGCAGCCTGGGGGTGGTAGACATTGCCGAAAAGATGAGGGAGAGTAGACTGAGATGGTATGGACACGTGATGAGAAGAGCAGACGAGGACCTGGTTAGGGCTATACCTGGACTGCAGGTGGTGGGTAGTACCCGGGGCAGGGGGAGACCGAAGCTGACGTGGGAGCAGGTTGTCCGAAAGGATATGGCAGTGTGTGGAGTGGACGGCGGCCTGGTGGGTGATAGACGGGAGTGGAGGGCCAGAACCCACAGACCCGACCCTGCCTCAGGTGGGATGAGGGTATGATGATGATGATGATGATGACATGTGCAATGGATCTCTTGCAGGGTTTTTTAAAAGTTATAGACTCAACGTTACAAAAAAACTTTTACAAATATCTATGAATGGCCCTAATGTGAACTTGGGTTTTTTTAATCCTTAATTAGGTAGGTGAATTAAAGTGACATAAGTGGGTATGTGGGGTGCTCACAACACCCCGGCCCAAAAAATTATTTGCATAAACTAAATTATTGTTTTAAAATTTTCTTTTATTTGTTGGAACATAGTAAATAAATATATGCAAACAAAGTTTTGAAAAGTGCTTAAATAGATAAAGAAAAAAATTTTTTTGAAGAAATGTCAAAAATTGTACATCTTTCAAAAAACTGACAAAAATTTTGAAATTCAAAGTTGCATGATTAAAAACCGAATATAAAAACTAACTACATACTCTGCTAGATATGATTTTGCAAAAAAATCTTAACTTGTACCAAAAAGTTGAAATAAAAATCTGAAATTTTTTGTTAATTTTTATAATAACAATATATCCAAACATATAAAAAAATTTTGATTTATGAAGGTGGGGTGTTCATATACCCCACATACCCACTTAAGGGTTAAATTAGTCAAGTCTGAGTTGAATCATGGTGAGGAAGAAAGCCCTAAACTTTTAGATGTTGGAACTTGCAGTCTTCATGTTGCTCATGGCGCTTTCCAGGAAGGCCACAAACACACTAAGTGGAACTTGGAAATGTTTTTGAAAGATTGTTATCAGCTTTTAAGAACTCCCCTGCTAGGCGGTCGGAATTCATTCGAGTAACAAACTGTAATGTGTTTCCTCAGAAGTTATGTATTTGCTGTTGGTTAGAAAATGCATCCGTTGCATCGAGATTAGTTGAGATGTTGCCCTATTTACGTAAATATGTTTTCATTATTGAAACAAGTGTTAAAGCTCATGCTATGGATGTGGTGAAAAGAGGGTTGGACGATTTGCTGTTAGAGGCAAAACTGAAGTTTTTCATTTTGACGGATTCTATTATGGAACCATTTCTGACGATTTTCCAAACGTCGAAGCCAATGATTCCATTTCTATATGATGAGATTGTTGCTATTTTATTTGATTTGATGGGACATGTCATAAAACCCAAAAAAAATGCCATCTCTGGACAAACCTTCTGATTTAACCAAAATTGAACTAGCAGATGATGAGAACTTGATGGTTGCTCGGAAGATGGACGTCAGAATATCTGTAAGCAATGTGTTGAAATGCTCAAAAGCGCCGGAGGTTCAAAAAATGCAGTTTTTTGTTGAATGTCGGTCTTTTATAATAGGAGCAGCTAATAAGCTTATTGAACGAAGTCCTTTGAAGTTCCCTGTTGGCAAGGGCAGTTACTGCGTTGTCACCCAAAAAGATAACCAGAATCCAAATAAGTGCAAAGAATTAATGACAATTTGCTTGGAAATTGTGCTTGTGACAAATCAACTACCAAGCTTGGTATGTGATAAAAACTACAGACAGCATGCAACTTTTGTTGATTCGTGTGATAGAAAAGAGCTGGTGTCTTTTAATTATAATGACAATCGACTGGACTCGTTTTACTTTGAACACATTTTAAGCTACAAAGAATTATGGGCAGTTGTACGGTTGTTGCTCTGTTTATCTCATGGCAATGTGACTGTCAAAAGTGGATTCTCAATTAACAAGGATATGTTAGTCCAGAATCTTTTGGAGGAGACTCTTGTTGCACTAAGATGCGTTTATCAGGGGATATCTGCTGATGGAGGACTTGATAATTTTAAAATTGATAAGACGCTCATAGCATATGCGAGAAGCAATGGAAGCCGTTAGAAGGCACCACTGCTCGATAAGAAATTGGCTGAGAATGATGCAGATAAACAAAAGTAGCTGGAAAAAAAGCAAAAGGATGAAGAAATTTTGGAGCTTACAAAACAAAGAGAGTTGTTATACCAAAAATTGAAACGATTGAAGAGAAGTTAAGGGGAAATGAATTAATTTAGTGTTGTGCACGTTTTATTCCACAATCCATATTCTTTGTTTTATTACTGCAATATTTTCTGATCTTCTGCAGTATCGTTTGTGAGAAAACCATGTGTGTGCTGTTGATGTGTATTGCCGGGTTTACGGAAGTTTTGCCCCTGACATTTTGCCCCTGGGTACTTTTCGCCCCCACACATTTCGCTCCTGGGACGTTTTGCCCCCAAACATTTCGCCTCTCGGATGTTTTGCCCCTGGGAAGTTAAATGGCCAGTAAACGACGAAAACGCAAACTTAAAACGTAAAATGTTCGTCTGCTAAATTGTACTTAAAAAAATAGCGGCAGCGTCGATGCTTATGTCCGAAAACACATCGATTTGTAGGGCACTAGTGGTTTTTTAAATTCATATCATTTTTTTTTATTAGATGGTAAAGTGAATTTCCAGATATTTAGGCTATGCCTTTCAGAAAGTCTATTAAATTTCTACTGTTGATGTCCTCCACAATGTGTAGCATTCTTGCCGAATTGCTGAATTTTCACCTAACCTAGTCCTTAAAACACTCAGAAAAAGGTCCAAATGAACAATGCTGTTTTTCTAGGTAAAAACGGAATAACAAAAAAACCGGCCAAAATAAGGTAAAAATGAAGAGCTGGCATTGACTCAAGGGTCAGTTGGCACTAGCCCTTGGTTTTTACCTTACCTAAAACGGAATAACAAAAAATAACAAAAAGACGGCCATTTGCCCTTCCACGGGCGAAATGTTTGGGGGCGAAACGTCTGATACCGCATTTACACATTCGCGAATACGACGAGGCGAGTGGCGAGGCGAGCATGTTCGACGAATGTGTGAACACTACATTCGTCATTCACCTCGTGGTTCGCCTCGCCATTCGTGGCGCTCGTGTTGGAAGCGGTTTTTTTCACACGAGTCAAAGGGCGCTAGCGACGAGGTGATTGGAGAATGACCATCTGACGAGATATTCGGCGAATGTGTGAACAGTCATTCCTCATCCAAAGAATGAATGCGAACATTTTGACGAAAGTCTCGCCTCGTCATTCGACTCGTCTTATTCGCGAATGTGTAAATGCGGTATGAGGGGCAAAATGTGTGGGGGCGAAAGCTCCGGGGGCGAAAAGTACCCAGGGGTGAAATGTCGGGGGCAAACGTTCAGGATCCCGTATTGCCGAGTATACTATGTACTGCTTCAAAAAATGGATGTCGCATTGTTATATCTATCCTGGAAAAAAAATTAGTTACACAGGGAAAACAGGGAAAATCACTTTTTGAAGTGTTGGGCACCCTGGAGACATTCTCTCCACTTCCAATTTGGCCTATCACAGCTACTTGCAGTGTATTCAATTAGAACTAGAACTAGAAAAGGCCTTCAACAGGAGGGTAGAAGAACAGTTTATTAGAATAATCCAGGATATGTATAACGGCTCCATACCAGGGTAAGGACACCTTGGGGAAACGCCAGGGGCTTTCCAGTGAAAGTTGGGGTGCACCAAGGTTCAACACCTAGCCCATATCTTTTCATCCTGGTTTTGGATGAACTGCTGACGGGAGTAGGGGAGTCGGCCCCTCAGTGCCCAGCATTTGCTGATGATTTAGAGAACGTTAGTGACAGGAGATAGGAGTTAGAGAAGGGACTAAATGATATAAGAGGGGCAATGGAAAAGGGAGGGTTAAAGATTAACATGAAGAAGACAGAGTATTTAGCTTTCAATTAGGATGGTCAGGAAAACAACGGGGACATATGCTCGAGGGGCGACCGGTGAAAAAAGTGCAGGAGATAAAGTACTTAGGATTGACATTTCAAAGCAATGGGGATGTAGCGGGATGTGAGTAAAGATTCACCAATGTTGATTTCTTGAATAAAAGTATGAGATAATATTAACAGTATCAGAAGGCGGATGAATCCTGCAGATTTATGATGTCTTCTCCGTTGGATAACTTTCTTGATGAAAATTTTAAATGTTGATATAATTAATATGAAATTCACAGGACTGGATAACGTAGACAGATTAACATATCCATTTAATATTCATTTAACTACTTGAGAACATTTTAATAATTGTCTGGCACACTAACGTAATGTAAAATCTACTGAAGAGGAACACGTCTGTTTTCTCCATTACATAAAATTCTCTCTCTGTCTGTTTTTAACCTTTTAAAAACAACTGTTAAAAGACACCTATTGTCAAGCGCATGCGCAACATTTGAAATAAAAGAAATACCTTTTTCTAAGATTAAAAATTTAAAATTTAAATGTGAGAACATTTCCATCTCCTCATTCCCTTTCCATCTCCATACCTCATGGCCTTCACTGCACGTTTTACCGTGCAGTGAAGCCCGAGATGTAAGGCAGGGAAACACCAGTACAGGGGCTTTGTAAAATGAAAGAGAAATGCAATGGTTTACAGAAGTTTCGCCCCTGGGTACTTTTGCCCCCACACATTTCGCCCCTGGGAGGGTAAATGGCCGTTTTTTTTGTTGCTCTGTTTAATGTAATAAGAGAGTTTGGGCAAACGACGTAAACGCAAACTTAAAACGTAAAATTTACGTCGTCAAAGTCTTTTAAGTGATGTTCGTCTGCTAAATTGTACTTAAAAAAAATAGTGGCAGCGTCGATGCTTAAAACTACCAACGTAAACTTTGGCGCATGCGCGTGTCACTACCTTATGTCCGAATTTTAAAAACGGAGTCGGCAAAGATATAGCCGAAAACACATCGATTTGTAGGGCACTAGTGGTTTTTTAAATTCATATCATTTTTTTTTATTAGATGGTAAAGTGAATTTCCAGATATTTAGGCTATGCCTTTCAGAAAGTCTATTACATTTCTATCATTGATGTCCTCCACAATGCCTAGCATTCTTGCCGAAATTGCTGAATTTTCACCTTACCTATTACTTGAAACACTCAGAAAAAGGTCCAAACGAACAATGCTGTTTTTCTAGGTAAAAACAGAATAACAAAAAAAAAATCCGGCCAAAATAAGGTAAAAATCAAAGGCTTGCATTGACTCAAGGGTCAGTTGGCACTAGCCCTTGATTTTTACCTTACATAAAACGGAATAACAAAAAATAACAAAAAAAAAAACACGTCCATTTCCCAGGGGCGAAAGCTCCGGGGACGAAATGTCGGGGGCGAAACGTCGGGGCCGAAATGTCGGGGGCGAACGTTCCGGATCCCAAATGCAACAGGGAGATAGAGGGGTGTTTGAAGTGGAAACGGGCAAGCGGAGTCCTGTGCAATTGGAGGATCCCAATCAAGTTGAAAAGGGAAGTTCTACAGGACAGTGGTTAGGCCATCTATGCTATATGGATCAGAGTGCTGGGCAGTGAAGAAAAGCCATGTAAATCGGATGCAAGTGGCTGAGATGCGAATGCTGCAGTACTCGAGTGGCGTGTTGAGAGCAGATAGAATTAGGAATGCGTATATTGGAGGTAGCCTAGGGGAGGTGGACATCGCCGAAAAGATGAGGGAGAACAGGCTGAAGTGGTATGGACACGTCATGAGGAGAGGGACGGAGGAGCTCGTTAGGTCCATTACAGGAATGCAGGTGGTCGGCAGCAGCCGGGGTTAGGGGAGACCGAAGCAGACGCGGGAGCAGGTTGTCCGGAGGAACATGGCAGTGTGTGGAGTGGGCGCGGACCTAGTAGGAAACAGACTGGAGTTGAGACCTGGGACCCGCAGACCCGACCCCGCCACAGGCGGGATAAGGATATGATGATGATGATGATGATGATGATGATAACGATGGTGAACATTTCCTGGTTCGACTGTGTTGAAGGCTGATGGCTTGCTGGGGAAGGAAAAGAGGAGGTCTTTAGGGTGGCTTCCACCGGAAGGGAAGTGAAGCCAGCCACCTGCACCTGCTGCGATGTTTCATCTGAAAGTAAAAGAGCCCTTTCTACATTGAATAACGGATAAGTGCAGATCAAGGAAATTTTGAAGTGTAGGATTCCTTATTTTCGAAAGAAGCCGACTGTTTTGGCTAGGACCAATGTTATAAGTATTGGTTTACTAAGTACCCTAATGACTGAGCTACAAGCCAGGAACCAAAAGAAACACAGGGGAGGGGGATTTCCGAATGATTTAGCCACATGCAACTCGTGTGGCTTGAACCAGGATTGGTTCCGCAACCAATGGATAACCTTGAGGGTCAAAACTTTTGAAAGGACTATATAGTCGGCTCTTGTTATAACGACGGCGAAGGGGATGAAAAATTCGTTCGTTATATCGACTGTTCATTATACCGCCAGGCAAATCTGGCGCGAAGCGGGTTCAGCGCGTTTGCCGAACCAACCCCCGGTGGGCCTTCGGCCTAGTTTCGGTTTATTTTGTTAGTGTTTTAGGGCCCCTCAACTACAAGGTCATTAGAGCCCCGTCCACCTTATAGTACTAATGCAGAGACTGCACAGACACCACACTAATGCAACGATTTTGGGTATTAGCAGTACCCAGTCTTCCCAAGCGGCCACCCATGTCAGGAGAGGCGAATTGCGTTGGACACACCAGTTGTTGTCTGATCACAGAAGGTAAACAGCGCAACCCCACCTAGTACCGACATGGGTGGCCGCTTGGGAAAACTGGGTACTGCTAATACCCAAAAATCGTCACATTAGTGTAGTGTCTGTGCTGTCCCTGTATAAGAACTATGCCGTGGACGGGGCTCTAATGACCTTGTAGTTGAAGGGCCCTAAAAACCAACAAATAAAGCCACCCATGTCAGTACTAACTGGGGTTGCGTTGCTTAACTGGTGTGTCCAACGCAATAAGCTGTTCTCCTTTGACCCAGGCTTGTGCTGATGTGCGAGCCTGGTTCACCACTTTCGGCAGAACCTGGCCTCGCCTTTACTAACGCCTCATGCCCGGGCCTCTATTTTACAAAATGTAAAATGTATTTTCTTACAAAACGACCCGCAAAATATTTATTTTTGAGCCCGTTTCTGCAAAAGCTCACGCCAGCTCTGCCAAGGGACCTTGTTTTACACATTGCTTTTGGTCCCAGGCTGTTTTTATGGATTTCTATGACTTCTAGTGGTTTTTACCTAAATTTGTTTGTAAATTTTTTTCCCAGTGGCACAACAGGATATTCTTTGTCTGTGACCTACGGCATCCAATAGCTGTTCGTTATAAAGAGAATCATTTAGCACTGTGGGATAATGAAAGGACCAACCAAACCGTTCTTTATATCGAGTGGTTTCATTATATCGAACGTTCGTTATATCAAGAAGCTAATACATACATGGGAGGTCGGGATCAGCTATCCTGTTCGTTTTATTGAACAGTTCGTTATATTGAGATTTGTTATAGCGAGAGTCGACTGTATCTTCAAATAACATTCATGGCTCAGGCTTTGAAGTTGCGTTGGACACACCAGTTCCCGTGGGATCAGTGAAGTTAAGCAATGCAAGCCCACGTCAATACCAACATGGGTGGTTGGTAAAGAACGTTTTGTGCTGCAAATTAACCCTCTTCTTCGTCCTTTCTCCTACCTCCTCATCTCCCGCAGGCAGCCTCCTAAGGGTTCAACCTGTTATGGCTGCTTGGCTTACTCCCAAACCCACGAAACTAATCCAGTAATATCAGTGAAACAGGAATATATTCAAGGACATTTTGATTCAAATTATGAATAGGGAGATTTAGTATTAGGTAAAACGTACGCACGCATCAGCGTCAGAACACCACGTGATCAACGTATGATAAATTGTTAAAAACGAATTTTTGCTCAACGATGTCACACAAACTTACAATTGAGCAATGAGCGCCACCTAGTGATTTGCGTGAAAAGCATTATATCAATTGCTACGCTTAATCGTACGGTCCTCCGTAGGTCAGACAAATCGTACGTGCTCCGTATCTCAAGCTGGTCTTTGCGCCTGCGCGTTTGCATTTTCGTCTGCTAACCGTAACGTACGTTTCAAAAAACGCATTGCTAAATCTCCCTAATATCCCGCTATCACGTACTAGTTTGCGGATCACTGAAATAAACAGCAGTTCGCTACACCTTTCAGCGCCAAATGGCTGAATGTACAGTATTTTCTCTGACGTTAGGTTATATACAGTATTGGAACGCTCTCCAATCAATGTGGTATCAATCAATTGAACCAGTTATATCTGCTCTTCTTCCAAAACGTTTTTAAAATGGCGTTATCTGAAAGTTTATACCTTCGTCGTCTAGGAAACATAATACTATTTTACAGCAATGTTGTCGAACCATCGTTTTTTGTGTGGCCTTGCACAGTTCAAGGGGCCTGATGATTAAATTTCGTAACAGATGTACTATGCAGTGACACGGCGTTTGTACTCATTTCGTATCGTTGCTTTGTATGAACGAAAGTGATCGATTCGCTTTACAAGAAATTATTTTACTGATATTTATTCTTGCTGTCTTTCGGCTACGCGTGAACGCGAAAAAGCCTTTATTTCGAATGGAGATACGTGTGTAAAAAGACCCTCCGGCGAATTTTGTTTGGATTCAAAGGAACAAGTTCCAACAACACTGAAGTTTACGTGTTGTTCGCGAAGTGCGCCGAGCGATCAATTTTAGTGCTTGTGACTGTAACGAATTAATAATAGATATCAAATAAGAAACTTTGGATAATCGCAGAAAAGTAGGTAATATTTGCTGTTCTGATTTCTTTTCCGCCGTCCGTTGAGTTTTGATGGTTGGTTATGCGCAGTCTGTTGCTCGACCTTAATTAAGCTCATAGTCCCGTTTTATTTTTAAGTTTATTAAACTCATTTCGCCTCTAAGGGTAGGGCAGGGCGCGGAAATTTTCCGCATAAAAAAATAAACAAGGAAAAGAAAAATGATGCAATCTTAAATCGTCATTTCTAACTCTCCTCCCCCTTCCCGCCGTTGTCGCGTACGCATATGCCCCATCGAGACTAAGAACTTACCGGCGATCGACCTTGTTTCCCCGATAATAAGCCACTGTCTTATTTCTATTTTACTTATTCTTTTCTATAATATTATCTTTTAAAGTCAAGTATTGAATACTTACAAAATAGAAATTGAGATATAACGGCAAAAAAATTGTATAAAACAAACTATTGAAATCGTGTTCTACTCTATACCAGTGTGCTTCAACCTCGTGGAACCCTTTGGAGCATTTGGACTTCTAGTGGAACCCTTTGAAACATTTAGAGCTTTCACGGAACCCCCGACAGTGACAGACAAAAAACGGTGCGTGGGGACCCCGGTGCGTGTTAGCATAAGCAGTTGAATAAGTGGCGTAATGTTTGAGAGAGACACTCGAAGTTCATCTTCGACAGACAAAAGTCGTTCTCGTTTCTTGTGTTTTCATTATTTTTATATTTCACCTTGCCATTGGCGGAACCCTTGGGCGGACCTCAAGGAACCCTGGTTGAAAAACACTGCTCTATACTCACGACTCCTTTCAGATGCAGGAAACAAAAACGGAAGTGCTCTTTGCCTTAGGGCTGTCGTAGAGCTTATTTTCGGGGAAGGGCTTATATTAACCTTATAATCACAACATGGGGTTACCGCAGATCACAAGAAATTTAAAATTCGTCATATGTTTAGTATTACCGATATTTAATTTATTGACTTGTGCATTCTTGTACGTTTCGATTTCCACATTTTGCATGTAATCCTGGTTCAGTTTCTGCTTCAAACATTCAAAGTCAGTTTTGACGTACACGAAAGCAAACAAATCCCATTGTTCACCAGACATAGAAAGGTGCTGGGCTCCTACCCTAGTCAAATTTCTGTTGGTTAGTTGGTTCAGAAAGCTACAACCCCAATTGGAGATGGTTCAAGTACCCCGTTTGCCTTTCACTCTGGGAACTACTAGGGGGATAGTTCGTTCCCTCCCCCTGACGTGGGAGCAGCGAATTGCATTGGGCACACCAGTTCTCGTCTGATCGCTGAAGATAACCAGCACAACCCTAGCTAGTACTGACCTGAGTGGCCGCTTGGGAAAGCCGGGTACTGCTAATACCCAAAAATCGTTGCATTAGTGTAGTGTCTGTGGAGTCTCTGCATAAGAACAATGCTGTGGACAGGGCTCTAACAAACAAACAATCCCCCTGACGTCCATAGATTATTCAAACAGAGGCGACTTTCTGTACTGCAGCTTCACAGAAATCCTTGCAAGGCGTTTTTCTGGACTACTGCTTCAGCGGGGTCTCTCCAGTGAGATCCAAGCTTCCATAGAAAGTGTGCATAAGCATGTATACTACTGGCTGGCTATATTTGAAGTGGATTTTAGAAATTAATGGTGGTGTGTAAGTGGATTTTTTGTATTTATTTGTTAGTAAAGATTCAGGGCTCCAGGGTTAAGCAAGGAGGTGGTAGATAGGGGGTAATTTATGAGTGTTAGAACTAAAAAACAAAGTCGGGGTAGCAAAATGGTACTAAAAAGTAGCGTTGTAAGGCAGAGCAGAAGGGCCACGTGATTAATGGTTAAAGCAAATAGGGCAGAAGTGGTAGCCAGTTGGAAGCTAGTAAAAGGGCATAGGAATTTCAGTGGGGCTAGGCAGGTAGAACAGTAGAAAGTGTGAAGCGAACCAGGAAGTATGGGAAAAGGAGTACTGACAGGAGGTAAAGGGAAGGATAAGATGAAAAAAGCAAGGATGGTTAGGGGACAAAGAAAAGGACAGGAACCCTGAAATGCACTGCTACCCAGAGAATTGCAAGTTTGAGGGCTAAGAGCAGGGAGGGATGATTTGGTGTGACTGGTGCTACAGGTGTTTCCATAAGGACTGCACCAGCATCCCAAACCTCAAGGAATGTGGGGTGGACATTCCAGTGGGATACAAGGAAGAGGTGCATGTGGACAGCCATTGGAGATGCCTGATGTGCTCCATTAAGTTGTCACTGGCTGGACAGGATGATGGGGCAGACAACAAGCAGAGGAAAGGTGATGGAGGAACACATTGACCTGCTGTCCCAGTAACTGGTGGAGATTTAGGGGCATATAGGGAGATTGGAAAGTATGATGCTAGCTATTGCAAGGGAAAAGGATGGAAGAATTGGGACACTAGGCAGGAAAGGTGAAGTGGTGGATAATGCAGCAGGAGCAAAGGTGATTGAGAGGGAGGCAGAGTGGAAGAGAAGGAACAGGCAATGGGACAAAGGGCACGTGGGCAGGTCAGTCCTAATCCTGGGAGATAGGGCTATATCAGATGGGTTGAACCAATTGACTGTGATTAGTAGGGAGAGGGATAAGGTGACAGTGGTATCACTGCCAGGGGGGAAGTCACGGATTATATACAGTATGCGAAACTTTTAAGTGCCCTAATAGATAAAGCAAATGAAGGACAGGGAAAATGTAAAGGGAATGGGAATAAATGCAAAAAACAATGGATGGATGTTGAGGCATGGGAGTCTATTGAAAGTAGACGTCAAGCCAATAGGAGGCATAGGCAAGTTGTTAGAAGGGGAGATGAGGAAAGTATCAGACAAGCTTGGGACGCCTATCAGCAGAAGAAAAGGGAGGCAAAGGAAGTAGTGGGTAGGAAGGTAGCAGAGGGGATAGGAGGAAATGAGGGAAATCATGGATGGGGTGAAAACAAATGACCAAGAAATTTTGGAGATATGTCAGGGATAGACATAGAGAGAGGAGTGAGGAGGTGGGTGATGATAGAAAGCCTTAATAGATAAGGATGGTAGGAATATAACCAGCAGAGAAGGCATTAGGAGGGTATTGATGGAATGTGGATGTGTGCTCTCCACTACATGTGGAAAGGTGGTGGAAGGGCCACACAGAATAATAACAAGCCAGGAATCATCAGCTGGAGAGGCTTGCTTTACTAGGGTAGAGTTAGATTAGGAGATCAATGCATTGAAGTTGGGAAAAGCATGTGGAGAGGACAAGGTGCCAAATGAGTTTCTCAAAGCACTAGGGAGTAAAGGCAGAGAACTGCTATTAAGGATATTTAATGAGTGTTTAGGGGATGGAAAAATACCAGATGACTGGGGCATCACATGGGTAGTGATGCTGTACAAGGGCAAGGAAAAGAGCAAGGAATGTTTGGATAGCTACTGGCCAGTAGCTATAAACAGTTGCATGTATAAGTTATATGCTGGGCTAGTAAGAAGGCGATTAGGTACAATAATAGAAGGGTCAGGAAATTAGTGGAGATCAAAAATGGGTTCTTAAGGGGGCACAAACAGGTGATAGCCTGTACATAATTACACATTATGGAGGTTGTACAAAGAAAGAAATGGAAGGCATACCTCTGTTTTTTTGGATGCTAAGGGTGCATATGATAAGGTGGATAGAGGGAAGCGATGGACAGTTCTTCCCAAGTATGGGGTTAATAAGGTGCTAGTGGAGCTGCTCCAGAAGCTATATATGGGTACTAGGTGTGATTTCCATTGTGAGGGAATAAATACAGGACAGACAGGTGTGGACAAGGGGTTGCAACAGGGCTGTTCATTATCACCAATTCTGTTTCTAGTGTACATCAATGAACTGGGGATTAGGCTCCAAGATAGAGGGTTGGGGTTTTCTCTGGGGGATGGTATCAAATTGCCTGCCATCTTCCAATGTGATGATATAGTGCTGTGGACAGAGGCAGAGGGAGAGCTCCAGGAAAAAAAACTGGATATCTGTGAACAGTACAGTAGGGATTTTCAGTTAGATTTTGGTCAGGACAAAACAAAGCCGATGATCATAGGAGAGGATAATGTGCTACCTAGCAATCAGGTACCAATCAAGCTTGGGGAGAGGGAGATAGAGGGAGTGTCAAAGGTTACATACTTGGGGGTTAAACTTACAAATGATAAGGGATACCTGAAAGCAATGGAGGAAAACATTGTTTGTAAGCTAAAAACCAAAGAAGGATTAATAAGGAAACTGGCATTCAATTCATTCTCAAGGTATGAAATGGTTAGGGGCCTATGGAAAGCTGTAGCAGTATGAGGGCTAACATATGGAAACGAGGTTCTATGCATTAGTAAAAAAGGTAATGGACTGCATGGGAATAGTCCAGAGAAGGTTAGGTAGGATGGCCTTAGGGGGAAATAAGTTTACAGCAGTTGAAGCAATACAGAGGGACAGGGGGTGATCTACATTTGAACAGAGGGAAATGATTAGTAAGTTGGTATACCTATGCAGGTTATGGGGACTAGAGAAGGAAAATCCAGTATGGAAGGTAAATGAATGGGTAAACAACATGAGGGTGTCTACCAACTGGGAGAGAAGGGTAAACAGAATGTCAAAGAAGATAGGCATAACACTGCACCCCAGGGAGGGCAAGGATGGGGCAATAACACTGCAAAGACTTGTACATGACAAAGTGAAGGGATGCAGGTTAGGGCAGTGGCGACAGAGTATGGAGGGAAGGGCTGCAAAGAAAACGCTGAGGATGTATGGGAACAAGCTTAACATAGAGAGGGAGGTAATCTATGACAATACGTGGGAGAGCTCACTTCTGTTTCAGGCAAGAGCTGGGTCACTGGAGATGAAACAGAGGATGGCAAAGATCACAGGTGGAGAGGAGGGCTGTGGTTTATGTGGGGATCAATGGAGGACGTCAGGCATGTGATACTGGTCTACCCAGCACTGGATCACTGCAGAAGGGGTTGGGGAACCCCTGCAATGGAAGAGGTTCTGGGGTGGAGCGGCTGGAATGGGTGCAAAAGGCAAAGGTGTTGCTGGGATGCTGGTGGAGATCTGGGCATATGGGTCTAGCATGAAAAGATCTCGCTAGTAAGGTATCCGTCACAAAGGATTACATATTCATATGAGATCCTCACTGAAAAGGGGGGCCGTTATCACACGGATGGGAAATAAAGCCATAGTTCCATGTGGGGTGTATGACTTTCTATATGGAACTTTTGAATGGGGCAAATTCCCAGGAGTAAGAGCTAACCATGGGCTGCGTACAATGTAGCGTCCTGCCAAAGGTGTAAAAAACATTTAATCATATCGACGACGGACCTACCCTTGTCCAAAATCTTATTAGAAATAATTCAATCAATATGGCAACTCAAGAAGTACAGTAATTGGAATTGCAACTTGTAAGGCTACTCATCAATTCACGCTTACATTGTTAACGATGGCTTCAGCTGTTTTGTGTCGTTGCTACATCTCGCAATTACTTGTAACTTTGTGACTGCCAAAGAAATATAGCAGATGTCAATACAGAAGCTTGTGACATGGTTTGGTGGATTGGTTAGCGCATTAACTCATTTTATAGAGGTTTTTAACGACCTCTAACTAGCAGTGGCATAACTTCACTTGTGGCGCCCCACCTTCCCTGTTCCTTGCCTTGAACAGACATGGTACACGTATGTAGGCACGTTTCATTTGCTGTAAAGTCGGACAGATTTTGTTTCACAGCAGTAGATTGCCAGCAAGGCGGACAAGGCGCCCCCCCCCCCAAGGTGGCGCTTTCTCCGGCGCCCGGGGCAATTTGACCACATTGCCCATACAAGTTACACCACTGCAGACTTGTAGTTAGTATGTTTAACTTCGTTAGTCCGTGGTAACAGAGAATCCCTGAGTTCGCCTGTTACCATGGTGTGTATGCTGCCACTAGAACTACCAGAAAGAAAAAGAACCCTCTTTCACATCGTATCATCATCATACTCTTGTCCCAAATGCGCGCCAAGGTGCCAAGCTGTCCCATCAGCACGTTCTTGCTGTTCACTCCATCCCAGGTTCCATCCATCTGACACACTATCAGTCCCGCCATAAAGCTGGCTCCCTTGTCTACTTTTGTCTTCCTCTACTCCATCTGATTCCACATCCTACTCCTTTCACCAATTCTGTGTTTCAATTACTCCTGTGTTAATTTCAAATTCAGTCTGACCTGATAATCCACGCAAGCGCCTCTCTGATACTCCCATTCCATTTCTTTGGCTCTTTCGTTTTGTCCAACACTCATTCATCAGCTTAAGCAGCTTAACACTGTGCTGGAAATCTACTCCAGATGTATTGGGACCATGTGATCACGCAGGACTCCATTTTTCTTTCTCAATTTCATCCACTCAACATTTATCCTATAGATCACGTCTGTTTACTTCGAAATATTGTTCCCTAGTACCGGTACTTTCCCTATCCCTAGTAATTTCGTCCCCTCCAGTATTCCTGCGGGTTCCAGATGCCTGGCTGGGGTGACCTCAGTCAGCAGTCTAATAAAGAAAAGGGTCTCCTTCCACCCGTGTGTGGGGTGGAAGGAGACGTGGTGGGAGATAGACGGGAGTGGAGAGCTAGAACCCGCTGACCCAACCCTGTCACAGACCGGATAAGGGTATGATGATGATTTGAGATTCAACGAGATAACATATACTGAGGTGTCGTGGGCATATCGTGAGCAGAGAAATTACGACCTAGTTAGGTCAATCAGAAGGTTTCAGGCTATTGGAAGATGACGGAGTAGAGATAGGCCAACGCAAGCACAGGAACACATTATATTGTGGTACATGGCTGTGTGCAGTAGAGATGGATGTGTTAGAAAACAGAAGAGCATGGAGAGCGGCAACTCATTGACCCGATGCTACCTTAGGCTATTTAGAGTAGATTGACAAAGCAGGAAGTGCACACGAAAACGCCACAGGTCTTGACTGTTAAATGGCAGGTTCTTTATTTCAATTTGTACCTTTCGTTGATAGGAGACGGAAATTTGGCCCCGTGTAGGGTTGCCATACGTCTCGTTACACCGGGACATGTCCCGGTTTTGAGGTCTATGTCCCAGCGTCCCGGTCCGACAGTCATTTGTCCCGGTCAATTTAACATTTTCGCATGTTAAACAATTACAGTCCAACCCCGATAATGAAGACCCCTAAGGGACCGACCATAAGTGTCTTCATTATCCAGAATGTCCAATTTTAGGTCTAATTCATGCTCATGATGGCTTCTTAGTGTTTGTTTGTTTGTTTGTTTTTTCACTTAAAACGTACAACATAACGTTTCTAAATGAAATTACAATATACACGTTGATAAATTTAATGAAAACATCAGCATATAGTGAAATCTCTCTTAATGGACATCTCTCTATAGTGGTCAATGACATTTTGTCCCAAAGTTGACTTACAGTTGTAAATCGTTATTCCCAATAGTGGACAGACTTCAATTCCCCACGGCTGTCCATTAATGAGAGTATACTGTATGCAAAAGATTTGACTTTTACAAATGTGACTAGCTATCCAATTACAAGGGCAGGCATGTAATACTGTACACCCTTTACTAAAACCTTTACTTCTCAGTAGTGGGTTGAAGGTTAGAGCTTTCTGCTCCAACAAAATCCCTAACCACCCTCTTATAAATGCTTAAAACTAGCTAGACTATGTCCTTTTGAAATATTTATAAGGCTGTCTTCATTATCCAGATTGAAATTATATTGTAGTACATATACAGAAAAAGCATAAGTTGTCTTAATTATGCATTATCCAAGTCTTCATTATCCAAGGTACAGTTACATGTATTGACATATACCTTTGGCTGGGACCTACCTAACTGTCTTCATTAACCAGAAAATTTCATTATCCGGGGTATTCATTATCGGGGTTGGACTGTATTTTCCGATATCATTGCATTCAGTACTGCACATATATAGTACATGCCTAGAGATTTGGTACAGACTCGTCCATGAAAGCACATCACATTTTGCTAGTGAAACTAACTGTTTGGGAATGATCCACCATTGATCCCAGGGTTGAACCATTGAACCCATTGAACACCATTGAACCCTGATCCAGACGAGGGGCAACGCAGCAATTGCTCCCCCCCTCACAGCCTGAAAGGAGTGCAACTGATGAGGCATTTTTGCATTGCTATCCCCATTTGTATACTGCCAGTGTAGTCCAATCTGTAATTGCAAGCTAGATGTATTTGGGTAATATTTGGGGCACACATTTTTTAAAGTGCTACCCCCCCATCCTGATCCGCCCCTGGATCAGCCACTGATTGATCCCAACACTTTTTTTGGGTCCCCTAAAATATTTTATATTTCAATGAGTTAGTGAAAGGATTATGGAAATTTTTAATAAAGCTATGAATGTTTATAATATGAACTCTTGCTATTTTGGTGAAAAAATATTTTTAAGGGGGGATGTCCCGGTCGGTGATCCGACAATTATGGCAACCCTAGCCCCGTGTCATGGATATACTTCCGTTTACAAAAGGCGAATAAAGAAGGAAATCACACTCCTTGCGGGAGCAAGGAGTGTGATACGGAATGGGATTCTCCCCGTTATCAGAGATTAGCCGACCGACCTTGTTAGGGACAAAACGTGTGAGCCTTGAAGCTAAGAGGCAGGTTCTCATGAAATGCTTTAGGCCCGGTGCACGACGCAGCAATTCAGTGCACACATCACCATCATACCCTTATCAACGGGTTCTAGCCTCCATTCCCGCTTATCTCCCACCAGATACCTGTCAACCCCACACACTGCCATGTCCTTACGGACAACGTGATCCCATGTCTGTTTCGATCTCCCTCTACCCCGGGGGCTACCGACCACTTGCATTCCTGGGATGCACCTAACGAGCTCCTCTTCCCCTCTTCTCATGACGTGTCCATAACACCTAACCCCCGATTCTTCCTCATTATTTTGGCGATGTCCACCACCACAAGCCTACATGAAATATAGGGATTCCTAATTCTATCAGCTCTCGACACTCATGTACAGCAGCGTTCGCATCTCAGCTACTTAGATTCTGCTTACGTGGTTCTTCCTCACTGCCCACCACTCTGATTCATATAGCATAGCTGGTCTAACCACTGGCCTTTAAAACTTCCCTTTCAACTTGATTGGGACCCTCCTATCACACAGGACTCAGCTTGCCTGTCTCCATTTCAGCCAACCCCCCATTGATTCTGTGGGTCACACCCAAGTCTATCTCCCCATTGCTTTGGACCATTAATCATAAGTACTTTACTTGGATCTTTTTCATCTGTTCGCCCCTCAAAAGTATGCCACCGTTATTTTCCTGTGCATTCCAATTGAAAGCTAAATACTCTGTCTTCTTCATGTTTATCTTTAGTCCTCTTTTTTTATTGTGCATCTAACATCGTTTAGTCCCTTTTCTATCTGTCGTCTGCAGTCAGTGAGTTTTCCGATTTCATCAGCAAATGCTAAGCACTGAGGGGCCCATTCTACTACTCCCATCAGCAGTGCGTCCATAACCAGGATGAAAAGGTATGGACTAAGTGCTGTAACTTGGTGCACCCAAACTTTCACTGGATTATTCACCTCGATTATTCGGATAAACCCTTCTTCTACCCCCTTTTCTCGTAATACCTCCCAAACTACCTGTTGTTGTATGCTGTCATAGGCCTTCTGCATGTCAATAAAGATGGCACGGAGATCTTTCTTTGCTGCCCTATAGTTGTCTACCATCTGCCTTAGGGTGAAGATTGACTCCATTGTGGACCTACCTGGCATAAACCCAAACTGGATTTCCATGGACACTAGTTCTATCTCGGAGGCGCTGCTTCATTACTCTCTCCCAGGGCTTCATGGAGTGGCTCATTAGCCTTATACCTCTATAGTTACCCTAATCTTAGACATCAGCAATTCAATGCACACGTGTGGTGAAATGTCATCAGTACACAGTTGGCAACCATCCAGAAGGCGTGCCCTTTTAGCCTACCAAATCGCAAAACTAAGAAACCACACTTATGATGTCAATATATGTGTTCACCACTCAGTGGACCAAGAGGTACTACGCAATTGGATGTGCGGGTGTGGCGTCGTTACAGTTTGGTAGGGATCTGTAGATCGGTAGAGACACAACTCCGATTTGCAGAACCACAGCGGCGCTGGAGGTATGTGTGCACTCCCCCGTCACAACTAATGTATCCCATGACATAATTGTGGTACCGCATACATAATGTTATTTCCACATAAATGAACGCTCTCTACTATGCAATACGTAGATTAAGCATCACTCCCAGGTATAGGAGCTTGACCCGCCGCGGTGGCATAGTGGTTAGCTCACTCGGCAACTACGCCAGTAGTTCTAGGTTCGATACTGGACCGTGGTGGGTCGGCTTCTTTCGGGCGAGAGAGAAGCCGCGAGTGTGCCTTCTTTCGGATGAGAAGTAAAACCGAGGTCCCGTGTGGGTGTACGATGGCGCTTGCACGTAAAAGAACCCTCTCTACTATGCAACGGGTAGATGAGGCAAAATTTCCAGGTGTAGGAGCTCGCCCCCTGGCGTCGGTAGCATTCCCCAACGAACACTAGACCGACGATAAATAAGCGTAGGGGTGCAGCTTTGGCTGGCAACCGGCTGCAGAAAAAACTATGTCCAATATATCACCCTGTGTCCATTCAGAGGGACAAATGGGTACCCGACCCTGCCATAGGCGGGAAAAGGGTTAGGAGTTGCTTTTTCCCAGGTATAGGAGCTTGCCCCATGGCGTTGGTGAAATGTCTCAATCAGTGCCGGTGTCACGCATCAATGTGTCCGGGGTCTACCTCAAAGCGTCCAGCCATACAATTTGAGGCAATTTTTCAGTACCTAAAAGTGTCCACCATTTAGATCCGATTGCTGATGCCCTAATTAGTCTCTTTTCTGCATAGCACAATATGTACTGCAGAGAAGATATGCAATATGAATAAAGGCATAAGCTATATCAAATGTTGGACTTAAGGCTGGTTCAATGGCAAGCACTACCAGCGAAAAGAGCGCGTGTGCAACCAACAAAATGGTGATGTACAGCACTGTCACCAAGAGGAACTGCACGTGTACTCATTCAGTGGTAATTGGGGGATAGGACGCATGCCAGTTGATTTTGTCAATGTCCGCTAGGCGGTGTAATGAGGTAACAATGGTGTAATGGCATAATGGGCGTCATCTACAGTACAACCAGCCAATCATAAGCACGTCGGAGCACTGCGCTCTGAAAGGAGTTGACTACTAGTCAACTGCACTATTACTCCCATTCCTCATCTCCCTCCCTACGTAATTATGCGCTGACGTCATCCGTTTCTGTGTTGCTTCGTCTCCTCCTGTGGTATCTGCTGCTTCTGCGCGTGCCACTGAACTAGCCTTTACCATCTCATAGATCAGTGGTTCTCAATCCTTTTGAAGACAGGGAACACTACACTGTGCCATTTTACTTGCACAGAACATTTGCAGTTCTACATACACTTTAAATCAGCTTGTAAACTTACCACCACTTCATGTCCTTCTGCCGTGTGAGGTGGCTGAGGAACTGGCAAGGACGTTTGCAGCCGTCTCCAGTTCCCAGCACTGCACGGCAACATTTTTGCAGATTAAGCAGGCTACAGAACGCCACCCACTTAATTTTGTTGGTGGTGTCGTTGAGGGGTATACCAACCTATTTTCCCCTTGGGAGCTGCGGGCAGCTCTAGCAAGAGCCAGGGACACTGCCCTTGGTCCAGAAAGCATCCACTATCAAATGCTATGACACCTACCAGAGAAAGGCATTAGTTACCTTCTCGAGGTACTAAATTACATTTGGCAGCAGCATGATGTCCCTGCAGGCTGGTGAGAGGCTACTATAATCCCACTCCAAAAACCTGGGAAGGATAGTAGCCTTTCAACAAATTATAGACCCATTTCATTGACAAGCTGTCTTTGCAAAACCATGGAACGAATGACTAACTGGCGCCTGGTGTGGTATCTGGCTTCTGTGCTGGCAGGTCTCCAGTGGATCACCTGATCTTACTGGAGACTGCAGTACGTGAGGCCTTTCTCCACAAACAGCACTTAGTAGCTGTCTTCTTTGATGTGGAGAAGGCATATGATATCACATGGCGCCATGGTATACTGGAGACCTTGCACCAGTGGGGGCTCAGGGGTAATCTCGCCCCTCTTCCTGCATAGCTTTTTTTTTCCGACCAGACCTTCAGAGTGCATGTGGGTAACACCTACTCCTTGGCCTTCCTGCAGGAGAATGGTGTCCCACAGGGGAGTGACACGGAAGGACACTCCAGAGCACTGGGTGTCCTTGTGCCGCCAGTCACGGAGGGAGGAGGTTGTTCTTGCTCGGCTTCTGATCGGTCACACCTTCCTCACCCACTCCTACATTTTATGGGGTGAGGACCAACCGTGGTGTGACTTCTGTTGGAAGCCTCTCACAGTGGCACATATCTTTAGTCACTGTGAGAGATACCGAGAGCTTAGATGGCGACTGGGAGTCAGTCCAGAGCTCCCCACTTCACTTGGGGCAGTGGAGAGCTCACTGGTATTTGTGAAAGAGGCTGGCCTCTTTCACAGAATTTGATTTATACTCGGTTTTTTAGACAGTTTTTGTATTTATTCTTTTATTATTTTTTCTTTTGCCTTTTATTTATATGTCTGTTTTGGCTTTTGCCACGTGTATTGTCTGTTTTGGCTTTTGCCACGTTTATTATTGTCTGTTTTGGCTTTTCCCTTTTTTTTTCTGTGTCTGTTTTGGCCTTTGCTGTGTATATTGTTATGTCTGTTTTGGCTTTTGTCGCTTCTATTGTTATTTCTGTTTTGGCTTTTGCCACTTTTATTGTTATTTGTGGTTTCTATTTTTATGTCTGTTTTGGCTTTTACCTTTCTTTCTTTTTCGCATTATTCTTTTTATTCTTATTATTGTTAGGGGTTTTTGTCCTTATTTATTGTTATCATGGTGGGATGGCCATTTACACCCCCACCATGGTTGCTGTCCTTCTGGGCCCTAATGACCTTGTTGTTGATGGGCCCTAAGACCCAAACAAACAAACACAGGGGAGCATCTTGAGTGTGACGCTCTTTGCTGTTGCAGTGAATGGTTTACCATCCTCCGTTCACACCCCGGTAAAGTCGTCCCTATTGGTGGACGACTTTTCTATCAGGTACCGGGCTGCCACGATGCACAGCATTGAGTGTCAGCTGCAACTGGCACTAAACAGTGCCAAAGAGTTTGCCACCTCTCGTGACTATAAGTTCTCCGCTGGCAAAACTACTGTCATGCACTTCTGTCGTAAGCGAGGGCTTCACCCTGAGCCTCAGCTTACCCTGGTTGGCCGCCTCCTCCCTGTTTTAGAGGCAGCCCGATTTCTTGTTCTCCGTTTTGACAACCGTCTGAAATGGGTCCCGCACTTTAAGGAGCTGAAGGCTAAGTGCCTTTGCTCACTGAATATTCTTCAGTACCTTCAGGGAACTGGTTTTGGGGCAGTTCGAACAGTGATGCTTCAACTCTACAGATCACTCGTTCGATCACGTCTCGATTATGGCTGTGGCGTGAATGGCCTGGCCGCTCCATCTATGCTCCGGATGCTGGACAGTGTTCATCACGCTGGCATCCGGTTGTCCATTGGGGCGTTCCGCACAAGCCCCGTGCTCAGCCTTTATGCTGAGACTGGTGAACCACAACTGGCTGTGAGGCGGCAGTACTTGGCAGCGGCATACATTTTGTGGCTGAAAGGTTAGCTGCACCACCCTACACACCCAGCCGTCTTTAGTCACACTATGAGACGGGCATTCGACCACTGCCTGGGTGTTCCCCCTCCATTTGGTGTGTGGTGGATGGACTGTCTCGCTGACCTGGGTGTGACTCTTCCTAGGAACCAACATGTGCTGCCGGCCTCTGTGCTGCCCTGGATAGTGCGAGAGCCCAGTTTTGATTTTGTGCTAGCAGCCTTCCCCAAAACCAGTACCGATAGGTCAGTGTACCAACAAGAGTTTGGACGCCTCTCTCTGTCCTATCAGCGCCATGTTTTTATTTATACGGATGGGTCATAAGATGGCTCCTCGGTGGGTTGGTCAGTCTTTACAACTGGTCATCTCATAGGGGGCCGCCTTCCAGGCATCACCAGTGTCTTAACTGCAGAGCTCACAGCTCTGCACAGGGCAGTGGAACTCATTCTATTATTGAATGACAGACACTTTTTTATTGTGACTGACTCCCTATCCTCCCTTCAGCTGTTAAACACCCTTTATGGCAGACATCCCATCGTCCAGAGTGTGCACAGATTGCTGCTTGTGATTCGTAAGCAGGGCAAGACAGTGTTATTTATGTGTGTCCCGGGGCATGTTGGCATCATGGGCAACGAGAGGGCGGATGCTCATGCCCCTCAGGTGGCCCACTTGCCAGATATACCAGACACTGCTATCCCCTCCTCCAATGCTCTCCCAATGGTGCAGTGGGCTGGCCATGAACTATGGCGGTCCCAGTGGTTTGCAGAGACCTCCAACAAACTCTGCACACTGAAGGACACTCCAGTGCACTGGGTGTCCGCGTGCCACCAGTCGTGGATAGAGGAGGTTGTGCTTGCTTGGCTGCGAATCGGTCACACGTTCCTCACCCACTGTGGGGTGAGGATCAACCACGGTGCGACTTCTGTTGGGAGCCTCTCACAGTGGCACACATCTTGAGTCACTGTGAGAGATACCGTGAAATGAGATGCCATTTGGGAGTCAGTCGTGATCTCTCCACCTCACTTGGGGATAACCCTCACGGGGTGGAGAGCTCGCTTGTATTTGGGAAAGATCTGAATTATTTACTGTATTGCTGTATCGTTATGGCTTTTGCCTTTTTATCTCTGTGTTGGTTTTGGCTTTTGCCTTTTTATCTCTGTGTTGGTTTTGGCTTTTGCCTTTTAATCTCTGTGTTGGTTTTGGCTTTTGCCTTTTTATCTCTGTGTTGGTTTTGGCTTTTGCCTTTATTTATTTTCTCAATATTTATTAGGCTATTGCCTTTTTATTCTAATAATTTTTAGGGGTCTTTTGCCCTTATTTATTGTCATCATGGTGGGATGGCCATTTACACCTCCACCATGGTGACTGTCTTTCTTAGCTCTAATGACCTTTGCAGTCAATGGGCCCTAAAACTTGAACAAACAAACAAACAATCCATTTGACATGTTTATTAGGGAGTTTTATTGCAACGATTTTTTCAAGTGTACGCTACGCTATGCAGAAAAATATTCAACTGTGCAAACGCCAATGCTGCATTGGTCAAACTCAGCGTAAGTTTTGACATATGCTTTTCAAACGTATGCTCTGGTGACGCTTGATGCTGAGTAACGGGCCGTTGCAGAAACCCTGCAATGGCCTGTATGGTAATGACGTGGTCTGTGTATGTTATTGCGTGTGTGCCGACATTATAATGAAACTCCCTAATGTTACCTAGCGATTGAGGTGATGGATGAAAGTGATGAATTGTCTTTGGAATATACCTTTACAACGATTGCTACTTTCACTCCCCCGCCCTTCTCCCAACCCATAAGATACATATGTATTCTGCGAAGGATTTCGTGTAGCTATGAATATCCCACTTGTACGAATCTCAGTTTTCTAGTCACAGAAAAATCTCTTTTCTGCTTTCCTTCTGCCTGGCCTCAACGTCACCACACTCAAGTTGCATTGTTTGTTTGTTAGTGCTTTAGGGCCCGTCGACAACAAAGGTCATTAGGGCCCAGAAGGACAATCACCATGGTGGGGGTGTAAATGGCCATCCCACCATGATGGCAATAAATAATGACAAACCCATAACAATAAAAAGGAATAAGCCCAATAAATATTTATGAATAAATATAGGCAAAAGCCAAAACACACAGAAAAGTAAAAGCAGCAAAAGCCAAAACAGATATAACAATAAAAATGGCAAAAGCCAAAACATACATAACAATAAAAGTGGCGTAGTTCTTATGCAGAGACTGCACAGACACTACACTAATGCAACGATTTTTGGGTATTAGCAGTACCCAGTTTACCTAAGTGGCCACCCATGTCAGTACTAGCTGGGGTTGTTCTGCTTAACTTCAATGATTAGACAAGAACTGGTGTATCCAACGCAATCCAACGCTCACTTCAAAAGATGGAAAGTCACAAAACCCATTGATGTTTGGTACAGTTTGGGGACAACAGGAATTACATGGCTGGGGAAGCTCTTCAATAAAACAGCCAGTGGTGACTGAATGCCATCTGCATGGAGAGTGAGTTGGATTGTTCCACTGTTCAACGGCACAGGTGACGCCCAGGACTGTGGTAGCTATAGAGGCATTAAGCTAATGAGCCATTCTATGAAGCTGTGTGAGAGGGTCATAGAATGTCAACCTCAGAAATCTAACTAGTATCTGAGGAAATCAGTTTATGCCTGGTAAGCCTACAATGGAACCCATCTTCATTCTATGACAGATGGTTGAGAAACATACCATAGAGCAGTAAAGAAGGACCTGCATGCAATCTTTATAGACTTAGAGAAGGCTTATGATAGTGTCCCAAGACAGGTAGTATTGGATGTTCTAAGAAAGAAGGGGGTGGATGAAGGACATATCAGAATAATACAGGATGTTTGACTGTCCCACCACTAGCGTCAGGATGGCATGGGGGAATACTGGTGGCTCCCAGGTGAAGGTGGGCCCTCTTCAAGGATCACCTCTCAGCCCATATCTATTCACTTGGGCAATGGATGACCTGCTTATGGGAATAGGTGAATGGGCCCCTCCGTGCATGGTATTTGCTGATGATGTAGGAAGGTTGGAAGAGTCCAAAGAGGATGTTCAACAGGGATTACAGGACATTACAACAGCAATGGCAAAGAGTGGCTGAAGGTGAACATGAAGAAATCAGAGTACTTAGCTTTCATTTGGAGTGGCCAGGACCAAGGTGATGAAGTTCGTTGTGGCAATGAGGTAATACCAGTTGTGCAAGAATCAAGGTTTCTAGGATCGGTATTTCGGTGGGGAAATCGACTCCAACGTTATGCATAGAATCAATTCAGGATGGGTGAAGTGCAGACATGCAAGCGGTGTGCTGTGCAACCTCCGAGTCCCAATTAAGGTGGTAGCTAAAGTTTACAAAACTGTAGTTAGGCCCGTTATGCTTTATGGAATGCAGTGTTTCGCATTGAGGAAGGACCACAAGAGGAGAATGCAAGTGGCTGAAATGCGAATGCTGCGTTGCATGAGTGGGGTGTCACGTGCTGATGGAGTCCGCAGTGAGTACATTGGAGGTAGCTTTAGGAGTGGGAGACATCGTGGAGAAGATGAGAGAAAAGTAGGTGGTTGGTGGCATCAGGAGTAAAGGGAGACCAAAGCGAACGTGGAAGCAGGTTGTACAGAGGGACATGATTGCATGCAGGGTGGATGAAAGCCTGGAAGGGGGTTGACGGGAGTGGAAGATTAAAACCCACAAACCCGACCCCGCCATAGGCGGTATAACGGTGTAATGATGATGGTATCTTACTAAAGTGCGATAGGCCGCAAGGGGGCGGCCGCTCTGGGCGCAAAATTTTAGGGGGCGCAAAATTTCAACGGTTGCAAAAGTTTTCAAACTCTTTAACATTTTGCAATTTCCTAGTGGTCAGTGCTTATTGCGTCCACAAATCACATGTGGGTGACAAAAGTATCTTCTTAAAGCACAGTTACCTGTATTTTTCTAATCAGCCTGGACAGGGCTGGCCGGAGGGGTGTGTGAACTGAATGACAGCAAGGGCCCCACGCATTCGGATTAAAGAACCAATTTATAGAAGGACCTCACTTCACGTCTGGTTTGTGGGCTCTAGCCCTCCACTCCCATCCACCCCCATGTCGTCTCCCACCTCCACTCCCATGTCCCCGTCCACCCCACACACTACCATGTCCTTATGGTCCACCTTTTCCCACGCCTGCTTTGGTCTCCTCCTGTGCCAGGTGCTCCTGACCACCTGCATTCCTGGCAAGGACCTAACGAGCTCCTCCAGCTTCTCCATCATTTTTTCTGCAATGTCCATCAGTCCCAGGCTACCTCTAATATAGGCATTCCTAATTCTATCAGCTCTCAACACGCCACTCATGTACTGCAGCATCTGCATCTCGGCCACTTGCATTCTATTGACGTGGCTCTTCCTTCCTGCCCAATACTCTGATCCATTCAGCATAGCTGGCCTAACCACTGCCCTGTAGAACTTCCCTTTCAGCTTGATTGGGACCCTTCTATCACACAGGACTCCACTTGCCTGTCTCCACTGCAGCCAACACCATTGATTCTATGGGTCACATCCAAGTCTATCTCCCCATTGCATTGGAACGTTGATCTTAGGTACTTTACCTCTTGCGATTTTTTCACCAGTTCGTGAAAACCCCTCAAACGTGCGTTACTATTATTTTCCCGTCCTTCCCAATTGAAAGCTAAATGCTCTGTCCTCGTCAAGTTCATCTTTAGCCCTCCCTTTTCTATCACTCCTCTTATAACGTTCGGGCCTTTCTGTATCTGTTCTCTGCTGTCACTAACTTTTCTGATATCGTCGGCAATAGCAAAGCACTGAGGGGCCCAATCTCCTATCCCCATAAGCAGTTTGCCCAAATCCAGGATGAAAAGATATGGATGAAGTGCCAAACCTTGGTGCAACCCAGCTTTCACTGGAAAGCCCCCGGCATTCCCCCAAGGTTTCCTTACCCTGGCTGTGGAACCATCATACATATCCTGGACTATTCTAATAAACACTTCTTCTGCTCCCCTTTTTCGTAATACCCCCCTAGCTGTCTGTCTTTGGACACTGACATAGGCCTTCTCTAGGTCGATAAAGATGGCATTGAGATCTTTCTTTGCTGCCCTATACTTTTCTGTTATCTCCTTCAGAATGATGATTGGCTCAATTGTGAACCTACCTGGCATAAAGCTGATGTGATTTCCTAGGACACAAGTTCTATCCCAGAGGTGGCGTTCCATTACTTCTCTCAGAGCTTCATGGAGTGGCTCATTAGCTTTATACCCCTTTAGTTGGGAGCAGCGAGTTGCGTTGGACAACCAGTTCTCATCTGATCACTGAATTTAAGCAACACAAGCCCAGTTAGTACTGACATGGGTGGTCGCTCGGAAAAACTGGGTACTGCTAATACCCAATAATCATCGCATTAGTGTAGTGTCTGTGCAGCGTAGGCATTAGAACTATGCCGTGGATGGGTCTCTCATGACCTTGTAGTTGACGGGACGTTCGACATCCCCTTTGCCCTTGAAGAGTGATACTATCCTACTCTCTTGCCTTCTATCTCAAACATCTAACCTACAGAAAGGTTTCCCTAACCACCTGGTGCCTGTCCTTTCTAGGCTATGCCACACTGCAATGGGGATTCTATCAGGGCCTACAGCTTTTCAGCCTTTCATCTTCCTAAGTGCCCTGGCTACATCTTCCTCTGTTACACAGTCAACCATCCCGGTCGATGCAGGATAGGGGGCAAAGTCCTCCTCTCCCCTTCAGTATTGAAGTGGTTTCAGAAGTGCTCCCCCCACCTTTTCTTTACCTCTGATGGGGAAAACAGGACCCTACCTTCGCTATCATTCACTGTTATGGCTTGAGGTATGCCTGTAGCTGGCCTATCTCTAGCCTAGGCAAGCTTGAAGACTTCTCTCTCCTTCCCGTGTCTCTAACTGCTCATAGAGGGCCTCACAATTCTGGTGCTTGGCCAGGACAGTGATCCTCCTAGTGGTGGTCTTGATCTGCCTATAATATATCTTAGACTCCTGGCCCCTAACTTCTGCCACCTGTGGAAAGCAGCCTTCTGTTACTTGATGACCTTTGCTGACCACTAGTCTAGAAGACCACTGGTCTGTCCACAAGTTAGGGGGCGCCAATTTTTTCCTTGCCCCAGGCGCTACAAACCCACGCTATGCCACTGAGTGAGTATACAGTATAAGCAATTGGGTCGTTATAAGTTACAGTATATAAGCATTAGGTCGTTATAAGTTAC
>JAAFCE010009125.1:10881614-10900500 GCA_013389805.1 Trigoniulus corallinus
AGTATATAAGCATTAGGTCGTTATAAGTTACAGTATATAAGCATTAGATGGTCACAAAGCCTCTGGTTTATGTGTTACTTGGCAAGGACAATCTTACTGTTTAATGATGCAGTATATTTCACAATGTTGGTGCTAGTGTTTGTAGGATCTTTCCATTCTTTCACAATCTAACAGTATCCTAGGACGTCTTCATCTTGATAGGCTTTGTGCCAAATGTATCTCCTCATATTTTTATGACACTTTTCACAGCAAATACATTTATATTATTGTTTCCACGCATTTGATATTTTAAACATTGTTTTCTGTTTAGCAAAATACATTCCCTATTCCACTAGTAAATCACGGATTTTTTTATCAATATTGTATTCATTTTATGCTTATCAATTAGAAATCTGAATTTAAACTAACATATTTATTTATTTGCAAAACATCATCAGTACGGGCTTTAAAAGTGAGAGCAAGATGTATTTGATAATTAGGAGCTATTCATTGATAAATATTCAGAGGTATTCAACCATTGTCAATACTTCGTTTTACTTGTAACTTTTGGTTTCTTGCATTAAGAGTAAAATAATACTGCAATAAGAAGATTAAAACAAGGCACCAAATTTTGGAATTTATATTATTACATTGAAAATCATCCATTATTCATCAGAATTTTGTTGCTACTCTTCATTGATTTTGAACACTATTATGGCATATTTGGTCATAGTCAGTCATTTTGGTCGTTTTGGTCATTTTGGTCGTTTGGTCATTTTGGTCATAGTCAGTGCCAGATTTAGATATTGATAGGCCTTAGGCTATTTCAATTTTGAGGCCCTTTTCTTAAGTTTTGAAGTCCACTAAATGATGAGGCCCTAGACTTCTACCTACTTAGCCTAGTGGTAACTCTGACACTGGTTGTTGTACTGTACATGTATGAGATGTAAAATTTGGAAATACAAGGACCACACCATGAGCGTGACACTGGCCAAAGGGCCAGTGAATAAAGTCGTAAGATTGACAAAAACATGTATTCTTTACACCTTATATTATATTTACATATGCCGTATTTACTGTATATGTAAATTGTGTTGTGGTGGGACGGTTGGAATGCATTAATCTTGTTTCCTTTATTTTATATGAGAAAAATTGTTTCCACATATGAGTTTTTCAACATGCAAGCGTGGTTGTGGAATGCATTAAACTCGTACGTACAGGTATTACTGTATTTCAAAGCACTATTTGCATTTTGTACATCTTGATATAAGAGAAATGTGCCATTCCATGGTCCTTCCGGTGGAGTGGTTTCTTGACATGTTGTCATCTCTGGTGGTAGGGTTCTCCTGATCTGATGCCAATGTAGGCTTGGTAGTTTAGAGTTAATGTATCCCTTATCTCTATCCCTCTTACGAATTTGTTTTTCTTTCCTCATAGATTTTTTCCCTTTGCAACTAAGAAGAGCATTTTTAATTTAATAAAAATTTTGGTTCCTTACTTTCAGTGGTGGCAATCCTGGATTATTCTGTTCGAGATGTACCTTTCTGTAGATCCTTGAGAGGTCATCGTGACGTTCTGAATTTTTAGTCTTAAACAGTTTTAGTTAGTCCTCGAAAAGTCAGTTCGTTATTGATTTCACTTCAAGCCTGAAAGTTAGTCTATTATTGATTTCACACGAAGCCTTTTATTTGTTGGTTAGATGAAGTTTTATTTTCAGTTGATTCACAATTACAGTCAAACTTGGATATAACACACACCTTCGGGACTGCTCGTGTTTGTGTGTTATATCAGAAACAATGCTAAATGATGCCAAAGCTATGTTAACTGAAGAAAAATATGCTAATTTATAGATGTATTCAAAAAGTCGACCTAGACTTGTATACTTCAAGACGCACACACTTGCAGTCAGCTCCAGATTCCACACTGCTGAGAATTTTATCCTTTTATCATCATCATCTCACCCTTCTCCCACCTGAGGCAGAGTCCAGTCTGCAGGTTCTAATCCTCCATTCCCACCTATCCCCCACCAAATCTCCTTCCACCCCACATGCCCCCATATTCCTTTGCACAATCTGCACTCATGTCCGTTTTGGTTGTTGTTGTTTGTTGGTGTTTAAGGTCCCGTCAACTACAAGGTCATTAGAGACCCGTCCACTGCATAGTTCTAGTGCATAGACTGCACAGACACTACACCAATGTGACGACTATTGGGTATTAGCAGTACCCAGCTTTCCTGAGCGACCACCCATGTCAGTACTAACTGAGCTTGCATTGCTTAACTTCAGTGATCAGACGAGAACTGGTGTGTCCAATGCAACTCGCTGCTCCCAGCCGTTTTGGTCTTCCTCTACCTCTGGTGCCCCCAACTACCTGCAGTCCCACAATGGACCTAATAAGCTCCTCATCTCTCCTCCTCATCACATGCCCATACCACCTCAAACGCTTCTCTCTCATCTTTTCCACAATATCTGCCACCCGCAAGCTACCTCTAATGTAGTCGTTTCTAATTCTGTCAGATCATGACACCCCACACATGTAGCATAGCATTTGCATCTCAGCTGCCTGCATTTGCATTTCATGGGTCTTCCTTACAGCCCAACACTGAGCCATATAGCATAGTGAGCCTAATGACAGTTCTGTAAATTTTGCCCTTCATCTTATTGGGACCTGGCTGTCACACAGGACTCCACTTGCCTGTCTCCACTTCAGCCATCCTGCATTAACCCTACAGGCCACATCAGAATCGATTTCCCCATTGCTCTGGAAAACTGATCCTAGATAGCAAAACTCTTGCACCATATAGCCTTACTTAAGCTGTGGGGTATGCCGTCTAGTTGCATGTTATAGCTGTTTGTTATATCCGAGGCCTCTCACATGTTAAAAGTGCTGTAGGGACCAAACCATTTGTGTGTTATATGTAATATCCGAGTGTGTTATAGCCAATCAATTTCTGTATACTTATGCATTAGCGCTGGCTTGGACTTTCCCTTGTGTGTGTTATAAGCCAAAAAGTGTTATAACCAGGGTGTTATAGCGAGGTTTGACTGTATTTTCATTTCTACAACTTCTATTTTATTCTTACAAGTTTCACTATTCACTTTTATTTTTGTTATTCATTTTTATTTTTTAAAGTTTCACAATTCCGACTCCTTGATCTGTGATCTAAAACCATAGTCCATAATTCCATAATTATTCAGTCTATAATTCTTAGTTTATAATATCATAATGTTTGTCTCAGAGAGCTCTCAAATCCTGAGTGAGAATCTCGCTCTCTTTCTCCCTCAGTGGGAGTGGACGATGACTGACTGCTGGACTACATGATGATTACATGACTTGTTTCATACCTTTATACCCTTTTTGGTGTGACTGGGCCACTTTCTCCCATTTCCCATCCTTTCTCATTTGTCCATTAAAGTGGGGTGATAGAGTGGAATCAGGGGCTGGATCAATAGTATATGTTTTAGAAATGTGTTATTTGTTCAAAATATCTAGTGGATGAGGAAAGCGTTTTATCACAATCAAAAAATTTAAGGAAACTAAAAGGTTAATTGAAGGAAGTTAATTATCCGTTTTATAATTTAAAAATTTGGGTCAGTTAAGGGAAACCAGATAATTTTGTGATTTATTTAATTTTTGCTTTTTACACTTGTAGCTATGGGGCAATCCACAAAATACAGAATCAACAGTAGGGCAATTCACACATAGTGTGAAGTGTGTGACTTCTGTGTAACAGAAACCCAGTATGTTTAGTATTGTATGTTATTTTATTAATATTAAGAGCAATCATATATGTAGAGCTGTAACAGGAGTATGAAGCACCTGTGGCAAGTGTCTAACTTTCGCTTGCCCGTAACCCAATAATGACAAAAAACAAACATTTTGTGCCCCAAACCAAGTTGTGCCCGTGGTGGCTTTTCGGCTCGTTTGTGGCTTAGAATCCATATTTTTGCAAACATCTTGAATATCAGTTTGCTTTAATAATTTGCTTTGTCTCACTTTGTAAATGTATCCCATTGTAAAAGTGATTCCCATTTGATGTGCCATGAATTTTATAATGGTTTGGAAACATTTATTGCCATATGGAAAAGGTAGGCCCAAAAATTTCATGTCTTCCTATGACGTAAGGGTACCATTTCTCATTGCCAGATAAATGGTAATGTCAGATATCTGGATGCTGGATAATGGGGTTTTTTCTCTATTTTGAAGAAAAACTACAAATGGAGATACAGATAATAGAATATCAAGAATGACCTGAGCTGGTGAGCCACACTAGCTTCTCAGGGGTTGAACTTTTTGGACAATGGCTTTACCAAGATGACTACCGACGGATGGCACATCCCATTTAGTGAGGTAATCCCACCTACAGGAATCAAAAGGTACCACTATCTGTTGACATGAATTATCACTTAACGTGAGCAGACCTTAGCAGACTAAAGTCGATGTGTAAAATTGGCAAAATAAACATCTGACGAATTGATCGTTATCTCTAAAGTTAGGTGCAATTTGATAAATAATTTGACTTCTTGCCTCTTCTCTTCATATCAGTATTCAATTTATTTCACATGTGCCAGTCACTTGGTCAGGCTTCTCCCAAGAGGCTTTTTGTAAGAATAACAACAGAAGAAATATTGAAGGTAAGAGTGAGAATAATATTTAACTTCATTGATACGGGATTTGATGATAGTTGTCCTTGTTGCTCATATCGTGCGTGCTTGATCGGGTTTCCAGTGATCCGGTGACAGGAGAAGCCACTGGGGTTTAACCCGATCAAGGCCAGTGACAGGAGAAACCACTGATGTTCTTTGGACCCTTTCTACGTAGAATAAATTATATATGTAGATCGTTAAAATTCTGACGTGTAGGTCTCCACGGTAATAGTTCAACAGTAAATAAGCAGCGGTTGTGAATGAGGTCGGCAGCAGTGTAATATAAAAATACCGCTCAGCAATTCTCTCATACGCTGCACGTCAGTGGCAGATCCAGGATTTTCGTCGGGGGGGGGTTGAGCTAAAGCTTGCATATATTGTGCGAATAAGTTTACATGTGCAGGGGGGGGGGGGGTTGCAACCCAAAAACCCCACCCTGGATCCGCGTGTGCAGATCGTGCTATCAAGAAATGAATACTGAGTGACATTTTTGGGTAGGTGAAATGCATTTACTCATTTTGGGCGGGTATCCCGTTACCAGGCTACCACTTAAACTCCTACTAATTTTTACTGGACACTAGCTTCGAACCGTTTAACATAATGCTCCATAATCGGTCTTTTGTTGTAACTTTAGGCAACAACTCCAATAATACAAGGCCTCACAACCTCTTTATGACGTCATCATGAAGAGGCGATAAGCATGCAAAAGGTTAAGCTATTACAGCCTATCTAAATGAGCTTTTAATGCAATTGTAAAACCGTTTTTCATAACGTAATTAATACAGTAAGTCATCTTCATCATACCCTTATCCCGCCTGTGGCAGGGTGTGGGCTGCAGGTCCACTGAACATCCTCTGACTGGCGGCACCCCAGCCAGGCTTCTGGAACCCACTTATTCCAACATCACATATTATAGCCAAAATACAAACTTTGGCAGGTACCGTAATTATTCTAATAAACGGCGCTCTCCAATAACCGGCGCACCTTTCTGCTGAAAAAAATAATAAACGCCGCCCTCTAATAAACGGCGCGCCGTTTATTTCAAATCTGTCTGGACGTGATCGTGCAAGTTAACTTGAATTTTTTAATGATTAACCCTTTAATGCTACACAGGAGAACTGGTATCATCATCATCACACCCTTATCCAGCCTGTCGCAGGGTTGGGTCGATGGGTCCATTGAACATGCCAGGCGTCTGGAACCCACAGGAATAATGGCTGGTTGTCTGTGGGGATGCTGGCCTACTACATATTACAACCAAAATATAAATTTTGGCAGGTAAATTAATGCTTTCTCAGTTTTAATATTGCATGGTGTCTGACCTATTGCACTACAACTATACTGCAACAAGGAATCCGGCTCATGCCTGAACAGAGGTACTGGTGTACCCCAGGGCATTTAAATTGTTGGCAATTTCTGCTGTTGAGAATGATAGTAATCGTCCTGTGGCTAAACATTACCCGTGTGTGCCAGGGGTAGAATAGGCACACTGCATACCTGCATGTCATAAGAGGCGACTAAAAGGGGTGATTTTTTCTTGCCCCTGATTGGACAACACCACTATCGTCTTTGCCCAGGTAGGGCTCTGTGGTGGGTAAGACCTGTGGGCAGCGAATTCATAATTATTTAAAATTATAGCAACAACAAAACAGAGGCTGGGGGCCTCTACAAATAACCCCACCCCTCCCCCTTCTTTACCTTTATTGACTTGTGTTGAGCCAGAAGATGGCGGGCTCAGTCCAACCCAACTGAGTATGCCAGCTGCCATTGATCTGATGGAGACAAACACTGCTCCCACTAAGAGGCCGAGTTTCCCCAGTCATCCAACTGGATCAGGGAATGCACCTGTGGCGTCTAATGCATCAGCACCAGCCCTTAACAAGAGGCAACGACCTCTTAATGTGCAGGGCTCCACCACCGATGCAAAGCGTGTTCCTGCATCTAAAGAGGCCTTAGGTGCAGTCAAAAGCACTTCAATACCTTCTTCCTATCCTCCCGGTTTCTGTCTATCTATGGGGAGGATGGTGCAGCCTTGGGGAAGGCGTCACCCTTCCTTATGGCCAAAGCCATCAAGGGCATTGCCAGTGATGTGACCTCGGTCAAGAAACTGCGCAATGGCACCTTGTTGGTGGAGGCATCTGCCCCCTACCAGACCAAAGCATTAATAAAAATGCAGAAGCTCGGTGACATCCCCGTTGTAGTCGAACACCATCGCACCTTAAACACCAGTAGAGGTGTGGTGCGGTGCTCTGACCTACATGGAGAATCAGAAGAGCAAATAGTGGAGGAGCTTAGGGACCAGGGTGTGGTGGCTGTCTGCCACACCTTCTTTCGATGGGATGGAGAATCCCGCCCATCTGACACCTTGGTGCTGGCCTTTGGTGCTACCTTCGCTTCGCTGGCCTTGGTGCTACCTTCGCTTACCTGTACGTGCCTTCACACTGAGCCCACTTTGGTGCTTCAAATGTCAGCGCTATGGCCATGGTCAGAATTCCTGTTCTGCCAAGGCCATGTGTGGAACTTGTGGGCAGGGAGACCACTCCCAAGAATCTTGTAAGACTGCACCTTTTTGCATCAACTGCAAGTGCAACCACCCCACGTCATCTTGGGACTGCCCTACTTGGTTGCAGGAATGCACAATCCGGGAGTTGCATGTCCAGAAGGGTATCAGCTTTCAGGGTGCATGGCAGCTGCTAGCCTTGCCAGGGACCCCCAGTCGTGGGGTGTCCTATGCAGGTGCTACCAAGGCAGCTGCTGTGTCATCTGTCTGCACCCAGACGGACACACTACCTCAACTCATCCCTCTCATCCGCTTGACGCCCTGTCGGGCTGGTGGGGTCCATGGGGTGCCGGTCTGTGCAAGCATTGGCTGCCAGACGGACCCCGTTTCCACGGCTTCTTCTGGCTCCACCACCGCCTCTGGCCCATGCATGGGTCCCCCAATAATGGTGGTGCCAGCGTCTTTGGAGGCCACAGATGCTGCTCTTCAAAGAGAGGCACCTCCCTTGAAGGCCTCTCTCCCTGTCTCAGCTCAGCCAGCCTCCTCGAAGGAGGGGGTGGTGGGTGAGACTGGAGGAAAGAAAGTAGGGACAACTACCGCTCCCACAGTTGGACGCGTGTCCTTGGTTCGTCCACCCAAGCTCTCTGGCCAACGACAGAGAGCATGGGGTGGTTTCATGCCCCAAGTGGGGCACGATGGGGATTCCTCCTTCGAGATGGAGGAGGACGACCCCATTGAAGGCATCCCTCACTTTTCTGCAGTGGGATGGAGAAAAGGGAGGAATAGAAACAAGCCACCTAAATCCACGTGATGGTGAATTTCTTACAGTGGAACTGTCGAGGGTTTTCCCCACAAGAGGGACGAGATCAAAATTCTGATCTCTAACTACCATGCTGTGTGCATCCCGCTCCAGGAGATCCTGTGTCAGAGTGATACCCCCCATTTAAATTCGGGGGTACACTACATATTCAGACACCCGGCGGCAAGGAAGCCACCCTGTAGGAGGGGTGTCACACAATGGCCTCATTGTTCTTAGCAAAGGTGCCCCCATGCATATGATGACTGCCACTGGCTGTCTCTCATGTATAGACCTATCCATCTGCTCTACCGGGTTGGTACTAGGTTTGCAGTGGGAGGTCTTGTCAGACCCTTGTGGAAGTGATCACTTCCCCATCAAGATTAACAGGGGAGATGGGGCATTACCCCAACACAAACAATGGTGGTGTGTGGATCGGGCGGACTGGGAGGAGTTTGCCCACCGTATCTACTTTTGCCCACTGTTTGTGATTTGGATGGGGGTCAATGACCTAGTGAGTCACTTCACAGAGGTGGTGGTCGGGGCGGCATCGGCATCCATCCCCGAGAGCTCATCTAACCCACCACGAGCATGGGTGCCATGGTGGATGGAGGATTGTTGGAGTGTGATTCAGGCTCGCTGATGAGCCCTTTGCAGCTTCCATTCTCGTCCTACGGAGGCGAATCGTATCGACTATCTCTGAGCTTGGGCATATGCACGACGGGTGAACAAGGAGGCCAAACGCTCCTCATGGAGTCAGTACGTATCCTTATTTAACCATCCCACACCCTCGAAGAAAGTCTGGGAAAAGCTGAGGAAGATCCAAGGCAGATATTTACCATCATGTGGCTCTGGTCTCCTGTGTCCTTCTGCCGTGTGAGGTGGCTGAGGAACTGGCAACGACGTTTGCAGCCGTCTCCAGTTCCCAGCACTACATGACAACATTTCTACAAAAGAAGCAGGCTGCAGAACGCCATCCACTGAACTTCACAGGTGGTGTCACCGAGGGGTATAACAATCCATTTACCCCTTGGGAGCTGCAGGCAGCTCTAGCAAGCGCCAGGGACACTGCCCCTGGACCAGATAGCATGCACTATCAAATGCTATCACAGCTACCAGAAAAAGGCGTTAGTAACCTCTTTGAGGTATTTAATAACATTTGGCAGCAGCATGAAGTCACTGCAGGCTGGCGGGAGGCTACTGTAATCCCACTCCCAAAACCTGGGAAGGACAGTAGCCTTCCAATTAATTATAGACCCATTTCATTGATGAACTGTCTTTGCAAAACCATGGAGCGAATGGTTAATTGGCGCCTGGTGTGGTATCTGGAACGGCACCACCTTCTTGCCGATGCCCAATGTGGCTTCCGAGCTGGCAGGTCACCGGTGGATCATCTGATCTCACTGGAAACTGCAGTACGTGAGTCCTTTCTCCACAGACAGCACATGGTGACTTGATTCTTTGATGTGGAGAACGCATATGATACCACATGGTTCCATGGCATATTGGAGACCTTGTACCAGTGGGGCTCAGGGGTAATTTGACCCTATTCCACCACAGCTGTCTGTTTGACCGGACCTTCAGAGTGCGTGTCAGTAACACCTACTCCTCAGCCACCCTGCAGGAGAACGGGGTCCCACAGGGGATCGTCTAGAGTGTGGCGCTCTTTGCTGTTGTGGTGAATGGCCTACCATCCTCCATTCACCCCCAGGTAAAGTCGTCCCTATTTGTGGACGTCTTCTCTATCAGGTACCGGGCTGCCAAGATGCACAGCATTGTGCATCAGCTGCAACTGGCACTAAACAGTGCCAACGAGTTTGCCACCTCTCATGGCTATAAGTTCTCCCCTGACAAAACAACTGTCATGCACTTCTGTCGTAAGCGAGGGCTTAACCCTGAGCCTCAGCTTACCCTGGAAGGCCACCTACTCCCAGTTGTAGAGGCCGCCCGGGTTCTTGGTCTCTGTTTTGACAGCTGTCGGACATGGGTCCTGCACTAGGGAGCTGAAGGCTAAGTGCATTCGCTCCCTGAATATTCTGCGGTGCCTGCAGGGAACTGGTTTTGGGGCTGATCAAACAGTGATGCTTTCACTCTACTGATCACTCGTTCGATCACGTCTGGATTATGGCTGTGGTATGTATGGCCTGGCTGCTCCATCTACTCTCCGGATGCTGGACAGCATTCATGACGCTGGAATCTGGTTGTCCATTTGGGCGTTCCGCACAAGTTCAGTTCTCAGCCTTTATCCTGAGACTGGTGAACCACCACTTACTGTGTGGCGGCAGTACTCGGCAGCTGCATACCTTTTGTGGCTGAAAGGTCAGCCACAGCACCCTACACACCCAGCCGTCTTTAGTTACACTATGAGACGGCCATTCGACTGCCACCGAGGGGTTCCCCCTCTATTTGGTGTGCAGTGGATGGATGGTCTTACTGGTCGGGGTGTGACTCTGCCTAGGGTGCAGCCGGTGCTGGTGGCCTCTGTGCCGCCTTGGACAGTGCCAGGGCCTAGTTTTGATTTTATGCTTGCAGCCTTCCCCAAAACCAGTACAGATAGGCCTGTGTACCAACAAGAGTTTGGACGCCTCTCTCTAACCTATCGGGGCCATGTTTTTATTGACACGGATGAGGCGAAGGATGGCTCCTCGGTGGGTTGGTCAATCTTTACAAATGGTCATCTCATAGGGGGCCGCCTTCCAGGCGTCGCCATTGTCTTAACTGCAGAACTCATCCAAGTATTGAACGACAGATGCTTTGTTGTTGCGACTGACTCCCTATCCTCCCTTTAGCAGTTTCACACCCAAAGTGGCAGACATGCCATTGTCCAGGGTGTGCACAGACTGCTGCTTGTGATATGTAAGCAGGGCAAGACAGTGTTGTTTATGTGGGTTCTGGGTCATGTTGGCATCATGGGCAATGAGAGGGCGGATGCCCATGCCCGTCCAGTGGCCCACTTGCCAGATATACTGAACACTGCTGTCCCCTCCTCCGATGCTCTCCCGATGGTGTGGCGGGCCATCCATGACCAATGGCGATCCCAGTGGTTTGCAGAGACAACCAACAAACTCCACCCACTGAAGGACACTCCAATGCACTGGGTGTCCTCGTGCCGCCAGTCACGGAGGGAGGAGGTTGTGCTTACTCGGCTGCGAATCTGTCACATGTTCCTCACCACTCCTACATTCTATGGGCTGAGGATCAACCATGGTGTGACTTCTGTTGGGAGCCTCTCACAGTGGCACATATCTTTAGTTACTGTGAGAGATACCGAGAACTAAGATGGCGACTGGGAGTCAGTCCAGAGCTCTCCACATCACTTGGGGATAATCCCCAGGGGGTGGAGAGCTCACTTGTATTTCTGAAGGAGGCTGGCCTCTTTCGCAAAATTTGATTTATTTTCTATATTCTTTTATCGTTATGGCTTTTGCCTTTTTATCTCTGTGTTGGTTTTTGGTTTCACTGCTTTTATTGTTATGTCCTTATTGGCTTTTGCCACTTTTATTGTTATGTCCCGTTTTGGCTTTTGCCGCTGGTATTGTTATTTCTGTTTTGGCTTTTGCTGCTTTTATTTATATGTCTGTTTTGTTTTTGCCTTTTTTATATATCTGTTTTGGCTTTTGCCTTTATTTATTTTCTGAATATTTATTAGGCTATTGCCTTTTTATTCCAATTATCCTTAGGGGTGGCTTTTGGTAATGTGTTGTCATCATGGTGGGATGGCCATTTACACCCCCACCATGGTGACTGTCTTTCTGGGCCCTAATGACCTTTGTAGTCAATGGGCCCTCAAACCCAAACAAACAAGTGGCTAAACCTCTACAGTTATGTGAATCTAGCGTAAGGTTTTAAATTTTAAATGAACTGTTGATTATTTTTCTGAATTTCATTTTGCCAATAAATTCAGATGCGAGAGTGGCATCAGCAAAAATCAAAATTAATGAAATCAACCTGTCTGGCTAACAAGTTTCCATTTATAAATTGAAAAAATAATAAACAGCTCCCTCTAATAAACGGCGCCCTCCAATAAACGGCGCCCTCCAATAAACGGCGCAACAAAAAGGCTTTTTAAAAAATAAGTGGCATGCCATTTATTAGAATAATTACGGTAAATTAATGTTTCGGTGGGTATAATATTGCATGGTGTAGGATGTATTGCAAAATAACAAGCGATCCATTGCACAAACATAAATGTAATTAATAAAGTGCATAATATTTACAAAATAAACAGCACTATTCATATTTTTAAATTAGTTGAGTTTCTTTAGAAAAACTTTGCATTTTTTGACAGTTAGATGTTTTAGATTTACAGTAGTTGGCCAAAAAAATATTAGAATATTTCCATGTGATTATCTTCTGTAATGTTGCATATGAATGATTCAAACGCATGTCAAAATCATTGTTGTTACAACTCCTTCTGACATCAAAGTTATCCATAGTCAATGTTATTTATCATTACATTATAGGCTATTCTTCTTGCATATTGTGAAGTTAAAAATTTGCTAGTATCTTGGTTATGTATTATTTTTTTCATTAATATTAAACACACCATAATGAATAATACTGGAAGTTCCTGGGGGTAACATAATCCACATCTATCATGATTTCTTTTTAAACTTTGATTTACAGAAGTCATTTGTTTAGTCACAACAAGAATTTCTTTACATGTATTACAGTTTATGCTCTTCAATACTGAATAGAAACAATATCCAGCAACCATAAGTAATGGCTGGCAAATCCTCCTTCACATCCTCAAAGTCTAGTTTAGTAATGGTTAAAAACTGAAATGTTAGGTGTTCATTGGTAGCCAAGTTTTGACAAACTTAATGATCATCATCCTCATCATAAATATTTTGAATTTTAAGAGAAGAACAATGAGATTCAAGTTTAAATTCTAAAACATTTGATAGTCTTAGTTTCCTTTCTGAATCAAAAATCTGTTTCATTGAAATATGATACCTTGACCCTGATAACTGCCTGTATTTACCAATTCTGGCTTCTAGGACATCAGTTTGGAATTTACCTATAAGAGAATATGATATTTTTAACTCTGAAAAGCTATAATTTGAAATTTCAAGCAATGCATATGTTGCAGACCTCAATGCCTGGTGGGTTTAATTTGATAATTTTCCTGTACAGGCCTCTAAACTTTCCCAATTTTCTAGCCAGTTCAAAAACTCACATCTTTCATCTTTAATGCTAAGTATAAGTTTTTGCATTTCATTATTTAGTCTTAGACCCTTATGTGGGCTTTTAACATTCACAATGCTCCACCACTTGGTAATACAGTAATTCTCAAGAAAGCTGTATCTTTGTAATTTGAAATATTGTGACTAGCTCCAAATTGCTCTAGACCATTAATTTCATGGCCATTAAAAATTTTAGTTACTAGTTTAACATTCTGTGATAAACTCTTAAGTGATTAATCATGCCCCATTTTCAAAATCTTGTCAGTTTCAAGACTGAATAAATATCTCTGTGATGAAAAGCAAGCCTTTGTCTCAAAGAAGTCTTAGTCTGTCAGAAATTAGCATACACAATAGGGGGTTCCACACTTGTACATGACACTTTACAATCATACCATCATCACACCCTTATCCCCAGTGTTGCAGGGTTTTGGGTCTGCAGGTCCACTGAACATGCTGTAAAATTAAAACTTATTTTGGAGGTGATTTAAACATTTTTAACCATGATGATATAGAAGAACTGCTGGTGGATGATGTCTTCAATGATGATGATATTAAACTAACTTTAAATGCATCAGCTGATCCCAAAAGTGAAAATTATATTGAAGAAAGACCAGGCCCCCTCACAGCAAAATTAATTCATTATGGTCTTCATTTTTGCAGTGAATTAGAAAATCACTTGCTAGTAAATGATGCTAATTCTGAATCAGCTGCAGAACAGTTTGCCAAAAATCTTCTGGAGTTTTGCCAGCATATATGCAAAATGTACTGATAGTTTTGGAAATTTTAGGGTCCAAAATTGTGAAAACCACTGGAAAAAGCCATGAAGTGATAGCTTGGGTTGTGATATTTCTGCATATGCTGCTATCTCAGTTTTGTCAAAAATGGAGAATTCCTGTTTTGATTGTAACCCCCCCTCAATTGTGCTCCACAGGTTTTCACACAGGGAAAGTGTGTCTGAAATGATTAGGGAACTAGGGTGGGACACACTGAGTCAGAAGCAATTATCTCATAGTATTGGTCTTTTCATGAGATTGTTGCTAATGGGGTGCAATGGACCTCTGGCTGGAAGTGTGTCCCAGGCTGAGTATAAGGGGAGAAAGGACCATTCATATAAATTGAAGGAATTAAGGCCGAAGACAGACTCATAATACAGATCTTTCTTGCCGAGGACCATTCGACAATGGAATACTCTTGGAAAAAAATAGAGTAGAAGGCTTATTGAATGGGAAGGCCACCTTTGAAAATTTTTGAGTGGGGCACAACTATAGCTTGGGGTCTTAGAAGATTTCTGGGTTATGTAGCAATGAGAGTTAGTCTCTCCACTGCTAAATTGGCCATAGTGGCTGCTTGCAGTGAACTAGAATTAGAATTAGAAAGGTTTTGCCAATGGCATGCCTCTACCATCCCAAACCCAGACTCTAATCTGGAACAGTAACAACCATTGTTTATTTGATTAGTATAGGAAAACTACAGTATATGTTGTATATACAGTATTTTGTTAGCTGAGTAGGAAAATAATTTCATGTTATGTGACTTTCGTTTCATGTTGAAAGAAAACAGTGTGTGAAATTACATAGTATTAAGTCTGGACCACGCTGTTATTTCATGTTTTTCTCTATAGTATAGACTGTGAAAAATACTTTGGTATATCCAAATCTTACATTGGGCAAGACCATCACTTGTTCTTCAATATACTGAAGTCCCACAATATACTGGAAATTGGAGAAATTTGTCAGTCACACCAAAGTGCCAGAGAGTGCAACAGCCAGCATTAGTTTTGACTGAAAATGAAATAGTAAATGTGCATCCTTTGTGAAACAAGTCTGCTAGGAAAAGCTGGGTTTAATGGTCAACTGCCATTGTTTTGACATGGTCTACATGCCTCCTTAGCAGGCAGGTCGTCTGTTACATTCTTAAGTACTGTACATATGTTCATGCATGGATCCAGGTTCCAGGGGCTCCAGGCCTGACGTTAGTGGCTGCTTGGGAAAACTGCATATGTCAAATATCTTAAGGCTCTCTGCTTCAAACAGAAAACTTAGAAATAACTACATGTCATTTTTTCCAAAATTCAGACTAAGCAGGAAAATGTGTCATGTGTCTTGTGTCAAACTTGGGTGCCTGTAACTCTGTTGCTCACAAATTGTTTCAACTTACTGTCATTTTTGATTCAGAACAACAAACTCTTGGCATCGCTCCACAGAATCATTTTGGATGCAATGGTCACCATGACTGTCATGACCAGTTTTCCTAATCGGGCACCCATTAATGCTGCCATCAATTCTAACCTAGGCAAGGCCATTTTCATCAAGGGAGCAACTCTGGCTTTGCTCAAGAGAAAGGACACTGACACATCCCCATTTTCATGAACTGCTCTTAGATAAGCTACTGCTGCATATGCCTTATAGCTGGCATCACAAAAGATATGAACTTCACAAGACTTAACACTAGAAGGACCAACTGGGTCATTTTTTTACCCATTTCGAGTTTTATTTTTGGATTTTTTATTAAAATGTTGAAGAAGCTTATTCACATTTTGCAACATCTTCAGGTTTCATGTGCCCAACAAATTTACAAAATTTCAATACCCACAAATGAAACATTACAAATCAGTATACCTAATAGTACTGTAGGGTTACGTTGTGGCACCGACGCCCCCGCCAGGTGGCATCATGCTGCAGTCAGGCTGCATTGGCATCTTTGCCATGCTCCCACTAGATGGCGCCACATACTGGGCAAACATGACCAGTTAGTAGACTGACGCTCCCACTTTGTGGCGTTCAGTCTACTCTAGTAGGTTTAGGTGGGAAACAAGATGAAAGGTTTTAAGGAGAAGAAAGAGTGGGAAAGAGCAGTCTTCCTCCAAGCCTAGATCAAGCAAGGCATTAGTAGCAAGGGGCAGAGTGCCCAAACAAAGAACATCTCTCTGTAGATGAATTCAGTGTAATACCATTGGCATAGATGGGCCAATTGGTATTAGATATTAGTGTGATATGAATTAGATTCAGTGCTGTGTAGTACCATTAGCATAGATGGGCCAATTAGTACTAGTTATTAGTTTAATGAAGAATAGATGAATTATAAGAGTGGTTGCTATTTTGTAATGCTTGAAGGACTGAGACTCATTTTGTTGACAATACTTCATGCTCAAATGGTACTTGGCGCCTATACCATTCTAATAAACTTATCTGCTACTGCAACCTAGTTTATTGAATTCTACAGTACCAATGTGGGTCATGTTTGACCCATATGTGTACGTAACATTTCTTTTGTAAAAAGCACATCTTTGTTGCATATTGCCAATGGGTTGTGGTGTTCTTCAAGTAAGATGTAATATAGTGAATGTGTAAGTTATCAGCATTGGTACTGTCTTGCAAGATTAGGGTTGCACTATGACTCATTTTTGGGCATCATAACATCATAAGTAGTGTGCATCCATATGTGCCAGTTCCATTTCAGGAATGCAGGTGGTTGGCAGCACCCAGGGCAAGGGATGCCAAAGGAGATGTAGGGAACAGGTCCATAAGTATATGACAGTGTGTGGGGTGCATGGGGAACTGGTGGGGGATAGATTGGGTGGAGGACTGGAACCTGCAGGTGGGAGTAGTATGATGATGATGATGCTGCAAATGTCAAGTGTGCAACTACACATTGGTTTATATTCCTCAAGCTGAGCACATACAGACTGTCATCAGGCAGTCTTAACTAGAATCTGTCCCTAGCCTAATTGTACATTATATGAGGGCTCCTTTTTCAAGGTTTGTTCAGTTGCAAAATGGAAACCACATTGAAAATAAAAAGTGCTTTTTTGGAACATGTAGGCACACATTCCAGCTATTTCTATAGATACTTTGCAGCAGCTTTCCTATATCCTTGTCATTGAAGGTAGCTGCCAGTCCTTTCAGCCAACTCTGTACACTGGTCTGCAGCTTGTCTGAGTCATACTTCTGTCCTCCCAGCCAGCATTTCATGTAAGCTAACTTCTGTCCTCCTGGCTAGTGTTTCAGCATCCACCATACAGCCTTGGCTGACTCCCTCTGCTAACTTGAAACGCTGGCTGTGAAGACAGAAGTTTGACTCAAACACAGTGGCATTGCTATGGCTAGTGTTACCCACACCCCTCTCCCAAAAGAAGCCGCTTCTTCTGCTTTGGTGTTGCCCCCTTTTATCATGGTGGGAGTGGTGTAACCCAGTGCAGTCCACTTCCTCCTAGTGATGCCAGTGCTGAAATGAGCTTCAGACCAGTGTACAGAGTTGGCTGAAACAACTGGCAGCTACCTTCAATGACAAGGGTATAGGAAAGTTGCTGCCACATTAGGACAAATGTTTCAGTTGGAGAGCTGACTATCTAGAGAAACAGCTGGAATGTGTACCCACATGTTCCAAATAAAACACTTTGGATTTTCACTGGGGTTTTCATTTTGCAACTGATCGGACCTTTAAATAAAATAGCCCTCGTATACTTTATGTAGCTGTACACAGACTTTTTCTTTCAGAAAATTGGGAATTCTTTTATTTTCTCGTATTGATTTCAGTTCAATTTGCATTTAAAATCGGAAAATCTGCATTCCCAGAATTGGGTATGCTGGGAACAATTACAATTCTGCAGACAAAAAGTTTGCATATGTATTCAGGCTTTTTCTACCTAATGTATGTGCTTGCTTATTCTTTCAATTTTGTATGGCTTTCTAAATGGGTCAATTTTTATCAAGAATGGTGCTTTTAGGTAGACCAAAAACTCGGTACTTCTAGTGTTAACTTGGGATCCTCCCTTGAAGTTGCACTTTGGTATCCTGACGTTTACTATAACTGGCAGCTCAGCACACCACTGTTGCCATGCATCCAAAAGCCCATCCAGTAGAGTCTGATCCCATTCCATCCCTGTTTGCTAAGTCTCTTGCATCATTATCTTGGTCCGAATGACAAATGGACTCAATATCCCCAGTGGATCAAAGACCATCAACATTAGGCTTAATACGTTTCTCTTGGTACTATTCAAGCCTTCTGACCTTGAAACCACACTCCTAAAGTCCAACAGGAATTCATCATTGTCCTAATACTCAAACCAACCATAGAGTTTTGCTACTACAGTGAAACCTCTCTAATTGGTACACCTGGGGGACCCAGCCAAATTGTACCTATCAGAGGGGTGTACCCATAAGAGGGGTAGTAATAGCCTATAGATGAAAAATCGGTACCTGAAGAATTTGTACCGATATAAGAGGTGTACCCTTTAGAGGGGTGTACCCATAGAGGTTTCACTGTATTTGCATCCATTCTATTTCCTAAAGACAGGTTTGTTGTGGCAACACTTCCCCTTTCTTGATTTATTGGGACACTATTTGATCCCCATTTCATTACAGTAAAACCCCACTATAACGAATTTGTAGGGGATTGCAATCACATTCGTTATAGCCAGGAATTCGTTACAACCAGGAAAGCTGTTTTTAATCCCAGATAGATAACCAGTAGTCTGTGATACTACTACCCCAAATGTCAAGAAATTGTGGTTTTGGTAGTTCTGCAAAACATTTGGCTTCTAATCTTTGTCTACCTTCGTATTTATCCCAATGAAACATTTCTGCATGTTTTTCTTACTATTTTAATGCCTGTTGATTTAGTTTTCTTACAGTGGCATTCTCCCAGAATACTGGTTAGCTATAATGACTGCCCTTAAGTATTGAAGGGCAGTCAATTCCTGAGGAGTGCAGGTTATTAGGTGTTGGAAACAGGAATTCATGTAGGAAGTAGATAGGCAAGTAGACTGGGATTTGGAAGA
>JAAFCE010009125.1:10904440-11002526 GCA_013389805.1 Trigoniulus corallinus
GGGGGGGGGTTGATCATTCCGATCACCCCCCCCCCCGTGGATCCGCCACTGTCTGGAACACACAGAAATATTGACTGGGTTGTCAATGGGGGTGTCTTATTAAAGGTACTGAAATATAAACAGCGCCATGCAATAAACGGCCAAAAAATACGGTAAGTGCGGTTTCTTAGTTTTGCGATATGGTAGGCAAAAGGGGCACGCCTTCTGGACATTTGCCAAATGTGTACTGGCGACATTTCACCGCATGTGTGCATAGAATTGCTGCGGCATCGCTGCTGTGTCCCTATGGCACCCACACAAGCAAAAATCGGATGTGTGCACGGGACCTTTCGGGACGTCTTCCTTTCCAATTCCCTAGCAGATTTATCTTTGTTCTAAATGTAAGTGTAGGAATAGGTGTATGCACATTAATCGTATTGTGTATCGCCACTTCCTCTCTACAGTTGCATATCTGTGGTAGTATATTTTTCTGTGCTTTGTACGTAATAAATAAATGAAAATAACATAATCATTAGGTTACCACCCCGCTGAATAAAAATATCGTCCAACACAACGCCCATGTGCCCTAACGGGACAAAATCGGCGCCCGACCCATGCAATAGGCGGCAAAATGTTTGGTAGCATTAGTTTGCCTTTGTATTCCCTGGACCCATGTACAGGGCCCAGTCCCATAACGAGGGTATGAAGCGCTTGTGGCAAGTGTCTAACTTCCGCTTCCGGTAACCCAAGAGAGACAAAATGTAACAAGTTAAATTTTACTAAATACAATGTGACAGTCGGTATTGATTCACGTAGATTAGAATGGTCAAGTAAAATAAGAACCAAGTGCAACTCTTAACTGGGTCGGTATTCTTTGTTTTGCGCCCCAAACCCAGTTGCACCCGTGGCGGGCTCCGTTTTTGCCACTTGCCACGCCCTCGTTACGGCACTGACAGGGCCAGCTGGAGATTTTGTCGGGCCTTGGAAATGTTATAATGAAAACGTTTTTATCAAAAAATCTTAGAAAGTTGAAATTGGGGCCCTGTAAGAGAGAGAGGGCTTCCGACCGAGGCAGAAAACTCAACTACTAAGCCGGTCCAGTTAATGAGAATTCGACCGTTCTTTAACTAAGAATAGGGATAGTGATAATGATGTTGATGGCGTATATGTGGGGTCAAAAATTGACTTTCATTAATTTTAGCTTGCCCTATAATTTACCTTTGCTCGAAAAAGCCATAGTATTGATGAAATAAGTTCCCGGTAGTGGAAACATTTAAAACAAAAGTAACCATCAATCATCCACTCTAGAATAGGCTTTGCAAGTTGTTTATGTTTACTTTACAGCGTGCTACTGCCTGTTACAGCAAAAGTAGACTGGTACTTTGAATTCCGATAATAATTTATCATACAAAAATAAACTATATTTAGCTTCTCCAAAAATTCGTAGCAGTATTTACAACCCAAAAAAAGTAATACATTTAAGAATAAAAAGAAACCTGAACTTTACTTATCAACGTGATATGTCACATCTCACCAACCTATGGCCTTTGCTTGAAATATGGGGTGAAATTTCACATAAACCAAAATGTAGCTCGATTAGATTTTACAAACATCTTATTGATTCTTTTCGGCTTTTCAATAACGCTATTCTAGTTTATCATCATTCAGTTTACCCACCAATGGCAAGCCTTTAAGTCCCATGATCCGCCTACTTCTATGTATGCGTTGGCTTTCCTCTACCCTGTCAACTTCTGATAATTTGCATCTTTGTGATCAACCTATTTCATTAGTATGTCTAAAGTTACTCCTAATTCTAGTTTACCTTGGAACCCCACCGTACCAAAGCATGCACGTTTGTGCTACTCTTGTTCATCTTCATGGCTCTTTTACACTGTGCAACACTGAGTTATAAACCAAAACGCTTAACTAATGATCTTTAGATCATAGCCTTGACCATCGGTTGATTCATGCTTCTTTTAAAAAAATGGGGGTTCATACTGCTCTAGGTGGTCACAGGCTGCCTCAGCTTTGGTACAACCTGGCCAAACTGGGTACTCAGCTTTTTAATAATGGCCTGTGTGTTCACCTTGACCATGGGCTGGTCAGATGCAGGGATAATAACGTGCTAGGAGACATGTTTGGGGAAGCTGTGGGTGCAACGTTGCTCCACTCCTGCCCCTCTCGTTCCATTGACAACCTACAAGCACAAACTTGGTGGACGCCTGCTCACTTACCCAATATCATATTATATGGAAATCCATGCTCTTGCTGTCGTCCTGGGCTCTTTTTAAGAGAACTTGCTCCCAATATAAGCATGAAGTTAGACTTGCCAAGTGTCAGCACATTAAACCGAATTCATCTGTGCACTTTCTGTGGTCCTATGTTCTACGGTTTCAACCCATTGGTCGTGATATGCCCCTGGGTATTGTTGATTCTTTCCTTGAGGCTTTAGTAAACCCTTAGGGGTTACCTTACCAGCTGGAAATTCTTATTTTATAGTTTCAATCGATGATCATGGCTCCCCTCTGCAGCTTACGTCGCATTCCTTGCATGGGTATATTTCCAAGTTGCATATTAAATCTCCAGCATGTCCTGATGGCATTCATGCAGGGGTTTTAAGGGCTTGCTCACTAGCGTCGTTGTACTTCATTTGCTGTGTGCATAATCTTTGTATGGCAACAGGGATCGCTGTCCTGTCTGCTGTATCAAAAATTTTTGAGTGGTGGATCCTGGACCCATGTTAGATGCCCTTCCTCTGTTCCAATTCAGTTCAAGGCCAAAGTCTTCTGGCTTATGTTATATTTGCCCAGACATGTGAGATTCTAAATGCATGGCCTCTAGGTAACCTGTTTCTACTTATCAAAACAGTTGTTGCCAAGGCATTCGACTGTGTGGATCACCAACGCCTGATTACTGTGATTACTGCCAGTGATTCTAACCCTTATCTGGTCAATATACTTGTCTCTTTTTTGGAAAACTGTAAAGTTATGTATTGTGCCGGGTCTCACAGTTGCACGTCGGTTGGGGGGTCCTAAGGGCTCAGTCCTGGGTCCCTTGCTGTTTAACCTAGCGATTGCAGACCTCCCGTCTCAGGCACAAGGTTGGCTTATTTGGTCCATTGTGGACGATAATATTTTGGTCACTCTTGTTCTCCCTGGGACCTAGTGTGGACTTTGCAGTCTGCTGATGATCTACTCAGGAGTCTTAATTTCTGGTATGCTTCTCTTCATATGAGTTTGCACATTGAGAAAACGAATATTGTGGTTTTCCACCATAGGATGTTCAGGCTTGGTGATTTACCTCCCTCCTCCTTTCTTATAAATTCAGTTTGGGTTTTGGGGTATTTTTTGATTCACACTTAGATTTCACTGAGCTCATGGGTTTGCTGGTGGCCAAGTTGGTTTCCCTCTCTTATTTATTTATTTATTGAACGATGTACATTTTGTACAAACAAAGAGAACCAATGTTAATTACTTAACGTTTTCCACAAAGAAATTTAGAAGACTCTTCCTGAAATGTCTACAATGAGTGATGCACTGACAATTTGAGCATGAAAAAATTGCAGATCTAAGATGATAGGGTAGGGAATTCCACGACCTAAACACGGCAGCCAGAAAAAAGGTCTTCCCTAATATCTCTAAAAGGACGTATGGGCTCAAAGAGAAAACGTCGAGTTTTTCGGAAACAGGTGCTAGAGGAGAAAAAACATGCTATAGCATGCAATGGATTATGGGTATATCTTAGTGCAACACCAAGTACCAGGAGCTGGCTGAACCTGATGAAGGTATGAAATGGGAGAATTCAATGCCTGGTCCACACACAGGGCCAAGAGAGACCCAGGGAGGCAGCCTGAATATGGTTTAGAGTATAGTATTATGTGATACTAGAAGAGAATGAAGATGAACTTTTGGGAGCCCCACGAGATAGGGAGCTGCAAAGGATAACAAAGGAAGGACTTTGGCACGAAAAATGAGAATTAGTCTATTGGTGGGTATCATGAGTCTAAGGCACTTAAAGAGATAGATCAGGGAATTTAGTTTGGACTGCAGAAAGTCCCTATATGGAAAGAATTTCAAATGGGGGTCACACAGGGCACCCAGGATATGGAGACTCGAGGTGAGATACGGTATATTGTGAAGATTTGGGGGGAGGAGTTTCTAGGTAAGAAGACCATTACTTTCATTTTCCTGAGATTCAAACAGAGATTCAAAGACTTGTACCACATGGAGACAGATGTCAATAGAGAAAGTATCAAAGGAGACAGGTCTTCTAAGGGGTCCAAAGAGATCAAACGTCCAAAGAAGTTGTCGTCAGCAAAAGACCAGGGCTGCCACCCCTCGCACTTCAAATGCAGGTCAGCTGTGGCAGCATTAAATAGTAAGGGTCCAAGGACAGAGCCCTGAGGGGCCCCCACCTGCTCTAGAGGGATCCTCTAGGGAAGGCCCTAGTCCTTGCAGCTCTTGCCTGGAGAAACAATTTTAACATATTGAGGACAAAATGGAAACAGCAAAATTTAGCCTTTCAATAAGTGACTTATGATCAACCATATCAAAGGCTTTTGCTAAGTCAGTCTGGAGCAGTAAGTACCCATGGCCAGTGGCCAGGGAAGTAGAGACTGCCACCAGAACTGACAGAATTGCAAAAGAGACTGATGATTTTGGGCGAGAACTATATTGAGTTAGCAGGATAGTAGAAAGGAGGTCATCCCGAACCAAATTGTAAATCCACCTTTCCAAGATCTGTGCCATCGTAGATAAGATTGCAATGGGATGGTAATTTGCTGGGTCGGATGGCCTACCTTGTTTAAATATAGGAACTATAAAGGCTTGCTTCCATGGAACAGGAAACATCTGGTGTCTGGTGTTTCAGGCAGTGATGTGCTCAAAACTAACAGTTATATTTAGAATTAAAGTTCTAGCCCTCATTATGTTTTCTTTGTTTGCTCTAGTGAGTCTTTCTCCCACCCAACTAGTTGCTTTGCATCCAGCGTATATCTCTATACAGAGGTCAATGGGTCACTCTGGCCTGCCAGGTTTATGGCTTATTACCCTTTATGCATTTTCTACATTTTTGTATTTTGAACATGATTGCTAATGCATTAACCCATTAAGTACTACCGTTACCATATGGTCACAGGACTCAACAATATAATCTTGCATCCTCTATAGCCAAATTATCTAAATAGTAATGAATTTTTTATACTGCCACACTTAGTTGGTGTTCATGCTATTCAAAATCCAGGGATTTTTTAATCTAGGCCTTTAATGCCATCGTGGGGTTTATAAATCGTATGAAACACTGCTAAGGATTTGTGAGCCAACAAACTCGCCTACAATGAGTTAAGTGCTTGTGATTGCTGCAAATCATGTTGTGTAACAATATGAGCTAATATTCTTCATGTGAAAAAAGTAGAGAAATGTAATATACCGTTTCCAAAACGTTTTAAAATAATAATTGAGGATAAAAGTAGGTTATAATGTAGTGTTACCATTTGGTTACACTAGTCTTCTATGTAGTCATTTCATCATATTGAAATGCTTCAGCATAGCAGTTAAAGAAATTCAGAAATTTCAGCAGTAGCTTTTGCAACAAAATGCAAAGTTACATTTTTTTCAATTGACTAGGGTATTTTTAACTATCACATCACATAGCTCTAACAAAATGCAAAATTTTGATATATAATATCCCTATACCTAAAATTTAAAAATCGGCCTTCAAAACTATATGAATGAGTATGCATTAATGTCCTGTGGCTATAGGATTTTGTCTCAGGTATGCAACTCAGCAAATTGTCACTGTTAGCCCCCCTCCCCCATTGCTGGAAAACTTAGTTGTGATGGTTGCTTCAAGCATTCATGGCATTTCCCTTTCAATATAGCTGATCACTATTCTCAAGCTGCCAAGAGGAGAGTGAAAATTCCTAGACCAAATGCCATAGCCTGATGCAACAAGTATTTGGGTGGGAAACACCAAATCGATGCAAATAATGCCTTATGCAGAATTGGCATCAAAGCCAACAAAATGGTAGTTTCTATTGATGTTAAATTCAAAATTTTTGACAAAATTCAATGACAGTCTTATAATTTAGGATAAAGAAGATAAATAAACATTTTGCTAATTTTGTTCATGTGAAGGACTAGTGTGACCATATGGTCACATGTCATATTTCATAAATCTCATGTGTGAGATACAAAAAAATAGAATAATCATACACTAGTAACATCAATTAGCATAATTTGGTTAGTGGTAATGCTTTTAGAAAGGAAAAATAATTCCATCCTTAATGGGTTAAGACAGTGGTTCTCAAAGCATGTTCTGTGAAACCACTTCAGGTGTTCCACAAAAAAATTTCATGTACACATAAAGGTGTTGGAATAAAATTGATACAATTTGAAATAATTTTGTGATGGGATTGTAATCAGCAGACGCAAATGACATAGTTGTTCATTTTATAGTTATATAAAGTGGCATGTAGGTACCTAGGTAGTTTGGGAGGTATTGCAAAAATGGGGGTGGAAGACGGGTTTATTTGGACAGAAAAATAGGCCTCCTAGTGTTTGGCATTTGTCAACGACGTAGGAAAATTTGGTGACTGCAGAGAACACATAGAGAAGGGACTAAACGATGTTACAGCAGCAATAGAAAAGAGAAGGCTAATGATAAACATGAAGAAAACAGAGTGTTTAGCTTTCAATTGGGAAGGACAGCAAAATAATGGTGACGTTCGTTTGGGGGACGGGCAAACTAGTGACAAAGATTCAAGAGTTAAAGTACTTAAGATCAACGTTCCAAAGCAATGGAGAGATACTCTGATGTGACCCACAGAATCAATGGGGGTGGCTGCAGTGGAAACAGCCAGTGAGGAAGAGCCATGTAAATAGAATGCAAGTAGCCGAGATATGAATGCTGCTGTACATGTGTGGTGTGTTCAGAGCTGATGAAATTAGGAATGAGCATATTAGAGGTAGCCGGGGTGGTGGACATTGCTGAAAAAAATGAGGGAGAATAGGCTGAGGTGGTATGGACACGTCATGAGAAGAAGGGAAGAGGAGCTCGTCAGGTTAATTCGAGTAATGCACGTGGTCGGTAGCACCAGGAGCAGGGGGAGACCAAAGCAGATGTGGAAACAGATTATCCATAAGGATATGACAGTGTGTGGAGTGGACGGGGAACTAGTGAGAGATAGATGGGAGTGGAGGACTAGAATCCCAACCCCGCCACAGGAGGGATATGGGTATAGGGTCGCCATAATTGTCGGGCTATCGACAGTCATTTCCCCCTTCAGAAAATCCTGGCTATGCCACTGGATGGGATACTTAGAGAATTGCGTTTTAAAGTTGTCTTTCACACAAGTTAGAGGTTTATCATTTATTTCATGATCAATTGCAGGCAGCTCCTGGCAATCATTCATCCTTCTCGTCTTTAATATTCTGCTAGTGGATCTTTTACCCAGTAAATGGCTGGAGAAAACTTCAAACACTGAAGAATGTGAATTGCACTTAACTAAGCATGATTTGCCTGTGATGTGGCCTGGAAAGGATAAAGGATTGTTGCTTACAGTTTAACAAATTCTTTTTTTTTTTTGTTGAAGAGTGCCGCCAATATACTACACGTGCCACACTGCACTTGATCCATCAACAACTCACAGCTGGAATCACTAGTGTAGCCAGGATTTTCTGAAAGGGGGGGAATATGACTGTTGATAGGGTGTATAGTGCTTCACTAAGTTCTATTTCAAAACGTTTTAAAATTTTCAGCTGAAGCCCAAGGGGGGTTTTAAATCCTCCCCCTTGCTACACCAGTGACTTGAATTAACCGCCAATCACAAGCGTGGATCAGGTCCTTTTTCATTGATGAGTTGCTCCAATTCCTTGTTACTTTTCCTAATCTTTAAATATGTCAGTCATTTTATCTTTGTCAGCACTGGCGTTCCTGCCAAGAAGAAATTATTTTCATTAGCTCTAGACGTCTATTAGAAACTGCAGGTTTTCCACTTCATTCTACATTCTGTGTTGTTAGAGGTGTGTACTACAGCATACTGTCCAGTGAAACTTCCCTAATTGGTCGCCTCCTGTGGATATACAAAAGTTGACTTATCAGAGGGTGGACCAACTAGGGTGGTTAACCATTATACAGTACATGTACCAGGGAATCTTACATTCTTTAGAAAAATGGACCTTTGTGAGGGGTGGATCAATTACAGAGGTGGACTGATATAGAGCAAGGTTTCACTGTTTATCACTAGGGAAAAGTGTATCAATTGCAATTTTTTGATGGGCATTAAATGTTTGATTAAGAACAGACTGATTAAGGGTCAAAGGAGACCAGAAATGCATCACACAACTACAGTGCAGCTTCTCTAATTGGACCATCCCTTGGGACATGCAAAAGTGGAAACGCCAGAGGGGTGGATCAATTAAGGTGTTAACCAAAATACAGTACATGTACCAGGGAATTTTTTGTTGTTTAAAAAGTAGTCCTGTGTGGGAGGTGGACTGATTACAGAGGTAGACCAATAGAGAGGTTTCAGTGTAGTTGGTTTCCCTAAAGGGACAAGGGGCAAAAGTTAAATAATGTGAGGGAACACTGTAAAAGGTGTAATTCCCAAATATTTCTTTCCAAATTTCATAAATACAGTTATTATTATTGGGGGGACCATGGATAACAAATCCAAACCCATGGATAACAAATCCAAACCCATGGATAACAAATCCAAACCCATGGATAACAAATCCATAGGTTTACTAAAATAAAATTTAGTTCCTAAGAAAAGGCATTATAATAAATTTGCAGTACATGAATTAAGTTGATAAAAAAAGTATTGGGCAGCAAAGAAAGATGTCCATGCCATCTTTATCAACTTGGAGAAGGATTATGACAACATTCCACAACAGATAGCTCAGAAGGGACAGATTACCCTGGCTTCCATAGTCATGGTATTCTTGGGGCTTTCCAGTGAAGGTTGGGTTGCATCAAGGTTTTTTTTCTCTTAGTCCATACCATTCCACTTTGCTTATGGATGAGCTGGTGACGGGCATGGGAGAGTGGCCCCTTAGTGAATGGCGTCTGCTGATGATATTGCAAAACTTAGTGACTGCAGAGAACAGGTCAAGAAAGGATTAAATAATATTAGAGGGGTGTTAGAAAACGGCAGGCTAAAGATAAACATGCCAGTTATGTACATTCAAGGACAATACCAGTTATGTACATTCAAGGGGTGACGTGGTTTAAAACGTGCAAAAGATAAAGTACTTATGAGCAATCTTCCAAAGCAATGGGGAGATACTCTGATGTGACCCATAGAATCAGTTGGGGATGGTTGAAGTGGAGTTTGCTGCTCATGATTCGTCAGCAGGGCAAGACAGTTTTGTTTATGTGGGTCCTGGGGCATGTTGGCATCATGGGGAATGAGAGGGCTGATGCCCATGCCCGTCATGTGGCCCACCTACCAGATGTTCCTGACACTACTGTCCCCTCCTCTGATGCCCTCCCGATGGTGCGGCGGGCTGTCCATGGGCAATGGTGGTCCCAGTGGTTTGCGGAGACCACCAACAAACTCCGCACCCTGAAGGACACCCCAGTGCACTGGGCGTCCTCATGCCGCCTGTCACAGAGGGAGGAGGTTGTGCTTGCTCGTCTGCGAATCGGTCACACGTTCCTCACCCACTCCTACATATTACAGGGTGAGGATGAACCATGGTGTGACTGCTGTTGGGAGTCTCTCACAGTGGTACACATCTTCAGTTACTGTGAGAGATACCGTGAACTTAAACACCGACTGGGGGTCAGTCCAGAGCTCTCTATCTCCCTTGGGGATAACCCCCAGGGAGTTGAGAGCTCTCTCGTATTTGTGAAAGAGGCTGGCCTCTTTCACAAAATCTAATACAAATGCTTTTTCATTTTCCTTTTGTGTGTTTTGGCTTTTGCCTCTTTATGTTTGTATCCGTTTTGGCTTTTGCTTTTTATCTCTCTGTTTGTTTGGCTTTTGCTTTTTATCTCTCTGTTTGTTTGGCTTTTGCCTGTTTTATCTTCGTCCTTTTTTGGCTTTTGAATCTTTGTATTTTTGTCTGTTTAGGCTTTTGCCTACTTTTTTGTTTTTGTTGTTGGCCTTTGCCCTTACTTTTTGTCTGTTATTTGTTTGGCTGTTGCCTTTTGTGTTGTTAATTTTAATGGGCTTTTGCCCTATTTATTTTCACCATGGTGGGATGGCCACTTACACCCCCCACCATGGTGATTGTCTTTCTGGGCCCTAATGACCATTGAAGTTAATGGGCCCTAAAACACGAACGAACGAACGAACAAAAAAGTGGTTTGACTTCTTTCAGGCAGGGGAGAAGCCGTGATTATGCCTTCCTTGGAATGAGAAGTTATACTGAGGTCCTGTGTGGTGTAGTACTGTATTTGTGGTGAGGTACCTCAATACTATGCAACAGGTAGATGAGGCAAAATTTCCACATGTAGGGGCTCACCCTGGGCATCAGTGGATTGCCCCAACGAACAACAGACCTATGATAAATAAGCATAGGGGTTGCAGCTTTGGTCAGCAGCTGGCTGCAGACAAATTCTCCAATATATCACCCTTGTGCCCATTCAGAGGGACAAGATGTTTATGTCCATAAGATTTCTCATTGTTACAAGAGTACTGTGTTGCTCTTGTCCACTCTCCTCCTCACTTTACCTGCATACAAAGGGCACCAGATTGATGAGGAAGCAGATGCAGGGATTTTTGAAAGAGTTCTTAGCTAGGAAGGAGCAAGGGAGGCAAAGGTGACAGGAACATACAAGGAAGCCTGAAGATTGCATTTGTAGATGTGCAAGGGGTGAGGAGGAATGGGAAGTGGATGGAGTTATATGGAATTATGAGGCAGGAAAAGGTAGATATCATGGGGCTGACTGAGACACATCTAAGGGGTGAGGAGGGATATGTAGAGGATGAGGTCAATGTAACCTTCTGAAACAGAAAGCATGGTGAGAAGAAATGAGGTGGGGTTGGAATCCTATGGGGGAAGAAAATTAAGGGAATAAGGTGGGGTGAAGATTGTAGGGGTCATGGGTGGATAAAGGTACAGAGAGGAGGTAGAAAGCTGGCCATTGGGGTAGTATACATGGGTATAGATGGTACAGGAGGGGGTTGGAATGAATGTATATACAGCTGCTTGCAGGAGGACATTGAAGCCCTGCACCTGGAGGGCTATCAAGTTATAGTAGTGGGGGACTTAAATGGACATCTGCTGGAGATGGATGGGGTTTAAAATAGAAATGGTAGGAAGCTAAAGGGCTTTTCATGTTAAAATTGTATGGCAATAGTGAACCTTCTGAAGAGCTGTCAGAGGAAGGATCACAAGGGTGGGGTCACAGTATAACTCATGCATTGACTTCTGCTTGGTAGAGAATTATCTAGTGCAGGAGGTGTATGGAATGATAGTGGATGAGGAAAACAGGGTGGGTTTAGACTCTGATCATAATCTAATTATGATTAGTATGAAGGTTAAGAACATCAAGGAAAAATGGACACATGTGGGAAGGAAACCTCGCTGGCAAATAACAAATGGTTTAAATAGGAAGAGTTCTAAAGAAAATTGGAAGCAGTGGTGTGGCATGGGTTTATTGCGCCTGGGGCAAGGCAAAGGTTGGCGCCCCCTTACTTATGGACAGACCAGTGGTCTTCTAGACTAGTGGTTAGAAAACTCATCATTCAAAAGAGCCAAATATCAACAATGGATGATTGAGACTTCTTGGGTAGTAAACAGCCATCAAGCAAAAGAAGACTGCTTTCCACAGGTGGCAGGAGTTATGGGACCAGGAGTCAAACATACAATATAGGCAGGTCAAGACCACCACTAGGAGGATCATTGCCTCAGCCAAGCACCAGAATTCTGAGATACCCTATGAGCAGTTAGAGACACGAGACAGAGAGAGAAGTCTTCAAGCTTGCCAAGGCTAGAGATAGGGCAGCTACAGACATACCTCAATCCATAACTGTGAACGATAGCCAAAGTGAAGTGGGAGGAGTAGTTCCAAACCTCTTCAATACTAAAGGGGGAGAGGAGGACTTTGCCCCCTATCCTGCATCGACAGGGATGGTGGACTGCGTAAAAGAGGAAGAAGTAGCCAGGGCACTCAGGAAGATGAAAGGCTGAAAAGTGCTAGGCCGTGATAGAACCCTCATCGAAATATGGCATAGCCTAGGAAGGACAGGCACCAGGTGGTTAGGGAAACGTTACCATATGTTAGCTGTTGGAGATAGAATGCCATCTGCATAGAATGAGAATTGGATCGTTCCACTCTTCAAGGTCAAAGGGGTTGTCCAAGATTGTGCTAAGTATTCCGGTATGAAGCTAATGAGCCACTCCATGAAACTCTTGGAGAGAGTAATGAAACGCCACCTCCACGATAGAACTTGTGTCCATGTTCAGGTTTATGCCAGTTAGGTACACAATGGAGCCAAACATCATTCTGAGAGAGATGATAGAAAAGTATAGGGCAGCAAAGAAAGATCTCAATGCCAAAGGCAGGTAGCTTGGGAGGTATTATGAAAAAGGGGACTAGCAGAAGTGTTTATTCAAATAGTCCAGGATATGTATAATGGTTCCACGGCCAGGGTAAGGACACCTTGGGGGAATACCGGGGACTTTTCAGTGAAAGTTGGGTTCACCAAGGATTGGCACTTAGTCCAACCTTCCCCTCAGTGCTTGGCATTTGCCAACGATATCAGAAGTTAGCAACAGCAGAGAGCAGATAGAGAAGGGACTTAACGATATTAGAGAAGCAATAGTAAAGGGAGGGCTAATGATGAACATAACGAAGACAGAGTATTTAGTTTTAAGTTGGGAAGGGCAGGAAAATAACAGTGACGTACTTTCAAGGGGCGAACTGGTGAAAAAGTTGCAAGAGGTAAAGTACTTAGGATCAAGTTTCCAAAGCAATAGGAAGATAGACTTGGGTGTGACCTGTAGAATCAATGGGGGGTGGCTGAAGTGGAGGCAGGCAAGCAGGGTCCTGTTTGATAGAATGGTCCCAATCAAGCAAAAAGGGAAGTTCTACAGGGCAGCGGTTAGTCCAGCTATGCTGTATGGATCGGAGTGTTGGGCAGTAAGGAAGAGCCACATCAATGGAATGCAAGTGGCCGAGCTGCAAATGCTGTGGTACATGAGAGCTGATAGAATTAGGAATGTGTATATTACAGGTAGCCTGGGGTGGACATTCCAGAAATGATGAGGGAGAATAGGCTGAGATGGTGTGGACACGTCATGAAAAGAGGGGAGTAGGAGCTCGTTTGGTCCTTGCCAAGAATGCAGGTGGTCTGTAGCACCTGGGGCAGGAGGCGACCAAAGCAGACGAGAGTGGAGGGCTAGAACCCACAGACCCGACCCTGCCACAGGCGAGATAAGGGTATGATGATGATAGCTTGGTAGGGCCGGTGCTATATTTTGCTAGGCCCTGGGTAAAGTAATGAAGTGAAGCCTTTCTATAAATTGGTTCATTAATCCAAATGTGCAGGGCGCTGAGCTGTCATTCAGTTCGCACACCCAGCTCTGTCCGGGCTGGTTAGACAAAAAAACAGGTAACTTTCTGCTTTAAAAAGATGCTTTTGTCACCCACATGTGATTTGTGTATGCAACAAGCACTGAACACTTTTCACAATGAGACTGGGAATAGGAAATCGCAAAATGTGAAAGATATCGCACGCTAATTTTATTTCTTATTTTTTCGTTTGAAAATTTTCACCCCCTAAAATTTTGCGCCCGGGACGCCCCCCCCTTGCCCTCCCCCACGCTACGCCAATGTTTATGGGATGGAGGGGCTGGAATGGGTGCGAAAGGCAAGGGTGTTGCTAGGGTGCTGGTGGAGATCTAGGCATATGGGTCTAGCATTAGTGTTGCCATAATTGTCGGACCACCGACCGGGACATCCTCCCCCCCCCCCCCCCCCCAAAAAAAAAATATTTTTTCAACAAAATGGCAAGAATTCATATTATAAACATTCATAGCTTTATTAAAAAATTCCATAATCCTTTCACTAACGCATTGAAATATAAAATATTTCAGAGGACCCAAAAAAAAAACGTTAGGATCAATCAGTGGGGGTAGAACTTCAAAAAATGTGCGCCCCAAATATTTTTAAATATTCATAATCCCTGACTATACATCTAGCGAGCAATTACAAAAAGGTCCTCTCCTGGTCCTTTGAAAATTACATATCTTCAGTGGTTTAGTCAACTACAGATTGGACTGCAACTGTTGGACTGGCAGTATAGAAATGGGGATAGCAATGCAAAAATGCTTCATCAGTTGCGCCCCTTTCAGGCAGTGAGGGGGGAGCAATTGCTGCATTGCCCCTCGTCTGGATCCGCCCCAGGGATCAATGGTGGATCATTCCCGAACAGTCAGTTTCACTGGCAAAATGTGATGTGCTTTCATAGACGAATCTGTACCAAATCTCTAGGCATGTACTGTATATGCGCAGTACTGAATGCAATGATATTATCAGAAAATAATTGTTTAACATGCGAAAATTTTAAATCCACCGGGACAAATGACTGTCGGACCGGGACACTGGGACACAGACCTCTAAACGGGGACATGTCCCGGTGTACCGGGACGTATGGCAACCCTATTCTAGAATGAAAAAATCTTGCTAGCAAGGTTTCCATCACAAAGGATCAATATTCATATTAACATATTATCCGCCTTAAACATTCGCCCTCTCTTGGTTCTTTTAGTTTTCCGGTACTATATTTTATTAAACTGATCTTCTTCTTCTTCCTTTTCCTTTTCTTCTTCTGTTCAGTTTAATCTTTTATTTTTCTGTATATTTTTCTTCATTTCTATCCGGCGTTAAGGTGGTTAGTTGAATTGGTAATTTTTATGAAAACAATGACATCTAGCTTATAGTAGTCAACCCTTGAGTGGCTGAGTTTCGTTGGACACACCAGTTCTCGTCCTATCAGTGAAGTTAAGTAACCCAGCGAGGGACTATTTCAATTTCGAGGCCCTTTTCAAGTTATTTTGAACCCCTTTCCTTAAGTTTTGAAGCCCGCTAAATATTGAGGTCCTAGGCTTCAGCCTAATTAGCCTATTGGTAAATCCGGCACTGAACCCAGCCCAATTTAGTACCGACATGGATGATCGATTAGACATTGGGTGTTGCCAATTTTCCCTCTCCTACATCATGCACTACTACCTTCCTCTCACCCGCAAAGCATCATCCACGAGGTTCGGCCAGTTATGGCTGCTTGGCCAACTTCCCAACCCGTTGGTGAAGCATACCAACAACATAAAAAAATTAGGCTGTTTTTTTCTCAACTTGCGCTCCTCCGTGGTGGTTCTTAGCTGCTTCCAGGGGCACCAAGGAGTTGGCAATTTACCTTGAAGGGTGGATGGAATTTAACAGCTGCATCACCTTGTTCATACAGGTGGTTAGGCGACATATTCAGCCACGTAGCTGAATCTAGTAATTTGGGGGGGGGGAGGGAACTAATATTTTTAATCAGTACACTGTAGATTATGAAAAACAAATTGTATTTACAAATCAAATTGTACTTACCTAGGAAAACACTATGTGCTGCAAATTTTTTATGTAATTTAATCAGTTAATTTATCACAATACATTTCAATACAAATCAGTTATAAGTCTAAAAGGGTTTCTATTCACCAAATTTGGGGGGGGGGGGAAATAGTCCCCCCTGTCCCCCCCTCAGCTACGTACCTGGTCATATTGCAGGATAGAAGCATAGAATTCTCAAATCTATGGGTATATGGCCACAGTTAGTTAAAATTATTATGGTTAGTATCACATGTTACTGACGACATGGAGGCGATTAAATAACCAAGAAAATAAGAATGGTTGCGAAAGGATGGCTTATTCCATTTATTTTGTTAAAAAATGTGATTCTAATCTAATTAGGATACGCTGATAGTTGTTGTTAGATATTTGAGCCCAATCTTGGAACTTTGCACGAAATGTATCGCATTTCATATGAAACTCAAGAGGAGTTGACTTCAGTTCCAACTTTTATGAGAAACTCGTGACTTCTCCTACTGACCACCATGATCTAAGGCGTAGAATAATGTGTTTATCATCCAAAATGTAGAGAACATTTTGTGATGGTTGGTATGTGGTTTGTGGTTCATTACATTTAATTGTTGATCCCCAATGGTCCCCTGCTATTTATAGAAGTTATTGTAAAAGTGCTGTTCTTGTGTTTAAATAAGAGTTGAAATTTTGTATTCATTTCTGTGGGCGGACGACGATATGGAGTTCAGGCACAGGAAAATAGAAACTCCACTCCAAGGGAAGATGAGACATTCGACACACAATATCAACTTCGTGTCATCTTCATTACTTTAGAGAAAACTTATTAAATGTACCTTGGAAGGAGCTAAGAATAAGGGGTGGAAGAAGATTATGTTGAGATAAAGCAGGATATGTAAAATGGCTCGTCGGATGGTCGTTAGAAATTCTTAGTTTCCAGATAAACGTTGGGATACATCAGAGTTTCGCATGCGTTCATTCTGGTCTGGGATTAATGGCAGATTGGTGCGGGTGAAAGGGCACTCCCGTGCATGATATTTTCTGACAGCATTGAGATTGATAAACGACTCCAGCATGGGTGTTAAAGGAGAGCCTACATGACTATGGTGGAAAGAGAAGCATGAAGGTTAGTAAGAAAGCAGTGCATATTTCGCTTTTAATTAGGATGGAAGTGGAATTAAGAATTCCATACTTTGGAAGGCAGACATCTTGGATCAGATGTCTAGAATAATAGGGCTATAGAACCAGATGTATACTTAGTAAGGACAGGATTAGATTTACAGACGGACGTGAGGTTCTATGTGGTTGTAGGCCCCATTGAAGCCCAAAGTTCTATAGAGCAAAGAAGCAAGAGATTTGGAACATTATGTTGAATCGACTGCATAGAAATATAGCCCAAGAGCCTCCTCATGTGTTCTTTGTTCTAGTGGTTCAAATGGTTACCCAACTCTACCACAGGTGGCAGAGCGCTTTTGCAACATTTCTTCCATCAACTGCAGAACATGTCCAAATTTTTTATTTATTAAATTACTGCCAAAGGGCTATTTGTTTGGTGTAATGTTAAACATCCTAGTTGTCAATCCTACTTTTAAAGCATTGTCTTCATTAAGTTGTGTATGCATGAGGCAATTCTTCTGGTCATTTATATATAGTGTTAGTTTTAGGTTTATTTCCTTATTTATTCCTATTCCCTTTTTCCTTGGGGGTTTATTTCAATAAAGTTCCTTACCAACTTCTCCCCTTAGGTTCATTGCCAATGTGGGCAGAATAAAAACTTCACAAAACTTCTTAGGTCTTTTTTCTTCTTAACAATAATCTTTTATTTTACATGAGAAAATCATACTCAGCTGAAGAGCATTTACAATTTTATTTTTAACACTCTAGATCAATTATCACCTCAGGTTTTAATTACTGGAGACTAAAGATTTTATAAATTTACTAAATACAATAGTCAAGAATTGTTTTTCCAAAAAATGCTGACTATCTAAAGCCTGGTTCCATGGCATGTGACACCGTCACAAATTGCATTCAAGCAGACAAAATGCCACAGAAAGTGATGACATAGGAACTCAACTTTTTTTCCACGGTAGTGCAAAATCAACTGAAAAGTGGAGTTGAGAGGTAATCAACTGCATTTCTTGCTTGCAACTGTCACATGCATTTCATTGGCTATTGCTTTTCAAACAACGTTAGCTTTTAAATTTTATTGGTTGTTGGATTTTTCTGCTGTGGGTGCCACCTTACAGGCATTTTTGAAACATTTACACTTCGCATGATTTCTCGCCTGCCACAGAACTACAACAGGAGCAATTTCGCCTAGCACCTGTGGTTGACATCATGATTTTGTCGTCTGCTCAGGCGCTATTCTCTCTCATGTCGCGTGCCATGGAACTAGGCATAACTAAAATGTTCCAAATTAGCACATAAGTTCTAACGCAATTACTATAAAGAGTACATCCTATGAATGAAGACTTTAGAAACCTGACTAATATATAATGAAATAGTCACAAAATGTTCTTCCAAAAATGCTAATCAGCTAACTAAAAATAATCCAGGCTAGCACACATGCTGTAAACACCATTACTATAAAGTGTACAGCTTATGACTTGAAGACTATAGATACCTGACAAATCTACAACGTTTTCATGGCTATAGTGTCTGTTTGGGCTGGTCCCAGCAGAGCCTATGGCTTTTTAATGGTACAGAGTCATGGATCTAGTGTTTGTTTTCACAGCTATAACGTTTTCAAGGCCCTGGTGGGCAGCAGTTTTTCATATCCTATCATGGATATGAAAAACTCCCAAACCATATGTGCACATGTCCTGATTAGGAATGTTGCATATGTGCAGAATGTACAACATAAGGTGTTCATTACATACATTGTACACAAACATACCACTCAATCTTGCTAATGTGTGGTTTTAGTAGTAATGGCACAAGAGACCTAGAATTGAGGTGGTAAAACAATTTGGGATTCCTGTTATCACTCTCAAAATAGCTATCAACAATTGTGACAAAATACAATGAACTTGTGTAGAGGTCAGCCAAGATACCAAGAGGATATGTGTGCCTCAACATCCAGAGGTGGAAGGAGCCATCCACCTTCAAGCAATCATCATTGTTTTACCACTACATCGCATATTTGCATTCCAATATGGATGGAAAAGCACAAAAAAGCATATCATGGCTATAGCGTTTTAATGGTTATAACGTTTGTTCCCCAACAAAACATTATAAGCATGTTTTACTGTATTTCAAACTAGCATACATGCTCTGAACACATTTGCTATAACGTGTACATCCATTGACTGAAGACTAAAGAAACCTGACTACTCTAAAATGCAATAGTCAAAATTGTTCTTCCAAAAACACTAACAATTTAACTAAAAATTATTTTAATCTAGCACACATGCTCTCAACACAATTATCATAAAGTGTACATCATATGATTGAAGATTAAAGAAATCTGACTAGCTTAAAATGCAATAGTCAAAATGGTTCTTTGAAAACGCTAACAATCTAACTCAAAAATGTCCTAAATTAACATACCATATTATCTCATGTATAATATGCACCTGTGTATAATATGCACCCCAAGTTTTAAGACTTAGTTAATGCCCATGTATAATATGCAGGTTAAGTTTGCCAGTTCCCAATTCTTTCTGATGACGATTGTGAAGAATTTTTAGGCTTTTAATATCGGTATTGTTGGACATAACTGGACTTAGAATACAGGACTTGTTAGGGACAAATGGGTACCCGACCCTGCCATAGGCGGGAAAAGGGTTAGGAGTTGCTTGGAGTTGCATTACAGGACTTGTTAATTTTTTATAGTAGTATGCTAGTATTATTATATCTATGGTTACACTTGTATTAATATACAAGCACTTGTATCTATGGTAGTGTAGGTGGATGATAAACGACTCCTTATGGATTTATAAAACTAACTCAAAACAGCATCTAATAGAAGTTAAATGAGGTTATGTATCCTTTGTGACGAATACCTTGCTAGCAAGATTTTTCATGCTAGGCCCATATGCCTAGATCTCCACCAGCACCCTAGCAGCACCTTTGCCTTTTGCACCCATTCCAGCCACTCCACACCAGAACCCATCAACCCCAGCATCTCTTCCAAGGTGGGGGTTCCCCAACTCATCCTGCAGTGGCCCAGCACTGGACAGGCCAGGATCACATGCCTGACATCCTACACTCGATTCCCACACAATCCACAGCCCTCCTCTCCACCTGTGATCTTTGCAATCCTCTGTTTCGTCTCCAGTGACCCAGGTCTTGCCTTAAACAGAAGTGAGCTCTCCCACGTATTGTCATAGATTACCTCCCTCTCTATGTTAAGCTTGTTCCCATACATCCTCAGCGTTTTCTTTGCAGCCCTTCCCTCCATACTCTGCCACCACTGCCCTAACCCCCATTCCTTAACTTTGTCCTGTACTAGTCTTTGCAATGTTGTTGACCCTCATTGCCCTACCTGGGTTGCAGTGTTATGCATATCTTCTTTCACATCTGTTTTACCCTCCTCTCATGTTGTTTACCCATGCATTGACCTGCCATACTGGATTTTCCTTCCCTAGCTCCCATATCCTGCATAGGTATAGCAACTTACTTATCATTTCTCTCTGTTCAAATGTAGACCACCCCATGTCCCCTTGTATTGCTTCTACTGCTGTGAACCTATCTCCCCCTAAGGCCATCCTGCCTAACCTTCTTTGGGCTACTTCCATACAGTCCCCTACCTTTTTACTAATGCACAGAACCTTGTTTCCATATGTTAGCACTGGTTTTTATCTTACACATGATGTTTTCCTCCATTGCTTTTAAGTATCCCCTATCATTTGTGAGTTAACCCGAGGTATGCAACCTCTGACACTACCTCTATCTCCCTCTCCCCAAGCTTGATTGGCATCTTATTACTAGGCTGCATGTCGTCCTCTCCTATGATCATCAGCTTTGTTTTATCTTGGCCAAATTCTAACTGGAAATCCCTACTGAACTGCTCACGGATATCCAGTTCTTCTTGGAGCTCTCCCTCATCCTCTGTCAGCAGCACTATGTCATCACATTGAAAGATCGCTGGCAGTTTGTTACCATCTCCCAGAGGAAACCCCAGCCCACTATCTTGGAGCTTGAGCCCCAGTTCATTGATGTACACTAGGAACAGCATTGGTGATAATGGACAGCCCTGTTGCAATCCCTTGTCCACACTTATCTGTCCCATATTTATTCCCTCCCAATGGAAATCATACATCATCATCATCATCATCATCATACACCTTATCCCGCCTGTGGCAGGGTCGGGTCTGCGGGTCTAATGAACATGCTCTGACTGGGGGCACCCCAGCCAGGCGTCTGGAGCTCGCAGGAAATATTGGCTGAATTGTCTGTGGGGGGATGCCGGCCTACCCCACTGTTTCAACACCGCATTCCACAACCAAAATAGAAATTTTTGGCAGGTAAATTAATGCTTTGTTGGTTATAATATTGCATGGCGTCTGACCTTTTGCACAATAACTACAATGCAACAGGAGTCAGGCTCATACCTAGTGCACATATATAGCTTCTGGAGCAGCTCCACTAGCCCCTTATTAACCCCATACTTGGGAAGAACTGCCCATACCTTCTCTCTATTCACCTTATCATATGCACCCTTGGCATCCAGAAAACAGAGGTATGCTTTCCCTTTCTCTCTTTGTACTACTTCCATAGTCTGTGTAATCATGTACAGACTATCACCCATTCTATGCCCCTTTTGGAACCCATTTAGAATTCTACTTGTTTGCCTGACCCTTCTATTATTGTCCCTAATCGCCTCCTTACTAGCCCAGCATATAACTTATACATGCAACTGTTTATAGCTACTGGCCAGTAGCTATCCAAACATTCCTTGCTCTTTCCCTTGCCCTTGTACAGCATCACTACCCATGTGATGCCCCAGTCATCTGGTATTTTTCCATCCCCTAAACACTCATTAAATAGCCTTAATAGCAGTTCTCTGCCTTTACTCCCTAGTGCTTTGGAGAAACTCATTTGGTACCTTGTCCTCCCCACATGCTTTTCCCAACTTCAATGCATTGATCTCCTAATCTATCTCTACCCTAGTAAAGCAAGCCTCTCCAGCTGATGATCCCTTGCTTGTTATTGGTCTGTTTGGCCCTTCCACCACCTTACCACCAGTAGAGGAGAACCCACATCCATATTCCATCAATATCCTCCTAATGCCTTCTCTGCTGGTTATATTCGTACCATCCTTATCTATTAAGGCTTTCTATCATGTCCCACCTCCTCACTCCTCTCTCTATGTCTATCCCTGATATATCTCCAAAATTTCTTGGTCATCTGTTTTCCCCCATCCATGATTTCCCTCCATTTCCTCCTATCCCCCTCTGCTATCTTCCTACCCACTACTTCCTTTGCCTCTCTTTTCTTCTGCTGATAGGCATCCCTTGCTTCTCTGATACTTTCTTTATCTCTCCCTCTAACTGCTTGCCTATGCTTCCTATTAGCTTGACGTCTACTTTCAATAGACTCCCATGCCTCAGCATCCATCCATGGTTTCTTCCATTTATTCCCATTTCCTTTACCTCTTCCCTGTCCTTCATTAGCTTTGTCTATTAGGACACTTATAAGTACAGCATATTTGGCTTCTTTACTTTCCAGTACATTTTCCATGTCCTTCTGGAACTCCTCCTCTTTAAACCATTTCTTCAGTTGCCAGCTGACTTTCCTTCCCACATGTGTCCGTTTTTCCTTTATGTTCCTATCCTTCATAATAATCATAATTAGATTATGATCAGAATCTCCTCCTGTAAGCAGTTGTATATATGTTCATTCCAACCCCCTCCTGTACCTTCTATACCCACGTATAATACCCCAATGGCCAGCTTTCTACCTCCTCTCTGTACCTTTATCCACCCATGCTCCCTACAATCTTCACCCCACCTTATTCCCTTAATTTTCTTCCCCCACATGATTCCAACCCCACCTCCTTTCTTCTCACCATCCTTTCTGTTCCAAAAGGTTGCATTGACATCATAATCTACATACCCCTCCTCCCCCCTTAGATGTGTCTCAGCCAGCCCCATGATATCTACCTTTTCCTGCCTCATGTAAGCATACATGTCTCTTCTTGCTTTCAATGGATGATCCAGTATTCTTTATGCTTGTTTAGTGTTCTCTGATAATGGCTGAAATTTTTACACCTATGTATAATATGCACCCAGACTTTGTATCCATTTTTTTGGGAAAAAATTGCATATTATACATGAGATAATATGGTACATACTCTAAACACAATTATCATAAAGTGTACATCCTATTACTGAAGATTAAAGAAATCTGACTTGTTTAAAATGCAGTAATGAAAATTGTTTTTTTAAACACAAACACTCTAGCTAACAAATACCCTAAATTAGCATACATGCTCTAAGCACATCATCATCATACCATTATCCCGCCTGTGGCAGGGATAACTTCCATCTGTCTCTCACCATGTCCCTGTCCACCCCACACACCGCCATGTTCCCCCTGACAACTTCTTCCCATATCAGCTTAGGTCTCCCCCTACCCCGGATGCTGCTGACCACTTGCATTCCTGGAATGCATCTAATGAGCTCCTCCTCCCCTCTTCTCATAACGTGTCCATACCACCTGAGCCTATTCTCCCTCATCTGTTTGGAGATGTCCACCACCCCCAAGCTTCCTCTAGTATGTGCATTCCTAATCCTATCTGCCCTTGACATGCCACACGTGTACCACAGCATTCACATCTCAGCTACTTGCATTCTATTTACATGGCTTTTCTTCACCACCCAACACTCTGATCCATACAGCATAGCTGGCCTAACCACTGTCCTGTAAAACTTCCTCTTCAGCTTGACTGGGACCCTCCTATCACACAGGACTCCACTTGCCTGTTTCCATTTCAGCCACCCCCATTGATTCTATGTGTCACATCCGAGTCAATCTCCCCACTGCCGTGAAACATTGATCCTAATTACTTTGCCTCCTGCACCTTTTTCACCAGTTCTCCCCTTGAGTGTATGTCCCCGTTGTTTTCCTGGCCATCCCAATTGAAAACTAAATACTCTGTCTTCTTCATTTTAATCTTTAATCCTCCCTTTTCCATTGCTCCTCTTATATCGTTTAGTCCCTTCTCTATCTGCTCCCTGCAGTCACTAATTTTCCCTAAATCATCGGCAAATGCCAGGCACTGAGGGGCCCATTCTCCTACACCTGTCAGCAGTTCGTCCAAAACCAGGATGAAAAGATATGGGCTAAGTGCTGAACCTTGGTGCACCCCCACTTTCACTGGAAAGCCCCATTGTTTCCCCAAGGTGTCCTTACCCTGGCTATGAAGCCATCGTACATATCCTGGATTATTCTAATAAGCCCTTCATCTACCCCCATTTCCTTAATACTTCCCAAACTACCTGTCGTTGAACACTATCAAAGGCCTTCTCCAGATCAATAAAGATGGCATGGAGGTCCTTCTAAGTTGCCCTATACTTTTCTACCATCTGCCTGAGAATGAAGATTGGCTCCATTGTGGACCTACCTGGCATAAATCCAAACTGATTTCCACAGACACTAGTTCTACCCCGAGCTTAATGGAGTGGCTCATTAGCTTTATACCTCTATAGTTGCTACAGTCTTGGACATCCCCTTTTACCCTTATAGAGTGGTACTATCTAACTCTCACGCCATGCCGATGGCATTCTATCTCCACTAGCTATCTTATTAAAAAGTTTCCTCAGCCACTTGGTACATGTCCTCCTCAGACTATGCCATACTTGAATGGGGATTCTGTCTGGGCCCACAGCTTTACCATCTTTCATCTTCCTAAGTGCCCTAGCTACTTCCTCTTCTGTTACAAAGTCTATGGCCCCTGCTGGTGCAGGTTGGTGGTGACGTCCTCATCTTCCCCTACTTCATTCAAGAGGTTCTGGAAGTACACCTCCCACCTCCTCTTGACCCTAGTTGTAGAGAGCAGGGCCCCACTTATGCCATCCTTCACAGTTATGGCTAGGGGTAGATCTTTTGCTGCCCAATCTCTAGCCTTGGCCAGTTTGAAAACTTCTTTCTCCCCTTCCTTTGTTCCTAACTGTTTGTAGAGAACCTCATACTTCTGGTGCTTGGCCAGGGCAATCTTTCTCCTAGCAGTGGTCTTGGCCTGCCTGTACTGAGTCTTTGACTCCTGGTCCCCTATCTCCTGCCACCGGTAGAAGGCAGTCTTTTGTTTGATGGCGTCTTCTACCTCCTCATTCCACCACCATGTCTGCCTGTTTCCCTGTATGGTATGAGGTTTTTTAACACACCCTATTCTCCTCTATTATGGGATATCTGGAAAAGAATGGCATCCTTAGCAACAATCAGCATGGATTTAGGAAAGGGAGGTCATGCGACACCCAAATGGCTTGCTTGATGGATTATATTCAAAGGGCTTTAGACAGCAGAAAGCAGGTTGATGTTGTATTCTTAGACTTTGAACAGGCTTTTGTCATGGTGCCCCATGATAAGCTGATTTCAAAAATGTCAAGTCTAGGGATACATAGCAAGGTTACTCAGTGGGTAAGGTCATATCTGCTTGATAGACAACAGAGGGTAATGTACAAGGGTAGTGTGTCTGAATGAAAACCAGCCACATCAGGGGTACCTCAGGGAAGTGTTTTGGGTCCTTTGTTGTACATTCTCTATGTGAATTACATAGGATTTGACATTAGTTCCTTCCTTGAACTATTTGCAGATGACACATGTACTGCCTGGGGGTGTTAGATGAGGGGTTATCATCCTTTACACAATTACAACAGGATCTCAATAAGATATTCATTTGGTGTGTAAAATGGGAACTGCCATTGAATCTGAAAAAGTGTAGGATTCTTACAATATCCAGATCTAGGGAGCTACTTAACTTTGATTACTATATAGGTGGAGTTAGGGTTGAGAGAGTTGGCACCCATAAGCATCTTGGAATAATTTTAAATAACCAAGGTACCTGGAAGGATCATATAAATAAATTGGTTGGGAGGGCTGGTCAATTCCTCCGTCCGATTAGTAGGGTCCTTTGGGACAGCTCAAGGGAGGTGAGGGAAACAGCATATATTTCAACGGTGCAACCAATTATGGAGTATGGTAGTCCAATTTGGTTTCCCTTCAGGCAGGAATTATCTTGGGAGATTGAAAGGATACAGAGGAGGGCAGCAAGAATTGTATTCCACAGGTTTTCTCATAGGGATAGTGTGTCTGACATGATCAGGGAATTAGGTTGGGAAACACTAAGCCAGCAGCGAACATCTCACAGCATAAGTCTGTTTATCAGACTCCTGCTGCTGGGGTGTGATGGACCTCTGGTGGGATGTGTGTCCCCTGCTAAGTACAAAGGGAGAAGGGATCATTCGCATAAATTGAAGGAGATTAGGGCACAGACAGACACATATTACTGGTCTTTCTTACCAAGGACCATTCGACAATGGAATAGCCTTGGAAAGGATAAGGTGGAGGGCCTAATAAAAAGCCACCCTACCATTACTAGTGTTGTAGAGGGATCACAGGAATTTAAGCCTAGGGTTTTGGGAGCTTTTTATTAATATATGTAATAATGAGAGTTGGTCTCCCCACTGCCATATTGGGCAAATAAGGCTGTTTGCTGTGTCATGAATTAGAATTAGAATGTATTTGCCAATGCAAGGCCAAGTGCATTTGCTGTGTCAAGGATTCACTGCCCATCTATGCTAGCTGTGTCAAGGATTCGCTGCCCATCTATGCTAGCTGTTCCATACCCCCATCCCCCATGGACCTCCTCATAACCCTGGTTGTCTTTGCCTACATGGCTTTTAAAGTCCCCCCCCCCCAATAACTAAGTGCTCATTCCCTTGGCATTGCCCTAACTGAGCCTCCAGTGAGTGCACCAGGTACTCAAACTCTTTCCTGAAGCTGTCCTTTGTTGGTTCGTCCAGACCCACCTGGGGTGCATATGCACTGATGAGGTGAACGACTACTCCTCTCCAAACCACTGAAACTAGCAGAAGCCTACTTTTCACTCTTTTAACCTGGGTGACCCCTTTTTGCAGCTCATTATCCAATACTATGCCCATCCCATTCCACCCCCCCACTGGCTGCATAAATGACCTTATATCCCTCACCTAGGGCCCTTGATCTATTCCCCTTCCATCTAGTCTCTTGGAGAAAAGCTACCTGAATTCTCCTTCACTTGAGGGTGTTGATTAATTCCCCTGTTTTGCCAATGAGGGTTCCTACGTTCCATGTACCAAATCTAAGACTGGCCCCTGTGCTGCCTGAATGCACCCTGGCTGGGGCCACCCCAGCCAGGCGTCTGAACCCTGCAGGAATATTGGCACTGCTTGCCGTGGGGGATGCCGACCTACCCCATGGAGGACTCTGGATGCACTGTCACAGGGGCCAAGGTCCCAACCCCCATGACATTGCGAGCTACTGATGATGGCAGCCAAGGACCAGCCTGTGCACCCCAAATAGCTGCCGGCACTGGGGTTCTGATCCCCTGCATCACAGGTTTTACAGCCCCTGAATTCAGCATGATTTATGAGCACCCCTCATCCAGATGCTAATGAAAATAATACTAATAATATTAAGTGTACATATACCTTTAACGTTACCCGATATTATATAATATTAACTAATAGTAGTAATATCAACTAAGCATCAACAAAGGCCATAACACTAATGAAACCAAAATAATACTAAAATAATACTAATATAAAACCAAATAGAACCAAAATAATACTAATATAAAACCAAATAGAACCAAAATAATACTAATATAAAACCAAATAGAACCAAAATAATACTAATATAAAACCAAATAGAACCAAAATAATACTAATATAAAACCAAATTAAACCAAAATAATACCAATGAAACTGGTAATGATTTAAAGTGTTTGCTAATGGGTGTCAGTGCACAGCCAGGGATGCAGTGTGTGGCGACTGCTGGTGCAGATGACACAATGCACCAGAGCATGCTCGGTTGCATGAGAAGATTGCCACGAGGTTAGGCCTATACAGCCAAACCCCACAACAACTTCCCCACACCGTGTACACACCTGAAACACCACAGCCCTACCTTCCTCTGGTGCTTTGTGCTTCACGCCTTGAAAAAGGCGGTTTTTTTTTCTTACACCGAAAAAAATTCCCCAGAGTTAGAAAAATTTGCACAGCGAAAATTTGCTAGTGAGCCTCATACATGCTCTAAACACAATTATTATAAATGGTACATCAATTAACTGACGACTAAAAGAAATCTGACTAGTTTAAAATGCAATAGTCAAATTGTTCTTTGAAAATGCTAACAATCTAACTAAAAATATCCTAAACTAGCATACATGCTCTAAACACAATTATCATAAAAGTGTACATCCTATCACTGAAGATTAAAGGAATCTGACTAGTTTAAATTCAATAGTCAAAATTGTTCTTTGAAAACACTAACAATCTAACAACAAAATATCCTAAACTAGCATAAGTGCTCTAAACACAATTGCTTTTGCAAAGAGTAAATCCTACAAAAAATAAATATCGCTTTCTTATCTGCTATTGTGTTCTTCGGGAGACCACTAGGTGGCGTATGTGCTTGTGCGTGCGTGACTCTGTGCTCTGCGGATTTTTGGCTATCTTTCTGGATCCCGGAAATATAATCATAAATAAAAATAAACCGCCTTTTTCAAGGGGAATAGTGAAATATACCAGGACAAGGTAGGGCTGTGGATTTTGGTTGCTGGAATAGAGGTGAGCGGCTGGGTGTGAGGTGGGCGTTTAGGCCTAACCTTGCACAGCGTTTTCCGACCTCATTGTTGTATGGTGCAGCACAGGTGCCATCTGTATTGACAGACGCCTGGCTGCATGGTGGTTAGTAGCCAATCCCCACAGCAAAATTTAAATTTATTTTACTTATATTTAAATTTATTTTACTTATATTTAAATTTATTTTACTTATATTTAAATTTATTTTACTTATATTTAAATTTATTTTACTTAATTTTTTTTACTTATTAATGTAAAATTTTAGTATATTAGTATTTAAGTGAAAGTTAGTTTTTTTTTTTGTTTAACATCTCTATTGGCTTCCTTTTTGGGAGGGTAATGGAGGTGTGTATTTTGATCTATTGAATATTGGTCTGTCTGGTTATTTGCCATTTGTTTTTTGATATGCAGTCCTCGGACTGAATGTAACTTTTCAGGTGAAGGGTGACCCAGTGAGGCGTCGTGTGAGTGGGAGACCTCGGCTCACATGGCAATGACTACGATATCGAGTGTCTCCTGTGGGGTAGGACGGCACCCCCCACAGGTATCCCTGTCACTATCGCTGCGGGTTCTAGACGGCTGACTGGGGTGCCCCCAGTCAGAAGCGTCACACAAAACAAAGGGGTTAAGTTACGGTTAGGGACTTGGAATGTGGGGACCCTCTCAGGGAAAACAGGGGAACTAGTTAACACCCTTAAGCACAGACACATTAGCAAAGCTTTCCTGCAGGAAACAAAGTGGAAGGGAAATCGATCAAGGATAATGGGGGAGGGATACAAACTCGTATACACGGGTAGTGAAGAGGGGCAAAATGGGGTGGGCATCATGTTAAGTAGGGAATTGCACCAGGGGATCACTTCAGTCAAGAGGGTTAGTAGTAGAATAATGTTAGTAACAGTTGTGTGGCAGGGTATAGGGCTCCACCTCATAAGTGCATATGCCCCCCAAGCAGGCCTGGGTGAAACAACTAAAGAAGATTTCTGGAGGGACTTTGATGAGTTAGTACAGTCAGTGAACAACACAATTAGACAGGGCATGGGAAATGAACACTTAATTATTGGTGGTGACTTCAATGCCCATGTTGGAAAGGATGGACTGGGATATGAGGAAGTACATGGGGGATTAGGCTATGGGATGATAAATCCTGAGGGGCAGAAGGTCCTAGAGACAGCAAGAGCACATGGCCTTGTATTAGCCAATACATGGTTCAAGAAGAGGGAGAAGCACTTAATCACTTACAAATCACCACAGGGGATGTCACAAATAGACTTTTTTATGGTTAGGGAACAGCACAGGACTGAGATCAAGGATTGCTGGGCACTACCCAGTGAGGATTTCCAGAAGGAAAGTGGCCATAAGCTGCTCATGACAGAAGTCCTAGTTAAGGGGGCAGTCAGGAATCATACATGGAAAGGAGAATCAGTTATCAGGTGGTGGAAGTTGCCTACCAAAGCAGATGAATTCAGGCAGGAGGTTCTCAACCAGGTTGACTGGGATTGGGATGGATCAGCTAATGCCATGTGGGACAGGGTTGCTAGGAAAATTAGGAGATGTGGGGAGGCTCTGTTAGGTGTAGGTAGAATAGGAGGCACTTACCAAGGCAGGCAGACTTGGTGGTGGAATGAGGAGGTGGAAGCTGCCATCAAACTAAAGAAGGAGGCTTTCCATAGGTGGAGAGAGGTAGGGGATCAGGTTTATAAGAGAGACTATGTTCAGGCAAGGAAGAACGCCAGGAGGACCATTGCCCTGGCCAAGTACCAGAAGTATGAGGCTCTATATGAAAAGTTGGGGACAAGGGAAGGAGAGAATGCAGTCTTTAGACTGGCCAGGACCAGGGATAGGACTAGTAAGGATGTTACCAGGGCCATAACGGTAAAGGATACCAAGGGTAGGGTCCTTTTTCAACCAGTAGAGGTGAACAAAAGGTGGGAGGAATACTACCACAGTCTCTTAAATGCAGACTCTGGTGCATTGGCCACAGGCAGACCCCCACTCACACCACAAGCTGTGGACAGGGTGAGTGAGGCAGAAATAGTCAGAGCCCTTCAGAAGATGAAAGGTCAGAAAGCAGTAGGTCCTGATAAGATCCCCATGGATGTCTGGCACACCTTGGGCCCCACGGGAATTACATGGCTAGGGAAGCAAAGGTAGCAATAAGTTAGCAAAGGTGGACAGGATGCCTTCTGCATGGCGAGAGAGTTGGATAGTACCACTGTTCAAAGGCATGATAGTGTTCCCAGACAGTTAGTATGGGGTGTTTTAAGAAAGAAAGGCATGGATGAGGGCCATATTAGGATAGTGCAGGATATGTATGATGGTTCTATCACTAGGGTGAGAACAGCATGGGGAAACACTGCAAGCTTCAAAGTGGAGGTTGGTGTGCATCAAGGGTCAGCTCTTAGCCCATACCTATTTACCCTAGTAATGGATGAGCTACTGATGGGAATAGGGGAGTGGGCCCCCCAGTGCCTGGAATTTGCAGATGATGTGGGAAGGCTTGAGGAGTCCAAGGAAGATGCACAAAAGGGCCTACAAGACATGAAAGAAGCAATGGAAGAAGGGGGCCTTAAGGTGAACATGAAGAAAACTGAGTACCTAGCTTTCAATTTTAGCGGCCAGGGGCAAGGAGGTGAAATTCGCTGTGGGGGAGAGGAGATTCCAGTGGTGCAAGAGTTTTGCTATCTGGGATCAGTTTTCCAGGGCAATGGGGAAATAGATTCTGATGTGACCCGTAGGATTAATGCAGGGTGGCTGAAATGGAGACAGGCAAGTGGGGTCCTGTGTGATCGTCGGATCCCAATAAAGTTGAAGGGCAAGGTTTACAAAACCGTTGTCAGGCCTGCTATGCTGTATGGGTCAGAGTGCTGGGCAGTTAGGAAGGACCATGAAAGGCAAATGCAAGTGGCCGAGATGCGAATGCTGCGCTACATGTGTGGGGTGTCTAGATCCGACCGAGTCAGAAATGATTACATTAGAGGTAGCTTGGGGGTGGGGGACATTGCGGAAAAGATGAGAGAGAATCGGTTGAGGTGGTATGGGCATGTGATGAGGAGGGGAGAGGAGGAGCTAATTAGGTCCATTGTAGGACTGCAGGTGGTTGGGGGCACCAGAGGTAGAGGGAGGCCAAAGCGAACGTGGGAGCAGGTGGTGCTGGTGGACATGGAGGTGTGTGGGGTGGAGAGGGACCTGGTGGACAACAGGCGGGAGTGGAGGATTAGAACCCGCAGACCCGACCCTGCCTCAGGCGGGAGAAGGGTGAGATGATGATGATGATTGATCTGCTATTGTGTTCTTCCTTGGCTGTTGGTTCCAGGGTTATCCTGCAGAGTGTTGCTTCCTACTATAGACTTCCAGGGTTGGTGTAGATGGGGATAACTTAACCAGGGAGAGTGTCAGTTTTTCTCTAAGTCTGTATTCATGTCCAATGTTCCTCGGCATGTTGGCATCACTTCTTGTATTAGATCCTCACTCTCTCAGCCTCTCCTCTGGCATACATTCATTTTCCCTCTTCCCTCTCTCTCTCTCTGCATTTGTTTTTATACTCCCTGTATTTTTCTTCTTTTGGGTTCAAGGAAGGGGTTTTTAATTAAGGGTGGTTTGCAGCTGCTTTCTATTAAAGGTTTTTAACCCTCCTCAATTGATGTTAATCAGAGTGGCTATTTATCTTGCATGAAAGTATAATGTATAATTTTCCTTTGACTTACATAAAATAGGGGTCATCTGGGGCAATAATTCTCACTTTAGAGCGGTTATTATAGGTTTGAAGTTCTAGCTGAGTGAAGTGGATAATTTCCATAATTTTGGTGGGGTTTTTAAGTGTTCTTAATTTCTGAAAATTTATGATGAATTTTCATTTGGGAAAAGTTATGGGGTGTGGGGGTAGTTAATTGATTTATTTGATAAGTTATAGGGTTTGGAGGGGAATTATTTGGGAAAGCTATGGGGGTAGTTGATTATCCAGATACTGAATGAGGGTTGAGTGGGATACTGTGGGAAGAGTCCTAGAGGGTGGTTCACAGTCCTAAAAATGAAGGAGGGTTGAGGGGGATACTGTAAGAAGTCACAGGAGGTAGTTGACAATTGGAAGGCATATTTTAATGAAAAGCAAATGCATTTTATTATTTTATTATGGCATAATTCTAAGTAAATTATAATTGGTATTGCCATACAAATTCTACCCACTTATTAGCAGCAGTAGTCAATAAATAGCCAGTTGTCAGTTTTTATGAAGTTGTCATAGTACAAATGCAAGATATAGTAATGGGAAAGCTTCCCTCTTGGTGAATGACCATTGGATAATTGTCAAAGGATGTTAAATTCTGTCACCAAACTGTTAGCTGATCTTGACAGTTGTAATATTATTCATGAAACAGAATCGTGTTTCACCTTATGAAGTGGTAATTATAATAATTTTATTTTCTGTCATGCCAGTATTAGGCTGGATTAACTATGACTCACTTCGTGGTCCACTTCATGGATTTCTTGAGTGGTTGAGCAGTACTTCCATGGAAACTGACCACATGACTGTCTGTGATTGTTTAATCCATGGAAGTCTCTTACATAGTTCAAGCCCCCTGCTTGATGTAGGCCCCTATGAGGTGACCATAAGAAAACGCCTACCCACGTGTTTGCCATGAATTGAGACCCAAATCCCTGGAGAAAGTGGATCCTAATGTTGGCTGGGTGTCCAATGCTGATGACACAGTTCTGACTCATCGAGGGGGTGGGGTTTCAACCCTAAGTCCCTAACACCACTTTGGTCACAGCTTCCAACGGAAATCAGAGGTGTACATGCCCCTCCCAGCTGGTCTTGATTACCCAACTAAGGTGGGTTTTTGTACAGAATTTAAAGAGCTGGCACACTCACCAGATTATCAGGTACAGCATTGTAAGGGAAAGCACATGTATTTATTGGTGGGGACAAATCATCATTCAGCAAGAGCAGATGACCTTGCATTGTCAAATACGTGATTTAGGAAGAGGGAAATCACCTGGTCACATTGCATTCGCCACAAGGGTAGTCACAGTTAGATTTCTTTATGGTCAGAGTGCAATAATTCACACAGAGTGCAATAGTTTGTGATTCCTGGGCGCTTCCCTGTGAAAATTTTCAAAAGCAATGTGGCCAAAGATTACTTATGTGAGAATTCCCAGTGAAATTGACAGGGAAGGTACATTCATGGTTACGATGGGGATTCCTCCTTCGAGATCGAGGGGGAAGACCGAATTGTAGGCACCCCTCCCTTTTCTGTAGAGGGATGGAGAAAAGGGAGGAACTGAAATAAGCCTCCTAAGCACACGTGATGGTAAATTTTTTACAGTGTAACTGTCGAGGGGGTTCTCCCATAAGGGGACGAGGTCACCATGCTGATCTCAAGGCACAACACTGTATGCATCTCCCTCCAGGAGATCTTGTGTCATAGTGATACCCCCATTTCGTCACAGGGGTACACTATATGCAGACACCCAGCAGCAAGAAAGCCACCCTGTGGGAGGGGTGGCTATCCTTATCTGGAATGTGTGCATGCACGTGCCAGTAGCTTTCCAGACGCCTCTGCAGGCAGTGGCTGCGCCCACCACTCTGTTCCCTCTACATGCCTCCTGGGATTGTTATCCCAAAGGGCAGACCTTGACTCCCTCACAGCCCAGCTTCCAAGACCCTTCCTGATTATGGGTGATTTTAATGCCCATAATCCTCAATGGGGCTTCGACAGTCGCAACCCCCTGAGGGCTCCTTGTGGAACAATGGGTGTCACAAAATGGCCTCTTTGTTCAAAACGCAGGTGCCCCTACACATGTGATGACTGCCACTGGTGTTCTTTCGTGTATAAACCTCTCCATCTGCTCTCCTGGGTTGACACCAGGTTTGCAATGGGAGGTTCTGTCAGACCCTTGTGGATGGGACCACTTCCCCATCAAGATTAGCAATGGAGATGGGGCATCGCCCCAACAGCCACCACAGTGGTGTCTGCATTGGGCAGACTGGGAGGAGTTTACCCACCATATCTGTTATTTTGATGGGGTCAATGATCTAATGAGATACTTCACAGAGGTGGTAGTCGGGATGGCATTGGCATCCATCCCCCAGAGCCCGTGCAACAGAACACGAGCAGGGGTGGCATGGAGGATGGAGGATTGTCAGTGCGATTCTTTCTGCGAGCTGTCTTTGTAAAACTATGGAACACATGGTTAAGTGGCGCCTGGTGTGGTATCTGGAACGGCACCACCGTCTTGCCAATGTCCAATGTAACTTCCATGCTGGCAGGTCTCTGGTGGATCATTTGATTGCGCTGGAGACTGTAGTACGTGAGGAATTTCTCCACAAACAGCACTTGGTGGCTGTCTTCTTTGATGTGGAGAAGGTGTATGATACCACATGGCACCATGGTATCCTGGAGACCTTGCACAAGTGGGGGCTCAGGGGTAATTTGCCCCTATTCCTATATAGCTTTTTGTCCAACCAGACCTTCAGAGTGTGTGTGGGTAACACCTACTCCTCAGCCTTTCTGCAGGAGAATGGTGTCCCACAGGGGAGCGTCTTGAGTGTGACGCTCTTTGCTGTTGCCGTGAGCGGCTTACCATCCTCCGTTCCCCCCTCCCCCGGTACAGTTGTCCCTATTCATGGACGACTTCTTTATCAGGTACTGGGCTGCCACAATGCACAGCATTGAGCATCAGCTGCAACTGGCACTAAATAGTGCCAACAGCTTTGCCACCTTTCGTGGCTATAAGTTCTCCCCTGACAAAACAACAGTCATGCACTTCTGTTGTAAGCAGGGACTCCACCCTGAGCCTCAGCTTACCCTGAATGGCCGCCTCCTCTCAGTTGTAGAGGCAACTCGGGTTCTTGATCTCCGTTTCGACTGCCATCTAACATGAGTCCCACACTTGAAGGAACTGAAGGCTAAGTGCCTTCACTCCCTCAATATTTAGTGGTGCCTGCAGGGAAGGTGCCGTCAGGGGCAAACGTTCTGGATCCTGTTAAAACAATGTATCTAGCCAAGATGGGAATGCCAGTGTATATAGTGTACATGAGTGGCAGCTGATAGGGGGTGGGAGACATCGCAGAAAAATGAGGGAGAGTAGGCTGAGGTAGGAAGAACATGTACTGAGAAGATGGGAGGAGGAGCTTGTTAGGTACATTTCAGGAATGCAGGTGGCTGGAAGCACCCAAGGCTGACGTAGGAGCAGGTTGTTCATAAAGATATGCGGGGTGCCCGGGGACCTGGCACAGGCGGGATAAGGGTATGATGGCAAAGTATCAAGTAGTGACCTAATTCGCCACATCAAGGCCGTCCCCTCTGTCGAGTAGGTTTCAAAACGTCTCATTGATCTCAACAAGTTCCCATTCCCTAATGTTACATACAGGTAGTAGCCGACTTACGACCCATGCTACTTACGACTGTTCGACTTTATGACCAGCTTGGTCAACTAACGACCCACAGACAATCAGCAGTGATTAAAATTAATAGAGTTGTATTTTGATACTGCATTTTTGAAACTAATCATCATCATCATCTTCACACCCTTCTCCAGTCTGTGGCTGGATTGGGTCTGCAGGTCCTATCCTCCACCCCTGCCTACCTCCAACAAGGCCCCCATCCACACCATGCACAACCATGTCTTTTTGTACTACCTGTTCCCAGTTGTACTGGTTTTGCAGCGTTTTAATGGCATAAAATATACCATAATAGCAACAAAACGCAACTGCTAACCCTTTGCCGCCTATGGCAGGGTCGGGTACCCATCTTGTCTCTCTGAACGGACACAAGGGTGATATATTGGTCATAATTTTTCTGCAGTCGGTTGCCGGTGTCACACATCGAAGTGTCCGAGTATCTCGAAGTTGTTGAGTATCTCAAAGTGGCCACCAATTAGATCCGAATGCTGTTGCCCGAATTAGTTTCTTTTCTGCATAGCATATGTGCACTGCAGAGAAGATATGCAACGTGAATCAAGACATAATTTATATCAAATGTTAAGTTACCATCTCGTTTGGTTTGGTTTGTTGGTGTTTAAGGTCTCGTCAACTACAAGGTCATTAGAGACCCGTTCACTGCGTAGTTCTAGTGCATAGTCTGCACAGACACTACACTAATGCGACGATTATTGGGTATTAGCAGTACCCAGCTTTCCCGAGCGACCACCCATGTCAGTACTAACTGGGCTTGCATTGCTTAACTTCAGTGATCAGATGAGAACTGGTGTGTCCAATGCAACTCGCCGCTCCCTACCACCTCGTAGATCAGTGGTTCTCAATCCTTTTGAAGCCAGGGAACGCTACACTGTGAATTTTACTTGTACAGAACATTTACAATTCAACTTAAACTTTAAGTCAGCTTGTACACTTTCTACACATGGTACTTACTACCACTTCTTATAACAATAAAACGAACAACTATGTCGTTTGCTGATTACAATCCCATCCAAAAATTGTACCGATTTTTTTTTCCAACGCCTTTATTTCTGCATTTAATTTGTTTGCAGAACACGCATTGAGAACCACTGTCGTAGATGATGCAATGTTCTTCCATTTTTGGAGTACACTTTCCATTTACCTGGTTATTAATATTACGTAGCGATTGAGGTGAAAGATGAAGGTGATGAATTGTCTGTGGTATATACCATTACAATGATCTCTATTTTCGGTCCCCCGCCCTTCTCCCCGCAAACAAGATACATATCGATTCTGTGAATGATTTCATGTAGCCACGAATATTCCATTTGTACGAATCTCATTTTTCTCGACACAGAAAAATCTGAATTCTGCTTTCATTCTGCCTGGCCTCAACGTTACCACACTCAAGTTGCAATTCTGTCTTCACAACAATATTGTTAATTCATAAAAATACTTGTTTTTGGAAATAATTTTGCCCTAAAACACCAACAAACCAAAAAAAACCTAACCGGGTAAAATGGAAAACAGCCGGGACACTTTGAGGTATGCGCTTAATGTGACACCGGCCAAAGCTGCACCTTTCTTTTTTATAATCGGTCTAGTGTTCATTGGGGAATGCCAGGGGACGATCTCCTATACCATGCATGCTGACTAGGAGTGGCACACTCCAAGGATGCATATGAACGCATGAAGCTTACCACATGCTTAAACTGCAGGTTAAGAATGTGAAATGCTTGTGTTAGTGTTAATGGAGCAAAAGCAGGAGTGGTTCTAGGTTGCTTGGGGCATAGGGCTTATTAAAGTTTAATAATGTCACATTGTTGATACTATTATACTATAGTCAATGAATATACTATAGTCAATGAATAATAGTATCAATAATCATGATTTTTATATTATTAATGTTAACTATTTTTACTGTGTGATAAGTGCCCCTTGACACTTGGGGCCCCAGGGCTTAATCCCTATTAGTCCCAATGTAGATCTGCCCCTGAGTAAAAGTGTACATTTTTCAAATGCCTATAATGCATGCTTGGAAAGTTTGGAGTGGCATGTGAGATTGTAACTTCACAAATGGATGCCAGACAATAAAAAGAAAACGTGTTATTGCTATGATTTATTTCACTATTTATTTGTATATTTCACTATCTACCTATGTATTTTCTTGGTCACAAAATTTTTATCTGCTTTGGGGGTTTACTTTTTTACAAAGTTCCATCAATCCATTATATGCTTTAATTTTTAAATTTTGGTTTGTATGGCCCTTGCTCTTAACCTTCAATAAGCAAGGGCTTTGCTGTTAGAGCTCTATAAATTCCACCATGAACTCCTTTGTCCATGATCAGTTGTCACTCATCTTAAAGCACATCCTAACCCTTTTCCTGCCTATTGCAGGGTCGGGTACCCATTTGTCCCTCTGAATGGACACAGGGTGATATATTGGACATAGTTTTTTCTGCAGCGGGTTGCCGGCCAAAGCTGCATCCCTATGCTTATTTATCGTTGGTCTAGTGTTCGTTAGGGAATGCTACCGACGCCAGGGGGCGAGCTCCTACACCTGGAAATTTTGCCTCATCTACCCGTTGCATAGTAGAGAGGGTTCTTTTACATGCAAGCGCCATCGTACACCCACATGGGACCTCGGTTTTACTTCTCATCCGAAAGAAGACACACTCGTGGTTTCTCTCTTGCCCGTAAAGAAGCTGACCCACCATGGTCCAGTATTGAACCTAGAACTACTGGCGTAGATGCCGAGTGAGCTAACCACTATGCCACCATGGCGGGTCAGTTGTCACTCATCTTATCTGGATAAATATCACATTAAAATGCTTGTTCCTTACAAACACACACATACACACTCCTAACACTCACCAATCTACACAATGTGGTTATAACTCTCACTCTATCAGTGTGGCATGCACTCCTCCCTTAACACATGTGTTAGTTGTCGTTTTTAACATTTGGTGTGCCAAAAGCATTAAAAAGAATGCATGTCTATGGCTGGCTAATCTAGTTTAGAAAGTTTTGAGTGGAATGTCAGTTTCAAATTTCAAAAATGGATGCCAGGAAATCAAAACAAAAAAAAACGGGCTATTGCTATAATTTATTTCACTATTAGTGTAACTAAGAAACAGCTAGAAGTATGGAAAAAGAACTGGTTGGTTGAAAGAAATACAGTAAGGCACATGAATCTTTTAATGCAGTTAAGGTGTGATGATCCCAAGGACTGCAAAAATTACTTACAGAGGAGTAGGAGTGTTTATGGCAAATTACTGGCACTATGACGCCTTATCTAAAAAGGCAGACCATAAGAATGAGGCAGCCCATTTCAGTAGAAGAGTGCCTGACTGCAACTCTTCGTTTTATAGCAGCAGGAAGAAACTATAAGTGATATATGAAGTGTTATGCAAAGAATACATGAAGGTACCAATTTTAATGAATTTATTCCAAAGCATTACAAAAACACATATTAATTGACAGGATAATTAGGAATTTGCTATATATGCGAAATCGCTTTCCATAGTTGAAGACAGGTTTGTTCCTGAAGAATAAATAGAGGAGTTACTAGTTGATGTATTGGTATCTCTTGAAAAATAGTTGTTTTCAGTTAAGGCCTTCAGTTGTTCCTTGTATATCACTTGATTTATTAAATTTTCAGCATATATTTTTTGATTATCTTCCTAATTTTCATTGCAATGTTAATTTCAAAAGCACTGTAGTAATCATCTTTGTTTTTTAAGGCTTGTGTGCATGACCTTACAAATTTAAAGCTTTCATCTTTGGAAGATTTATGGCTTTTGTCATATTTAGCAGTTATAAATCCACCATTAACTTCAATTTTCTGTTTTGGAGATCTGAAATCCTAAAATTAAAATTTTATTTTTAGTTTCTAGCAGATAGTTTGGGAGGCTTAACGAAACCGGGGGGGGGGGGTAGAGGATGGGTTTATCCAAAAATATTGTCCAAGATATGTATGAGGGCTCAATAACCAGAGTAAGGACCCCCTGGGGGAATACTGGGGCTTCCCAGTGAAAGTCAGGGTGCACCAAGGTTCAGCACTTAGTCCATACATTTTTATCCTGGTAATGGGTGAACTGCTGATGGGATTTGGAGAATGGACCCCTCAATCCTTGGTATTTGCAGATGATATCAGAAAACTTATTGACAGCAGAGAACAGATAGAGAAGGGGCTAAACGACATTAGAGGAGTGGTAGAAAAGGGAGACCTAAACACTACATCAAGAAGACAATAATTAGCTTTCAATTGGGAAGGACAGGGCAATAATGGTGACATACGTTCGAAAGGCAAACTGGTGAAAAAGGTGCAAGAGGTAAGGTACTTAGGATCAGCTTTCTAAAGTGATGGGGAGAGAGATTCGGATGTGACTCATAGAATAAATGGGAGATGGTTGAAATGGATACAGGCTAGCAGAGTCCTGCCCAATAGGAGGGCCCCAATCAAGTTGAAAGGAATTCTACAGGACAGTGGTTAGGCCAGCTATGCTATGTGGATCAGAGTGTTGGGCAGTGAGGAAAAGCCACGTCAATAGAATGCAAGTATCCAAGATACTAATGCTGTGGTACATGAGTGGCATGTCAATAGTGGGTAGAATTAGACATGGGTATATTAGAGGGTGCCTTGGGGTGGTAGACATCACTGAAAAAATGAGGGAGTATAGGCTGAGATGGTATGGACACATCATGAGAAGAGGGGAAGAGGAGGTCGTTAGGTGCATTCTGGGAGTGCAGGTGGTAGGTAACACCTGGTGTAGGGTGAGACCAAATCAATCGTGGGAACAGGTCTGTAAGGATATGCCAGCATGTGGGTGGGATGGGACCTAATTCTAATTTAATACACTGAAAGCATCCTTTTATTTGGCCAATATGGCAGTGGAGAGACATTCCTACTTATTCTAATTCTAATTCTAATATTATACACTGCAAGCAGCCTTATTGGCCAATATGGCAGTGGAGAGACTAACTCTCAATCCTACTTATGATAACATAATACTCCTAAAACCCTAAGCTATAATTCAGGAGCCTCCCCTAATACAATACCAGCTAATGTTGGATTTCCTTGGATGAAGCCCTCCACCCTATCCTCACCAAGGCTATTCCATTGTCGAATGACTCTTGGCAAAAATGACCAGTAGTATGAGTCTGTCTGTGCCTTAACCTCTTTCAATTTATATGGATGATCCTTTCTGCCTTTATACTCAGCTGGGGACACCCTTCCAGCCAACGGTCCATTACATCCTAGCAGCAGCAGTCTTATAAAAAGGCTAATGCTGTGAGATATATGCCTCTGCCTTAATGTATCCCACCCTAATTCCTTAATCATGGCAGATACACTCTCTGTGTGAGAAAATCTATTAAGTACTATTCTTGCTGCCCTCCTTTGGATCCTTTCAACCTCCCAAGATAAGTCCTGCCTTTAGGGGAACCAAATTGGACTGCCATACTCCAAAATCGGGCATACCATAGAAATATATGCTGTTTCCTTTACCTCTTTTGTGCTATCTCTAAGGACCATATTAATCAGATGGAGGAATTGACCAGCCCTCCCAATCACTTTACCAATGTGATCCTTCCAATTACCCTCACTATTTAAGACAATACCCAGATGTTTATGGGTTACAACCCTATCAACCCTAACTCCACCTACGTGATAATCAAAATCAAGTTGCTTTCTACATCTGGATATTGTTAGGATCCTACACTTCCTCAGGTTTAATGGCAATTCCCATTTTACACACCAATTGTAAATCCTGTCTAGATCCTGTTGTAATTGCACACAGGATGACAACCCATCATCTAATACCCGAGCAGCACATGTGTCATCTGCAAATAGTTCAAGGAAGGAATCAATATCAAGCCCCATGTCGTTCACATAGACCCAATACACTTCCTTGAGGGACCCCTGATGTGACTGGTCTCCACTGAGATGCAAAACCCTTGAAAATGACTCTGTTTTCTATCAAGCAGATAGGACCTTACCCATTGAACAACATTTCTATGTATCCCTAAGTAGGACATTTTAGAGACCAGCTTATCATGGGGCACCATGACAAATGCCTGTTAAAAGTCCAAGAATACAATATCAACCTGCTTTCTGCTATCTAAAGCCTTTTGAACATGATTCATCAAGCAAGCCATTTGGGTGTCACATGACCTGCCTTTCCTAAACCCATGTTGGTTATTTCTAAGTATGCCCTTCCTTTCCAGATATCCCATTATAGATGAGAATAAGATGTGCTCAAATATCTTGGATACAGCACTTGTTAATGAAACTGGTCTATAGCACTTAGGGTCTGTCATGTCCCCAGACTTGAAAATGGGCACCACATTTGCCAGTTTCCATGATGCTGGAACAATGCTTGTGGCTAATGACTTTTTAAAAATTTCTACCAAGTAACAGCTAATAATCCCAGAAAGCCATTGCAGAATAAATGGTGAAACACCATCAGGGCCCATGGCCTTATATACTGGTAATTTACTAAGTAGCTGCTCAATTCCTGCCCTAGTGATAATAACTTCATCCATTCCTCCTGGCAAATCCCTAACAAATTCTGGCTGGGAGTTGTTTTTACTGGTTGCAAAGTATTTTGCGAATGTATTATTAAAAACGTTCACAATCATGAGACTATCCTTGACTAAATTTCCTGACCCATCCTTAACCACTGTATCCCTATCTCCCTCCTTCCTACACCTCTTTATATATCCCCAGAATGCCTTTGGATTTTTCCTAAGCCTATCTCCCAAAATGTTCTCATGAAAGTTCTTGTAAGCTTCATTCATGTACCCTTTAACCATTTTGCGGGCCCCCTTATAGACCGCCTCACTATTGACGTCCCTCCCTCTCCTAAGTGCATTCTTAGCCTTTCGCTGGTTTCGCAAAGCTACTCATAACTCAATTCCCTAGAGCTTTACAGGGATTTATCTATGGCCAAAAAGACTCCACCCCCTCTACCTGTTTCCCTATCTTTTCTGTAAACTATATACTTATCTGCAAAAATCTCTGCTGATTTAACATCTCCCCTCAACCAGGATTCAGTACCAATTATGATATCAGCATCTGATGTTGCAGCCAGGGCATTGAACTCAACCACTTTATTTACTATGCTTCTGCAGTTAACCACAAGCAAAGTCAATGGGTTAGTTACTGCTGGAAGCCTACCTATCCCTTCCTTATTACTACCTAGTAGCCCTTTCCTATGAGAATTTTGTTTTAGCCTGGAATGAGATGACCTGGCACCTTTCCTAAAAAATCAGCAATAAACTCATTAAATTTTGTACCTATCCTCAAAGCAGCCTTTGCATTGAAATGAAATCCATCCATAGCAAACCTCTGTTGGAGATCTGAGAGACAAGCCCTATAATCAAGTAGTTTTGCCCCAATAGCTCTACTTTCTCTACTTTATCCATTTGGCCTTAGCTGCAGTTAGTCTTCCTTTATCCATGATAACCTAATACTCCTAAAACCGTAAGCTATAATGCAGGTGCCTCCTCTATCACAATACTAGCAATGGTTGGCTTTCCTTTGATGAAGCCCTCCACCTTATCCTCTCCAAGGCCATTCCATTGTTGAATGACCCTTGGCAAAAATGACCAATAGTATGAGTCTGTCTAAGCCCTAACCTCTTTCAATTTATATGGATGATCCTTTCTCCCCTATACTCAGCTGGGGACACACTTCCAACCAAAGGTCCATTACATCCCATCAGCAGCAGTCTAATAAAAAGGCTAATGCTGTGAGTTATATGCCTCTGGCTTAATGTGTCCCACCCTAGTTCCCTAATCATGGCAGATATGCTCTCCCTGTGAGAAAACCTCTTGAGTACAATTCTTGCTGCCCTCCTTTGGATCCTTTCAACCTCCCAAGATAAGTCCTGCCTGAAGGGGAACCTAATTGGACTGCTATACTCCAAAATTGGGCATACCATTGAAATATATGTGGTTCTTTTACCTCCTTTGTGCTGTCCCCAAGGACCCTACTAATCAGATGGAGGAATTGACCATCCCTATGAATCACTTTACCAATGTGATCCTTCCAATTACCTTGACTATTTAAAACAATTCCAAGGTGTTTATGGGTCATGACCCTATCAACCCTAACTCCACCTATATGGTAATCAAAATCAAGTGGCTTCCTAGATCTCGATATTCTAAGGATCCTATGCTTCTGCAGGTTTAATGGCAATTCCCATTTTACACACCAATTGTAAATCCTTTCTAGATCCTGTTGTAATTGCACACAGGATGATAACCCATCATCTAATACCTGAGCAGCACATGTGTCATCTGTAAATAGTTCGAGGAAGGAATTAATATCATGCCCCATGTCGTTCGCATAGAGAATGTACAACAAAGGACCCAATACGCTTCCCTGAGGGACCCCTGAGATGCCCTACCCTTGAAAAAGACACTCTGTTGTCTATCAAGCAGATAGGACCTTACTCATTGAACAACATTACTATGTAACATTTTTGAGACCAGTTTATCATGGGGTACCATGACAAAAGCCTGTTCAAAGTCCAAGGATACAACATCAACCTGCTTTCTGCTATCTAAAGCTCTTTGATTATAATCCATCAGGCAAGCCATTTGGGTGTCACATGACCTCCTTTTCCTAAACCCATGTTGGTTATTACTAAGGATGCCCTTCTTTTCCAGATATCTCCTTATAGATGAAAATGAGATGTGCTCAATAATCTGGGATATAGCACTTGTTAATGAAACTGCTCTACAGCACTAAGGGTGTGCCATGTCCCCTGACTTGAAAATGGGCACCAGGTTTGCCAGTTTCCATGATGATGGAACATGTTCATGTCTAATGACTTTTTTTTTTTTAAAAACAAATTTGCCCAAGTAATAGCTAATAATCCCAGAATGTCACTGCAAAATAAATGGCAAAATACCGTCAGGGCCCACAACCTTATATACTGGTAATTTACTCAGTAGTTGCTCAATTCCCACCCTAGTGATAATAACCTCCTACATTCCTCCTGGCAAATCCCTATTAATTTCGGGCTGGGCTTTATTTCTACTGCTTGTAAAGCATTTTGCAAATGTGTCATAAAAACGTAAGCAATCATAAGACTATCCTTGACTAAATTTCCTGATCCATCCTTAATCACTGCATCCTTATTACCCTCCTTCCCACACCTCTTTAGATATCCCCAGAATGCCTTTGAATTTTTTCTAAGCCTATCTCCCAAAATGTTCTCATGAAAATTCTTGCAAGCTTTCTTCATAAACCCTTTAACCATTTTGCAGGCTCCCTTATAGACGACCTCACTATTGACATCCCTCCCTCTCCTAAATGCATTCCTAGCCTTTCACTGGTTTTGCAAAGCTACCTTCACTGCTTTAGAATACCATTCCTCACCCACTCCTACATACTATGGGGTGAGGATGAACCATGGTGTGACTCCTGTTGGGAGCCTTTCACAGTGGCACACATATTTAGCCACTGTGAGAGATACCGTGAACTTAGATGTTGACTGGGAGTCAGTCCAGAGCTCTCTTTATCACTTGGGGATAACTCCCAGGGGGTGGAGAGCTCGCTTGTTTTTGTGAAAGAGGCTGGCCTCTTTCACAACGTTTAATCTTGACACTATTTTTCTTATTGGCATCCTTTCCTTTTATTCTTCTTTTTGGCTTTTGCCTTTTCCTTTTTTGTTTCAGTTTTGGCTTTTCTTGGCCAGCCCTTCTATGTTAGTGTCTGTTTAGGCCTTTGCCATTTTTTTACTGTATGTGTTTTGGCTTTTGCCTTTATTTATTCCCGGTTATTTTTGTGGCTTTTGCCTTTTACGATTTTTACCCTTAGTGGGCTTTTGCTCTTATTTATTAACATCAGGTGGGTTGGCCTTTTACACCCCCCCACCATGGTGATTGTCCTTCTGGGCCCTAATGACCTTTGTAGTTGATGGGCCCTAAAACACAAACAACAACAACTTAGAATACCATTCTGGAACAGAGTTTTTCCTTATAGTCTTAGTAGGGACAGTTGGTTGTGTACCCTCTTCTAAGAAGGCTAGGAATCTATTCCAGGATTCCTCAACACCACAGGTATTAGCAATGGTGTAAAAGTCATTTAATTCATATTCTAGATATGATTTGAAATACTCCGAATTAGCCTTATTATATTGGTATGACACCCTGCTTTCTGCCACCTGTCTAGGTAACCTTTTCACTATCTGCACTCTAACCACTGCATGATCACTAATTCCCTCAATACACTCTACATTATTTATAGAGTTGGACACATTTGTGAATGCTAAATCTAGATTCCCCATAGGCATGGTCACAATCTGTTCCAATCCATTACAGTACAGTTGGTCCAAAAAGAGATTTAAAGCCCCTGATAACCTTGAATTTAAATTAGGCTGCATACTACCCCAATTTGACTGTGGTAAATTAAAGTCCCCACCAAGAATTATCATTGGGACCTTTTTCCTTTAATGCAGAAGCTCCAGTGAGTGTAATAGTCTGATATGTGGTTGTAGATCATCACTGGGAGGATGATAGAAGCCAACTACATAAATCCCCCACCACAAGAGTCAGCAACATGGCAGCATAGAGCTTTCCAGGGATTTATCTATGGCCATAAAGGCTCCACCACTCTACCTCTTTTCCTATCTTTTCTGTAAACTATATACTTATCTGAGAAAATCTCTGCTGATTTAACATCTCCCCTCAACCATTATTCAGTGCCAATTATGATATCAGCATCTCATGTAGCAGCCTGGGCATTGAATTCAACCATTTTATTGACTATACTTCTGCAGTTAACAACAAGCAAAGGCAATGGGTCATTTACTGCTGGAAGTCTAACTCCCCCTTCCCTATTAATGCCTAGTAGCCCTTTCCTATGAGAATTGTGCTTTAGCCTGGCATGAGATGACCTGGTACGTTTCCTAAAAAAAATCAACAATAAACTCATTAAATTTCATGCCAATTCTCAAAGCAGCCCTTGCATTGAAATGAAATCCATCCATAGCAAACCACTGTTGGAGATCTGAGAAACATGCTTCATAGTCAAGTAGTTTTGCCCCAATAGCCTCTACCTTCAGAAAATAACCATTTATCATTAAATTTATTTATCATTAAATAATCATTTATCCATTTGGCCTCAGCTGTAGTTAGTCTTCCTTTATCCATTTGCTCATTAATAGGACACACCATAACCCTAGCCTTAGGTCTGAATCTCCTAACCTCCTTGGCTATATCAATAATTCCCTGAAGAACTTCAATAGCAGGCTTATCCTGGGTTATGTCTTTGGACCCGATCTGTAATACTGTCATACAATCTTCCCTTTTCCCTTTCATTGTACTCTCAATCCTATTCCTTATGACCATTAATCTTGCATCAGGGAGGTATGCAACACTAACACATGCTCTCTCTTACCCTTCTGTCCCCGATTATAACAACAGATTTACCAGGTAATGGGTTTTGCACCACTATAGCACCTCCTTCACTGACCTGAGCTAATCCTTCCAAGGTAAAATCCTTTGGCATAGATACAGGCATATTGCTATCCCCTTCTTCCTTGCCTCTAACCAGCTTTCCATGCACTCCAGGAGTAGCTTGTATATCATCCTGCTGCATTACTTCCCTTTTGTCCCTGAGAGCCTTAGGTGTTACCCTCAGAGATGTCCTATCCATTTTTATGTCCTTTTTGCCACCTGACACCATCAACAATTTTCAAGGTGAACTTAATCGTGATGGAGTTAGAGACCCTGCCCTACCCTTGGGTTTTCCAGCTACTGCAGAACTTGAGCTCAAGATGACACCCTTCCTGCTAGATATCTCAGCTTTCATCTGAGCCAGCTCCAATCTCAAGAGCTTGCAACCCCCACACTCTGCAGCTTTCTTTGGAGGCATTATAATATGCTGAGCTCTCAAAGTAGTGCACTATTCCCATAAATAAGAGATAGAAATATCAATAAGAGGTCCCTTAAACAATTTAAAAAGCCCAACAATTTTATATGCACCCTCAAATGCCTATAAACTATAAAGAAGAGATCAATAGACATTCAACTATAAAACGCAAGCGTTACAAGAACCCCTCCCACTTACTTTAAGCAAGTTCATCAGATAGGTGTGATGAGTCACCACACGTGACTCAAGCACTAGTAAACAACACACACACACACACACTCACAATCACAACAATCCCTAAAATATAATAGCAAACACAAATAAAGACAACCCAAATTAATATTATATATAAAAAGATCATAAACAATATAATATTATAAACCCAAACAATTAATAATATCAACACAATAAAGAAAACTAAATGAGAAAATTCTGTTAGATTAAGCCTAAACATGCCTAAAACACACCATGTGGCAAGCCCTAGGACAAGTGTAAAAAGCACCTAAAATCTTCAGGAATCCCGTTATAAGGAAAGTAATCTAAGGAAAACTTTTAAGACATTCCAAAAGAAGATATTGACAATATCTATCTACAAAACAACCCCACTAAAAATGATCAAAATTAACCAAATATTTGCCTTGCCAAGCAGGAGCTCTAAAAACACATCCACACTCCAATGCAGCCAGATAATGCTCCTGGTGGGAGATAGATGGCAGTGGAGGGCTAGAGCCTACAGTCCTGGCCCTGCCACAGGCAGGATGTGGTTAAATGATGATGAGTTTCCATGCCACAAAGAAGAATAGGAAGTAATATTTGATGACTTTGACTACTTATGGCATGTGCCTAGTTGTATAGGAACTCTTGATGGAAAGGATATAAGATTTGTTCCTCCTCCTGACACTGGTGCTATATTCTACAATTACAAGGGATTCTGTATTATTGTGCTTATGGCCCTAGTAAATGGAAGGATAGCATTTATCTATGTTGATATTGGTGGAAGTGGTAGGAAGTCAGATGGAGTAGTTATTGAACTTAGCAGTTTTTATAAAAGATTTATAAATAATAAATTCAATTTCCCAGATAATTCTGAAAATGTGGGCAGCTTAATTCAATATTTTTTGGCAGATGAGGCATTTGCCCTTTGTAAAATCATTAAAATCCTTTCCCAAAAGTAATGTTATTGATGAAAAGCAAATTTTTAATCATAACCTATCTAGAGGAAGAAATGTGTGTGAAAATGCATTTGGTATAATGGCATTTGGGTTCAGAATTTTGCAAACTGCTGTTAACATGACGGATAGGTGGTTCAATTATGTAGTTCTTGCCATTTTTATTTTACTTAATTTTTGTATTGAGAGAAAGAGAGAAATACTTATGCATCACAAAACACTTTTGACCAAAATAATGTACTTCACTTAAAGGGTTTGAGCCAAAATTCCAACCACAATGTAAGTTGATATGCTAAGCAAATTAGGCAACAATATTTAGAATACTTCAATGGAATTGGGTGAGTTGATTGGCAAGATAAGATGATTAGGAAAGGAAAAGCCTAAAATGCTTGACTACATTGTATTACAGTAATTAGAAAATAAAAGTATTTACTTTTGCTTGTACTGGTGTACTGCATTTTTCAATGACTTCTATTCCATTAATTTCCGAAGTGTGGTTTGAATATCATCTAATATTGCTTCTAGTTGTTCATCATCACTTAAGTTTGAAACGCTAGAAGCAGGATGTCCTCATCCTTTGTGACTATCACCAAGTCACAGTACCACAATGCTGGAATAGAGAGATCCTCTATATTCTGTTTTTACTTTTTTAAGTTATTTTCAGAATAGTCCTCTGATTGCCTGTATTTGCCACAAAATTTTTATTTGCTTTGGGGTTTAATTTTTTCTACAAAGTTCCACCAAAGCAGAATATGCTTTAATTTTTAAATTTCTGTTTCTACAGTCCTTGCTTTTAACCTTATATAAGCAAGGGCTTTATGGATATAGTTCTATAAATTCTGTCATGAACTCTTTTGTCCAGTATATGCTGTTGCTCATCTTCTCTGGGAAAATATCACACTCCAAAATTCTTATTCCTTACTAACACACACTTCAAACACCTGCCAATCTAAACGTGTGGCAGGCATGCCTCCCTTAGCACACATGTTAGTTGTCGTTTTTGGGACTTGGTGTGCCAAAAGCATTAAAAAGTGCACATAATTGAGGGGGTTAGAATCAAAATAGGAATTATCCCAAAAACTCGTTCTGAGATAATTGCCAAAAACCTTCTGGATTTTGCCAGCATGTATGCAAAATGTAGTGATTGTTTTGGAAATATTAGGGTCCAAAATTGTGAAAACCACTGGATAGAGCCCTGAAATGATAGCTTGAAGTGTGATATTTCCACATATACTGCTATCTCAATTTTGTCAAAAATGGAGAATTCCTGTTTTGATTCTAACCCCCTCAATTTGTAAAGACATGATGAACCAAACTGAAGGTTATCATGTTGCCTGAATGTAATTGCTGTAGATGCAAACTACAAGCATATACAACAAACTGCAAGCAATGTGGGGAAACAGTATCTGAACACAACATTATTAAATTCTGAAACTACAGAATTCTGTAACAATTCTGCAACATGAGGAAATAAGTATTATGCCTCATGTTGTTCAGTGTTGCTTTGGTGGAATTGCTGTTTAAGGAGTCAGAAGTTTTGCTGACATAGATTTATGCATTTCAACTTTACAATTACATAATTAGAAACGGAATGAGAGTTTTGCCTCTTTAAAAATAAATATACAATGCCAATGGGAAGGTCTTTGAACTGCACAAAAAAAAGGTATATCAACTATGCATTTCAAAACGTTAATTGAAATTATTTTCCATGACTGGCTTTCACATCAATGCAAGTGACAAACTGTCAAATTCCATGCACAACTTCTTAACTGATGTTTAACTTATTAAGCAACAAAATCTTATTTCTCCTTTCTCTCCAGCATCCTAAGAACGTCTTTATCCTGCTTAATATATTACCCAATCCCATCAAACGGCATCATTATCCAAAGAAAAAAAAATAATAAGAACTTATTGTGATCACCATGGGATTTGTAAATGTTGATAACAATAACTAGCTGGTAACACTAAACAGAAGAAAAAAACTGCTTAGTAATAAACACTACAGCAAAAATTCATAGGGCATCTTGCTCCTTGTGGTGTACAATGGCATTTTCACTTAAAAGGACCCTCTCTACTATGCAACAGGTAGATGAGGAAAAATTTTCAGGTGTAGGAGCTTGCCCCTGACGTTGGTGTAGTTCACCTATGATAACTAAGACTAGAGTTCACAGATTTGGTTGGTAGCTGGCTGGGGAAAAACACCATCCAATACTGTATATCACCTTGGGGAACACATGGGAAGTTACAGACTAATAGTTATTAAGGAGTTGCATTTATAAACAGATTATGGAAGTAGAACAAAGAAAGAAATGGAAGGCATAACACTTTTCTGGGTGCCTGGGGCACATATGATAAGGTTGATGAAGAGAATGTTATCCTTCATCTGTTTTCTTTTCCCTTTTTCTTTTTAGGGGTTTATTTTCTTACAATTTCTTACCAACTTCTCTCCTTAGGCCCATTGCCAATGAGGGCATAATAGAAAACTTACTTAACAAGGTTCTTTATTTCACAAAAGAAAAATTCGTATCTCCCAAAGGTTCAGAATCGACTGGAGAGCATTTACAGTTTTATGCTACCACATTTATTCAAATACAATCACCTCAAAGTATAAATCCTATGACTGGAGACTCAAGAATTATGACTAAGCTAAATACAATAGTCAAATTTCATCTTCTTCATAAATCACTAATATGAAACTTAAAAGTAATCAATCTAGCACATTTATTCAAATACAGTTGCTTTTGTAGAAAAGGAAAGTCCTATAAAAATAATATTCTGTTCTTATCTGTGATGTGTTACTTCCATTGGTTCCAGGGTTGTTCTACCAAGTCTTCTTTTCTACTGAGGACTTCCAGGATTGGTGTAGATGGTAATCTTCAAGAAGATCTGCTGGGGCATCCTCCTGGGGCAGGAACTTTGATGGGAACTTCTTAATGGAGAGCATCTGTCTGCTCTAGGTCTGCTCTCTTTCCTCTCTAAGTCTGTATCCACCCTTTCTTCTTTGTCTTCTCTGCTTTTATACTCCCCATATTTCCTTTCTATTGGGTTCAAGGAGGGGTTCTTATTAAGGGTGGTTTAAAAGTCATTACCCTCCTGGCTATCTTTTGTTGAAGTATAATTCTTCCTTCCACTTTAATCAGAAAATAGGTGTCATGTGGGGTAATAATTTTTTCATTTTAGAGGGATTGTTATTAGTTTGAAGGCTTTTAGCCATTTTGGTAGAGACAATATAAGGTTTGATGCCATAGTTGGGTCAAGTGGATAATACCCATAATTTTGGTGGAGCCACGGGTGCTTTTAAATCCTTAGAATTAATTATAATATTTATTTGGGAAATGTTGGAGTAGTAGATAGATTAATTTGATGAAGTTTGAGGGGGATTATTTGGAAAGCCACAGGGGATATGATATATTTGAAAAGGAATGAGAGTTGAGGGGGATAATTTAGGAAGAGTCACAGGGATTAGTTGACAAGAAACTATTGGTATAGTTACCCAATTATGGGGTTAGTGAAGCAGTAGTGGAGCTGCTTCAGAAGCTATATATGACCATTAAGTATAATTTCCATTTGGGAGATCATTGGTGTGCACAAGGGGATGCAATGGGCTCTCCATTTTCATCAATGCTGTTACTAATGTACCTATATCAACGAAATAAGCATTAGTCAGCAAACTCATCAGTCAAAAGAGCCAAATATCAACAATACAATGATTGAAGTTTCTTCTGAGAGCTAAATTTCTGAAACTTATACTATCTGGATGTATTTCTGGATTCATCGAATGGGTTGGGAGTAAGCCAAGCAGCCGTAACAGGATGATCTCTTAGGAGGCTGTTCACAGGAGATTAGGAGGTAGGAGGTGGACATAGGAGAGAGGAAATTTGCAGCACCCAACGTTCTTTACCAACCACCCATGTTGGTAATAATTTGGGCTTGCACTGCTTAACTTCAGTAATCTCATGAGAATTCGTGTGTCCAATGCAACTTGCCTGCACTCCATTCTAGATTGTTGTTGTTGTTGGTTAGTGTTTTAGAACCCATTGACTTCGATGGTCATTAGGACCCAAAAAGACAGTCACCATGGTTGGGGTGTAAAGGGCCATCCCACCGTGATGACAATAAATAAGGGCAAAAGCCAAAACAGACAGAAATAAAAATGCAAAAGCCAGAAACAGACATAAAGATAAAACGACCAAAAGCAAAACAGGCAAAGAAATAAAAAGACAAAAGCCAAAAGAGACACAGAAATACAAAAGGCAAAATCCGTAATAAGTAAAGATTAATAAAAGGTAAAACAGCCAAAGAGACACAAGGGTAAAAGCAAAAATGCCAGAAAAGGAAAAGTGTCTGAATTAAATTTTGTGAAAGAGGCCAGCATCTTTCACAAATACAAACGAGCTCTCAACTTCCTGAGGATTGCCCTCAAAGGAGGTGGAGCATCTGGACTGACTTCTATTCAGTAGTGGAGCTCAAGTTATCTCTCGCAGTGACAAAAAATATGTGCCACTGTGAGATGCTTCCAACAATGGTCACACCATGGCTTCTCCACACACTGTAGTAAGTGTGAGTGGGTGAAGGTGTTACTCATTTGTAAGCAGGCAAGCACAACCTCCTCTCTTTGTGATTGGTGGCATGAGGACGCCTAGTGCACTGGGACGTCCTTAGTTGTGCAGTTTATTGGTGGTCTCTGCACACCACTGGGACCGGCATTGACTATGGATGGCCCACTTCACCAACAGGAGGGCATCAGAGGAGGGAACAGGAATGACTGGTTCTTCAGGCAACTTGGCCACCTGATGGGCATTGCCATTCAGTTTTCTCCTTGCCAATAATGCCAACATGCCCCAGGACCCACAAATATACAAGTCTTGCCCTGCTTACAGATCACAAAAATGTAGCTTGTGCACACCCTGAACGATGGCATGTCTGCCATAAAGGGTGTGCAACAGCTGAAGAGATGGGAGTCAACTGCATTCACAAAGTGTCTGTTCTTCAAACCGTGGATGAGTTCCAGCGCCTGATGCGGGGCAGTTAGCTCTGCAGTCAAGACACTGGCAACGCCTGGAAGGCGGCCTCCATTGAGGTGGCCAGTTGTAAATACTGATCAACCCACAGAGGGACCATCCTTTGACCCATCTGTATAGAAAAAAATCGTGGCCCTGATAGGTAGAGAGAGAGGCGTCCAAACTCTTGTTAGTACACTGACCTATCAGTACTGGTTTTGGGGAAGGGTGCAAGCGTACAGTCCAAAGTGGCCTATGGCACTGCCCATGGTGGCTCCAAAGCTGGCAGTACAGGCTGCACCCCAGGAAGAGTTACTTCGAGACTTGCTAGACCATCCAACCACTGCAAGCCAAAGGGTGACGGCCCTGCAAAGTGCAAATAACCTTGGCAAATAAACTTGACCTTGGCTGACCTTTCAGCTGCAAAATGTATGTAGCTGCCGAGTACTTCTGCAAAATAGCCAGTGGCGGTTCGCCAGCCTCAGCATCAAGGCTGAGCACTGGACTGGTACAGAAAACACCAATAGACAACTGGAACCCAGCAGGATGAACACTGTTCAGCATCCAGCAGGAAGATGGAGCAGCCAGGCCATATATACCACAGCCATAATCCAGATGTGATCTAATGAGTGATTGGTAAAGCCTAAGCATCACTGTTTGATCTACCCCAAAACCAGTTCCCTGCAGGCACCACAGAATATTGAAGGAGCAAAGACATTAAGCCCTCAGCTCCTTCAAATGCAGGACTCACGTCAGACAGCTGTCAAAATGGAGACCAAGAAATCAAAGAGGTGGGCATTCTGGCTAAGCTGACGCTCAGGATAAAGCCCTTGCTTATGACAGTAGTTTTATCAGGGGAGAACACAAATCCATGAGGAGTGACAAACTCACCGGCACTATTCAGTCCAAATTGTAACTGATACTCAATGCTGTACATTGCAGAGGCTCAGTATTGAATAGAAAACTTGCCCATGAAGACGAACAGCTGTACAGGGAGGGGGGAACAGAGGAGTGTAAGCCATTCACTGCAACAGCAAAGAGCGTCACACTGAGGACGCTCCCGTGGGACAACATTCTCCTGCAGGAAAGTATGCACTCTGAATGTCTGGTTGTACATAATGCCCTCAGCCCCCACCGGTGCAAGGTCTCTAAAATACCATGGCGCCAAGTGATATATGCCTTCTCCACATCAAAGAAGACACCCACCAAGTGCTGTCTGTGGAGAAAGGCCTCATGTACTGCAGTTTCCAGTGAGATCAAATGATCCACTGGAGATTTGCCAGCATGGAAGCCATATTGGGCATTGGCAAGAAGATGGTGCCATCCAAGATACCACACCAGGCGTCAGTTAACCATGCATTCATTCCATGGCTTTTCCCAGACAGCTTGTCAAACATATGGGCCTGTAATTCGTTGGGAGGCTACTATCCTTCCCAAATTTTGGGAGGGGAATTCATAAATACCTTCTTTGGATTTTTGTCACCTTTTCCCAGACTTTCTTGGAGGGCAATTGACGGTTAAGTGAGGAGATGTACTGACTCCACGAGGAGCGTTTGGCCTCCTTGATTACCCACCATTCATATGGCTGGGCTCAGACATAGTTGGCATGATTGGCATTGGTAGGATGAGAGAGGAAGATGTGAAGAGCTTACCTGCAAGCCCAAGTTGCAAGCTGACAGTCCTCCATCCACCATGGCACCTGCACTCACAGTGGGTTGCATGATCTCTGGGGGATGGATACCAATGCCACCCTGACCACCACCTCTGTGAAGTGACTCAGAAGATTATTGCCCCCATCAAAATCACACAGTGGGCAAAAGCAGATATGATGGGCAAACTCCTCCCATCCTGTCTGATGCAGACACCACCATGGTGGTTGTTTGAGCAGTGCCCCACCTCCACTGCTAATCCTGATGGGGAGGTGGTGACTTCCACAAGGGTCAAATAGAACCTCCCATTGCAAACCTGGTGCCAACCCAGGAGAGCAGATTGAGAGGTCAATGCATGAGGCCACCAATGCAGTCATCACAAGCATGGGGACACCTGTGTTTCGAACAATTAGGCCGTTGTGTGACACCCACTGTTCCACAAGGAGCCTTTGGGGTTGTGACTGTCTGAGCCCTATTGAGGATTATGGGCATTAAATTCGCTCTTAATCAAAAACGGTCTGGGAAGTTGGGCTGTGAGGGAGTCAAGGTCTCTCCATGGGATATCAATCCCAGGGGCAGGTGGAGGGAACAAGAGTGGTGGTCACATCCAGTTGCAATGAGACTGTTACTGGCTGCAGAGGCATCTGCAAAGCCACTGGTGTGTGCATACACCCATACTGGATAAGTATAGCCACCCCTTCCACAAGGTGGCTTCCTTGCTGCCAGGTGTCTGTATATATGGTGTACCCCCATAACGAAATGGAGATAACACTGTGGTGCAGGATCTCTTGGAGCGAGACACAGACAGGGTTGTGGCCTGAGATCAGCATTGTGATGTCAACCCTCTTGTGGTAAAATCCTCAACAGTTCCATTGTAGGAAATTTACCATCAAGTGGACTTAGGTGGTTTATTCATATTCCCACTTTTCTCTGTCCTACTGCAGAAAAGGGATGGATGCCTACAATTGGGTCACCCCTCTCCATCTTGAAGGAGGAATCCCCATCACACCCCAGTTGGGACATGCTGCCACCCAGTGCTTTTAGCCATTTGTGAGAGAGCCATGGTGGACGAACCATGGACACGTGCCCTACTGCAGGAGCAAGGGGTGTCCCCAGTTTCTTTCCTGGGATGAGCCAGGGAGGGAGGCCTTCGATGGAGATGCCTCTGTTTAATGGGAGGCATCTGTGGCCTCCAAAGAGGCTGGCACCAGCAATATTGGAGGGCCCAAGTATGGGCCAGAGGCGGTGGTGGTGGTGTAAGAAGCCACTGAAATGGGGTCAGGGTCCATCTGGCAGTCAATGCTATCTCAGACCGGCACCCCATGGACCTCACGGGCTCACGTGGGCAACTAACGAATTAGCAGTGGGCATGGTCATAGTGTGTCTTGTCTGGGTACAGACAGAAGCAATAGCAGCTGCCTTTGCAGCACCTGCAAAGGACATCCCACGACTGGGGGTCCTTGGCAGGGATAGCAGCCATCATACATCCGGAATGCTGATACTCTTCTGGACATGCAACTCCTGGATTGTGCATTTCTGCAACCAAGTGGCACAATCCTGAGATTAGGCAGGGTGGTTGCCCTTACAGTTGATTCAACAAGGTGCAGTCTGACATGGCACAGGGGAGTGATCTCCCTGCCCACTAGTGCCACACATGGCCTTGTTGACCAGACCAGGTATCTACCTGGCCGCCCATTTTTCCTGGAAGCCACAGCCAAAGTGATGTATTGGAGGCTGTAGGTTGCAACCTTACCCCCAGCGATGTGTTGGAGCCACCTGACAGTGCAGGGCGACCCAGAGACATCTCATGGGGATGCGCCTCCTCAGCCACCAGGATCTGCTTTTCCCAGGGGTTTGGGTCGCCAAGCATGGCAAACACATGGGTAGGCGATTTTAATGGTTACCTCTGTGAGGAGACTACATCCACCGAAAACCAGTCAGACCTTGATGGTGGTTTTGTCCAGTGAAGGGCAAAAGCAAGTCACCCCGTTTAGTCGCCTTTTATGTCATTGACGGGTCAATTCAATCAGAATAACCAATTCAATGGGCTGAACAATATCCCTGCTGCCAACACGTTGATCTACGTTGCTGGTTGGGAGTGGCTTATTGGGTTGGACACACTAGTTCTCATCTGGTCACTGAAGTTAAGCAGTGCAACCCCAGCTAGTACTAACTAGGGTGGCTAGTTGGGAAAGCTGGGTACTACTATTAACCCAAAATTGGTGCATTAGTGCAGTTTGCTTGCAGTCTCTGAATTAGAACTACAGAGTGGGTAGGGCTCTAATAACGATGTGCTTGAAGAGCCCTAAATTGCCAACAAAAACACTAAATACATTGCTGGCTACTCGCTAGTCAAGTGTGACCATGACCATACCTGTTCTGATAGGAATTGCCATATTCGTTATTATACAAATAGACTAATTTCATCCCCATGTGAAATATTTGCTAATTTGAATGCATTCCATTTAAATAATGAAGCTGATTTTGCAAGGTTGAAAGCACCTAGCAAGGTGTTTCACGAATTGGTATGCTTAATGGGAGAATGTGTTGTGCATACAAGTAATTCACTTATGCACTTAAATACCATAAGACTAATTGTTACAAACATGTCTAAAATTGTTTCTAACACATGTCTTAAGGAAGCATGCAAAACAGTCAGACATGGCATATGATATTTTTGTTTGGGTGACAATCTACTATACCAGCTGTAGTATACTATTAAATTTATGAACAAGGAATTAGTGGGAGAAAATAAATCAAAAATTAATTAAATTCAGCACATGTAGCTTGTAACATGTCACCATTTTCATTAAAAAACATGTTAAACTAAGCAATTTATGTATATGTTCAAATTAAGTGAATAACTGCATGATTAACATAGTTAAAATATATCTAGCATCTCTGTTGTAGCACTCCATCCACTTGGCACGCCACCGTCAAAACTGTGATAGAAAAGTGAATGGGAAATGGGCAGAGCTGGTACTCAGTATAGACTCCTTGGTTTGAGCTATACCTTCATTGGCGTTTGTTCCTTTACATGAAGTGGAAGCTGCTTTCAATCAGCTTAAGGAGCAACAAGATTTTCCTCCCAAAATTTTACCTATCACTAATCACTTTCATCATCATCATACCCTTATGGCAAATGTCCTGGCTGGTTCACGTTGGAATTCGATGGAAAATCGTGATATCAATAAAGTTTATTTTAATGAGGATGAAATAAAATAATCACCAATTTATAACTAATGAAATTAAAATAAATCACTTAAAAATCACCAAAACAATATTCACTATTTAAATACACACGAAATTGAAACTATCCAAATGAGTGCCATTTCTCAACTCCCCAACTGTCTCCTCTAACTAAAAGTTCTATTCAACTCTAAAACTGAAATTCTGTCATTTGAAATGACAGAACAAAAAACTATTTAAATTGAACCAATAAACAGCAAGCTGCACAGAACGTGCAATGACCAGAAAACAGAGTGCACATGGAACATTCCATGGAACACGCTACAGTACCCCCTGGTTAGACTTTAGCTGGCAAAGGGAACATGTAAAGTATGTGATTTCAAACGTTTAATGATCGATGAAAGAGTAACTGAAGGTGCTGAGACTGGCTGTGGAATGGCAGGTATAGTAGGAGGAAACAGGATCATCGATTGATAAATCTGATGAAAAAGCTGGCTTTAGACGTTCAATAACAACGTTGTCTCTGCGGCCGTGAATGTCGAGTGTGAAAAATTTTTCATATCGATGAAGAATTTGAAACGGGCCCTCGTACGATTGAGCAAGCAGATGCGTCGATGCCCCCCCCCCCCGCACAAAAACATGAGTTGCCCTGTCCATATTCTTAAAAAGAAAAGCAGGCCTAGCAGAAGCATTATGAGGCTTGAGGTAAGGCAGTGAATGCATCTGCCACACGTAATCTGTCAATGAAATCATCAATGGGCTCGATGCTTGTCTCTGGAGCAAAAAAAGTCATTGGGTAAGCTTCTTTAAAAGAACAACGAAGACCTAACAGAATGACAGGAAGTTGGGCAACCCAATTGTTAGGATCATCAACTGCCTTTAGCGATTAAGGACCAGACAGCATGTCGTTCAAAGGTTTGAGTAACGTTGCACAATTGGCTACAAACCGAGGATAAAAATTAATCATCCTCAAGAAACGTTGAAGAGGACGTCGAGAGGTTGGCCTCCGGAACTCTTGAATTGCCTTTACCTTGTCTGGTAAAGGAGAAATACCAAGGGGAGTAATATGATGCCCGAGAAAATCCATCGACGATTCACCAAAAACACACTTGGTAAGATTGATGGTTAAACCATACTCTCTGAGCTTTTTAAAAACTTTGTGCAAGTGAACCTGATGAGTGTCATCATCCTTGCTGCCAATGAGAATGTCATCAATATAAACAAACACAAAAGGCAAATCACCCAGAACAGAATCAATAAAGTGCTGAAACACGACACACGACGTAGGGCCAGGTCCAGAGTAAGACGTTGTGTGCCAAAAGTATCAATAACAGATTTTTGAAATCACAAGGATTTAAACATCGAGCATCAACTAGTGTCCATGGCAACAAACTTAAATCGGCCCCTGTGTCTACTAAGAATTTTAGGGCAGCCTCACACTGGAGCCGACTACGAGCGACTTTTAGTCGTCCGTAGTTGTACAAATACGCACAAACTATCCCATTCCTTGTTTCCCTATGCATCCTCTCACTTTGGCTGCGACTCAGTCGTCCGACTACGTGCATACACTTCCGACTTGCGACTAGATCCGAACTGGTTTGAAATTTTCTTCCGACTCTGTGCGACTTGCACAGTATCTTCTGTTTATAAGTTTCTTTTGTGCTTCTTATCAATGCTGCGGGGCATGAGTGGGGTTTTGCTGAAGCAAGTCGTCCGACCACGTCGTGCCTAATGTGAGCACTCAAGTCGTCCAACTAAGTTGTGCATAGTCGGAGTCGCACATAGTCGGCTCCAGTGTGAGGCTAGCCTTATATTGGTTGACCCATCTTTAATAAAAAACAGATGGCAAGGTCTATGGCCATTACCACTTCTCATCTCTAGAAGTTATGGCCTTAGCTGTTTCTCGCCTCACAAGGTGCCAGAAGGTTATCACCAAACTTCGAGTGATACCAACAATAATTCCCTTCCTGAGAGGCAGGAGTCGAACTTGCGCTATTGCGATACTGTGAATTTGATCGGGTGCAAGAGCGCTTTCTTTCTTTATAAGCTGCCTGACGAGGGTATCTTTGCTCTAAACATATTGAATTGATTTTGGCTGTAAGCTTGTCAATCTAAGCCAAAATCACTGACATCTCATGATCCTGAAGAGAGAACTTCGTTGGCACATCATTGGAGATAATTACAGGATTGATACTAGAAGTGGTTGTAGTGGCAGCATTTACTAGAAGGTTGGAAGCAGGACCAGGTTGCAAAACTGTAGGATCCAACACCTCAACAATCTTATCGGCCATTTCCACCAGTTTGTCCAGAGTCATTGTTGAATCGGCTGTGGCTAGTACGATGGGTCTACAACAATTGAGTGAAAGACAATTGGGTGAATGACAGTTTGGTGAACAACAATTGGGCATATACGACAATTGGGTTATTGCGACAATTGGGTGAAAAACATGTATTTTTAATTTGCTTTTTGCCCTACAAAATCCTACTACACCGCAAAGCACAGCTGTCATGCGGAGCTGTTCTACTACAAATACATTTATAACACACACACTTAATCCAGGGCAGGGCCTGGCATAGCCGGACATATACAGAACCAGTGTAGCAACCCTAATAGTATCCTGCTATATGTATATCACATTTGTCACACCCGCCATGGTGGCATAGTGGTTAGCATGCTCAGCAACTATGCCAGTAGTTCTAGGTTCAATACTGAACCGTGGTGAGGCGGCTTCTTTCAAGTGAGAGAGAAGCTGCGAGTGCACCTTCTTTCGCATGAGAAGTAAAACCGAGGTCCCGTGTGGGTGTACGATGGCACTTACATGTAAAAGAACCTTCTCTACTATGCAATGGGTAGATGAGGCAAAATTTCCAGGTGTAAGAACTCGCCACCTGGCGTCGGTAGAAATTCCCCAACGAACACTAGACCGACAATAAATAAGCATAGGGGTGCAGCTTTGGCCGGCAACCGGCTGCAGAAAAACAACTATGACCAATATATCACCCTGTGTACCCGACCCTGCCATAGGCGGGAAAAGTGTTAAGAGTTGCTTTGTTTGTTATTCATATGTTATCACATATATCCCACTACACCAGGGCATGTAAGCCTGCTGGTTTTGAGGTCTGTGTCCCTGTCCGGCAGTCATTTGCCCGGGGTAGAATAGGCACATTGCATACCTGCATGTCGTAAGAGGCGACTAAAAGGGGTGACTTTTTCTTGCCCCAGATAGGACAACACCACTGACGTCTTTGTCTATGACATGTTCTGGACAGGATGATACTACTATCCTGGTTGTTTGTGTTTTTGGTCTGACTTGTTCTCGATCGATGTAGGCTCCTCACTCCTCACTCCGCACCATGTGTGGAGACCCACACCCCTGGGAAAAGCGGATCCTGGTGATTGAGGAGGCGTATGCCCTGCGATGTCTCTTGGCCACTCCACACTGGTGAGGTGGCTGACAGACATAGAGGATTAAGGCTATTGCCTACAGCCCCAACACATCACTTTGGCCACAGCTTCCAAGGAAAACGGGAGGCCAAGGCAGATACCCGGTCTTGGTCAATTGGCCAGGGGCGCATAAGTGGTTATACCCCCTAGGGTTACTGTGAGTGGACATGCAGTCAACCCTGATGCTTTAGGTATGGTACTCGGGGATTATGCCACCCTTATGGTATCCTGTCTGAGCAACCTTGGCGACCTGAATGGACGTCCCCTTGTTGGGCTCCGTGGTGGGTGAGGCCTGCGGGCAGCGAACTTCATAATTTAATCAAATTATGGCAACTTTAAAACAGAGGCTGGGGGCCTCATCAAATAACCCTACCCCTTTGTCTTCTTCTTCTTTTCTTTCTGCGACTTGTTCTTGTGTTGAGTCTGAAGACAATGGCCTCGGTTCCACCCAACTTCGCGGGCCGACTGCCACTCAGCCTGTGGAGATGAGTAGTGCTCCAAACAAGAGGCCACGTTCCCCCAGTAAGCCGCTTGGACCCCGGAACGATTCTGTGCCTCCTACTGCGTTGGCACCTGCCCTTAACAAGAGGCAACGACCTCTCAGTCTTAAGGTGCAGGGCTCCACCACCAATGTGAAGGATGTCCCTGCATCTAAGGAGGCCTTAGGTGCAGATAAATCCCCTTCCACCCCTTCTTCCTATCCTATCCGGTTTCTTTCCATATCTGGGGAGAATGGTGCAGCTTTGGGGAAGGCGTCGCCCTTCCTTATTGCCAAAGCCATTAAGGGCGTTGCTGGTGACATGACTTCGGTCAAGAAGCTTCCCAATGGCACCTTGTTGGTGGAGGCATCTGCCCCTCACCAGATTGAGGCATTGCTTAAAATGCAGAAACTCGGTGATTTCCCCATTGTGGTTCGAACCCCATGTGGTGTGGTGCCCCAACCTACGTGGGGAGTCAGAGGAGAACATAGTGGAGGAGCTGAAAGACCAGGGTGTGGTAGCTGTCCGCCACACCTTGGTTCGAAGGGATGGCGAATCCCACCCCTCTGACACCTTGGTGCTGACCTTTGGTAGGCCCAAGTTGGCAGAATACATCAGGGCCGGCTACCTCCGCTTGCCAGTACGACCTTTCATTCCGAGCCCCCTTCGCTGCTTCAAGTGTCAAAGGTATGATCATTGCCAGAATTCCTGTTCTGCCAGGGCTATGTGTGGCACTTGTGTGCAGGGAGACCATTCCCCCGAGCCTTGTAAGACTGCACCTTATTGCACCAACTGTAAGGGAAACCACCCCGCCTCTTCTCGAGATTGCCCCACCTGGTTGCAGGAACGTGCCATCCAGGAAGTGCGTGTCAAGAAGGGTATCAGTTTTCAAGATGCGTGGCGGCTGCTAGCCTTGCCAGGGACGCCAAGTCGTGGCTTATCCTATGTAGGTGCTACAAAGGTGGCTGCTGTGTCATCTGTCTGCACCCAGACGGACATACTTCCACAACTCCCCCCACTCATCCGTTTTTGCCCACTCAGGCCTGCAGGGTCCATGGGATACCGGTCTGTGCTAGCATTGGCTGCCAGACAGATCCCGACCCCATGCCAGAGGTTTCTTGTGGTTCCATCACTGCCTCTCGCCCAGCCTCTTTGGAGGCCACAGATGCCTCTCATCAAAGAGGCATCTCCTTTGATCAGCCTCCTTCCTGGCTCAGCCCTGCTGGCCCCCTCCATAGTGGTGGTGGTGGGTGAGAGAGGGGGGAAGAAACCAGGGACACCCCCTGCCCCTGCAGTGGGGCATGTGCCTTTGGTTCGTCCACCCAGGCTATTCCGCCAACAGCAGAAGGCACTGAGTGGCAGCATGCCCCACTGGGGCATAATGGGGATTCTTCCTTTGAGATGGAGGAGGAAGACCCAATTTTAGGCACCCCTCTCTTTTCTGCTGGGGGACGGAAAAAAGGGAGGAATAGAAATAAACCTCCTAAGCCCACCTAATGGTGAATCTCCTTCAATGGAACTGTTGAGGTTTTTCCCACAAGAGGGACGAGATCACAATGCGGATCTCACGGCACAACCCCATCTGCATCTCCCTCCAGGAGATCCTCTGCCATTGTGATACCCCACTTTCGATATGGGGCTAAAACACATATGCAGACACCCAGCAGCAGAGAAGCCACCCTGTGGGAGGGGTGGCTATCCTTATCTGGAATGGATGCATGCACATCCCAGTGACTTTGCAGACGCCTCTCCAACCATGGCAGTTTCACTGCAACTGAGTGTGCCCACCACTCTTCTGTTCCCTCTACCTGCCTCCTGGGATGGATTTCCCATGGGCAGACCTTGACTCCCTCACAGCCCAGCTTCCTAGACCCTTTCTGAATATGGGAGATTTTAATGCCCATAACCCCCAATGGGGCTCAGACAGTCGCAACCCCCGAGGGCTCCTTGTGGAACAATGGGTGTCACACAATGGGCTCATTGTCCTCAACACAGGTGCCCCCACACATGTGATGACTGCCACTGGTGGTCTTTCCTGTATTGACCTCTCCATCTGCTCTCCTGGGTTGGCGCCAGGTCTGCAATGGGAGGTTCTGTCTGACCCTTGTGGAAGTGACCACTTCCCCATCAGGATTAGCAGTGGAAGTGGGGCATTGCCCCAACAACCACCATGGTGGTGTTTGCATCGGGCGGACTGGGAGGAGTTTGCTTGTGGAGTCCACTTTTGCCCACTGCGTGATTTTGATGGGGTCAATTATCTAGTGAGCCACTTCACAGAGGTGGTGATCAGGGCGGCATTGGCATCTGTTCCCCAGAGCTCGTGTAACCCTCCACAAGCATGGGTGCCATGGTGGACGGAGGACTGTCGGAGTGCGATTCGGGCCTGCAGGGGCTCCCTTTGCCTCTTCCAATCTCATCCAACTGATGCCAATCGTGTCAACTACCTCAGAGCCCGAGCATATGCATGATGGGTAATCAAGGAGGCCAAACGCTTCTCATGGAGTGAGTATGTCTCTTCGCTTACCCACCACACGCCATCCAAGAATGTCTGGGAAAAGCTGAGAAAAATCCAGGGAAGGAACTTACAATCATGTAGCTCTGGTCTCCTTGTTCAAGGGAGACATCTACTTCTGCCTTGTGAGGTGGCTGAGGAGCTGGCAAGGACGTTTGCAGCCATCTCCAGTTCCCAGCACTACACTGCAGCTTTCATCAAACAGAAAGAAGCTGCAGAACGCCTTCCAATTAACTTCTCTGGTGGTGTTGCTGAGGGGTATAATGACCCATTTACCCTTTGGGAGCTGCAGGCAGCTCTAGCACGGGCCTGGGATACTGCCCCCAGTCCTGATAACATCTATTACCAATTGCTATGGCATCTACCTGAGAATGGTCTTTCCTACCTCCTTGAGGTTTTTAATTATATTTGGCAGAAGCACAAAATCCCTGTAGACTGGCAGGAGACTATTATCATTCCCCTCCCAAAACCTGGAAAAGATAGTAGCCTACCCACGAATTAGAGGCCCATATATTTGACAAGCTGTCTGTGTAAAACCATGGAACGCATGGTTAACTGGCGCCTGGTGTGGTATCTGGAACGGCACAACTTTCTCTCCAATGCCTAATGTGCCTTCCGTGCTGACAGGTCTCCCTTGGTTCAGTTGATCTCCCTGGAGACAGCAGTGCGGGAGGCCTTTCTCCACAGGCAGCACTTAGTGGCTTTCTTCTTTGATGTGGAGAAGGCATATGATACCACATGGTGCCATGGTATATTTGAGACCTTGCACCAGTGGAGGCTAAGGGGTAATTTGCCCCTCTTCCTCCTAAGCTTTTTGTCCAACCGCACCTTCAGAGTGCGTGTGGGTAACACCTACTCATCTGCCTTTCTACAGGAGAATGGTGTACCACAGGGGAGCATCCTCAGTGTGACGCTCTTAGCTGTTGCAGTGAACGGTTTTCCCTCCTCCATTCACCCCCCAGTATAACCGTCCCTATTTGTGGACGACTTTTCCATCTGTTACCGGGGTGCCAAAATGCATGGCATTGAGCGTCAGCTGTAACTGGCACTCAATAGTGCCAATGAGTTCGCCACCTCACGTGGCTATAAAATCTCCGCTGAGAAAACAACAGTCATGCACTTCTGTCGTAAGCGAGGGAAAGCCCTGAATGGCCGCCTCCTCCCAGTTGTAGAGGAAGCCCGGGTTTCTTGGTCTCCTTTTTGACAGCTGTCTGACGTGAGTCCCACATTTCAAGGAGCTGAAGGCTAAGTGCCTTTGCTCCCTTAATATTCTGTGGTGCCTGCAGAGAACTGGTTTTGGGGCAGATCGAACGGTGATGCTTCGATTATACCGATCACTCGTTCGATCACGACTCGACTATGGCTGTAGTGTTTATAGCCTGGTTGCTCCATCTACTCTCCAGATGCTGGACATTGTTCATCATGCTGGCATCCGGTTGTCCATTGGGGCTTTCCACACAAGCACTATGCTCAGCTTTTATGCTAAATCCGGTGAGCCACCACTGACTGTATGGTGGTAGTGCTTAGCAGCTGCATATATTTTACGGCTGAAAGGTCAGCCACAGCACCCTACACACCCAGTCGTTTTTAGTCGTACTCTGCAATGACCATTCGATCACCGGCCAGGGGTTCCCACTCCATTTGGCATGCGGTGGATGGATGGTCTCACTGGCCTGGGTGTGACTCTACCTAGGGTGCAGCCTTTACTCTCGGCCTCTGTGCCACCCTGGACAATACCAGAGCCAAGTTTTAATTTGACACTCACGGCCCTACTGAAAGTCAGTACTGATAGGTCAGTCTACCAACAAGAGTTTGGACGCCTCTGACCTATCAGGGCCATGTTTTTGTTTACATGGATGGGTCGAAGGATGGTACCTCTGTGGGTTGGTCAGTCTTTACAACTGGTCATCTCATAGGGGGCCGCCTTCCAGGCGTCTCCAGTGTCTTAACTGCAGAGCTCACCGCTCTGCACAGTGCACTGGAACTCATCCAACGTTTGAATCACCAACACTTTGTGGTTGCGACTGACTCCCTATTCTCCCTCTAGCTGTTGCACGCCCTCTATAGCAGACATGCCATCGTTCAGGGTGTGCATAGTTCACTGCTCACAATTCACAAGCAGGGCAAGACAGTGTTGTTTATGTGGATCCCAGGGCATGTTGGCATCATGAGCAATGAGAGGGCAGATGCCCATGCCTGGCAGGTGGCCCACTGCCAGATGTATCTGACACTACGGTCCCTTCCTCTGACGCTCTCCTGATAGTGCGGCAGGCCGTCCATGAACAATGGCAGTCCCAGTGGTTTTTGGAGACCACCAACAAACTCCACACACTGAAGGACATTCCAGTGCACTGGGTGTCCTCGTGCCACCAGTTGCAGAGGGAGGAGGTTGTGCTTGCTCGGCTGCGAATCGGTCACACGTTCCTCACCCACCCCACTCCTACATACTATGGGGTGAGGATGAACCATGGTGTGACTCCTGTTGGGAGCCTCTCATAATGGCACACATATTTAGCCACTGTGAGAGATACCGTGACCTTAGATGTCGACTGGGAGTCAGTCCAGAGCTCTCCACATCACTTGGGGATAACCCCCAGGGGGTGGAGAGCTCGCTTGTTTTTGTGAAAGAGGCTGGCCTCTTTCACAACATTTAACCTTCGCACTTTTTCTTATTAGCATCCTTTCCTTTTACTCTTCTTTTTGGCTTTTGCCTTTTCCTTTTGTTGTGTCGGTTTTGGCTTTTGCACTTCTATGTTAGTGTTTGTCTAGGCCTTTGCCGTTTTTTACTGTATCTGTTTTGGCTTTTGCCTTTATTTGTGTCTCTTTAGCCTTTTTAGCTTTATCTGTGTTGGCTTTTGCCCTTTTTTATTCTCCGTTATTTTTGTGGCTTTTGCCTTTTACTATTTTTTCTCTTAGTGGGCTTTTGCCTTTATTTATTATCATCATGATGGGTTGGCCTTTTACACCCCCCACCATGGTGATTGTCTTTCTGGGCCCTAATGACCTTTGTAGTCGATGGGCCCTAAAACACAAACAACAAGAACAACCAGTCAATTTAACATTTTCGCATGTTAGATAATTATTTTCCGATAATTTCATTGCATTTAGTACTGCACATATACACTACCCTATCAAAAGTCATGGGACAACCCTTATTTGCATGAAAATGTGACATTCTTTTGAAATATCATATTTTGTTTGTTGGGGGTCTAAGGTGCCATCAACTACGAGGTCATTAGAGACCCGTCCACTGTATAGTTCTAATGCATAGACTGCACAGACACTACAATGCGACGATTATTGGGTATTAGTAGTACCCAGCTTTCCTGAGCGACCACCCCTGACCGTACTAACTGGGCTTGCGTTGCTTAACTTCAGTGATCAGATTAGAACTGGTGTGTCCAACACAACTCGCCGCTCCCTGAAATATCATAGGTAGCATTCTTCCCAGCACTATATAACAGAGAGTACACTATTATGAGATGACACTTCCATGAATGCTGAAAGAATGTCGCAAAGAAAAGAGCTTTCAGACTTCCAAAGAGGTGCAATTGTCGGGCGCCATCTCGCAGGCAAAACAGTTAGGCAAGGCACAAAATGAGAAGCAGGGTGACGCAGGTGGAGAACGTGATGCAGGGTGTCACAGTCCTGCAAAATTCTGCTAGCAGGCAATCACTGCACATTGAATCGCAATTTTTCACCATCCTTGCATCAAATAACAAGAGAACTTCTCTGCTTTGCAGCACTTTTTAGTTATTGCCACGGCAACTTCATGCAGGAAACTGTGGCACTGGCACTGCGCTCTGCAGGGTCACGTGGTGCAGGCACTGAGTCACGTCACCCTGTGATTTAACATGTGCAACTACATACTATCATGTGAGCCACAGAAATTTATAGTGAGTCACCTGAGGAGACTGTGTCTCATTTTGTGCTGGGCCTAGGGAGAGACGTCAATCCTCCTAAACATCCCAAAATCGACCGTTCACAATGTCATCCGGGCCTGGAAAGAGAAAGGCACCACAAGTGTTCCACCTAGGACTGAAAAACCCAAGATCATGTCGGCTAGAGACCAAACAGCTCTTCATATAATTGTCACTGCAAACCGTCACACATCGCTTGATGAACTGACACGATCATTCATTGAGTCGACGGGAACAACTGGGAGCACCGTGACTGTTCGCAGGGAACTGCATGCAATGGGTTTTTATGGCAGAGCGGCAGCCCACAAGCCTCACATCTGCACCAGTAATTCAGCGAGGAGATTGCAATGTTGCAAAGAGTGAAGACATTGGACAATGAATTAATGGTGAATGGTTGAATGGAGTGATGAGTCCTGCTACACCATCTGCCAATCGGATGGATGGGTTTGGGTATGGCGAACGTTACCTGCCAAGCTGTGTTGTGCCCATGGTGAAGTTCGGCAGAGGGTCAGTGATGTTGTGGGGTTGCTTCTCATTGTATGGGTTGGGTGCAATCGTTTCTGTGGACGGACATCTAAACGAAGAGTGTTACCTGGACATTCTGGACAATGCAGCACTCCCATCTCTCTGACAGCATTTTGGCAATGGCCCTTTTCTGTTTCAGCATGATAATGCACCTCGCCATAAAGTACGGGCTGTAGGCACATGGTTTGATGAAATGGGGGTTCGAGAACTTCACTGGCCTGCACAGAGTCCCAATCTGAACCCTATCAACCATCTGTGGGATATGTTGGAACGTCAATTGCACACTTGTGCAGAACGTCCACCATCTGTGACGGAACTGTAAACCGTGGTAAAGCTACTTGTAGTAACACAGCTCTGCATGACAGCTGTGCTTTGAGGTGTAGTAGGATTATGTAGGGTTATGTTGTTCACCCAATTGTCATATTCACCGAATTGTCGTATTCACCCAATTGTCGTTCACCCAATTGTCATTCACCCAACTGTCGTTCACCCAATTGTTTTCACCCAATTGTCGGGATCCCTAGTACTACACGCACCTGACGAGGTAATCTGGTTAAAAGTATCCCCCCCCCCGCCAGCTGCTGCATACGGCGTAAGAGTTGAGAGGGTTTCATGTCCCCTAGCTGTTGACTAGTCAATAACTGGTGTAATTTCTGATGCTGAGATAAAGAGATCGGCAAGGTAATCACTTGCTTAATGGCCTCGTAAGAATTCCTCTTAGGTGGTCTTAAGATGAGATCCCTTACATCGGACACAATTTCATGAGGCAAGGCAGCGATGACCAAATCAAGCTTCTTTGAGTCAGCCTTAATTTGGTGTATCTTGAAATGATGCTCAATTGTGGTAAACCACATCTCGAGATCATGACTCCAAAAGGGAGGAAGCTTAAAAAGTTTTAGATTTTGCTGCACTGTTTTTACATTGTCATCATGAGAACCAGCAAACTCTGGCTGCAATGTGGGTGGTTGCTCACTTGCCATAATTCTTATTAACTAATAAATTTAAGTTGAATCTACCTTACCAGAAGAGAAAATTTTTTTTGGTTGAATTTTGTAATTGGCACTTAATATTTACTCCTCACTAAAGCAAATTCTACTTATTCCTCTTATTCCAATGTGTAAGGTAGAATGACGTCCGGGTCACCAGTTATGGCGAATGTCCTGGCTGGTTCACGTTGAAATTCGATGGAAAATCGTGATAACAATAAAGTTTATTTTAATGATGATGAAATAAAATAATCACCAATTCATAACTAACGAAATTAAAATAAATCACTTAAAAAACACCAAAAAATTATTCATTGTTTAAATTCACCGAAAATTGAAATTATCCAAATGAGTACCGTTTCTGAACTCCCTAACTGTCTTCTCTAACTGAAAGTTCTATTCAACTCTAAAACTGAAATTCTGTCATTTCTAATGACAGAACGAAAAACTATTTCAATTGAACCAATAAACAGCAAGCTGCACAGAACGTGCAATGACCAGAAAACAGAGCGTGCATGGAACATGCTACACCCTTATTCCGCCTGTGGCAGGGTCGGGTCTGTGGGTCCAATGAGCATGCTCTGACTGGGAACACCCCAGCCAGAAGTCTGGAGCCCATAAACATTGGCTGAATAGTCTGTGGGATGATGCCGGCCTACCCCACTGTTCCAACACCACATTACACAATCAAAATAGAAATTTTTGGCAGGTAAATTAATGCCTTGTTGATTATAATATTGCATGGTGTCTGACCTCTTGCACAATAACTACAATGCAACAGGAGTCAGGCTCATGCCCAGATAAAACGGTGCTACGTTAAAACTATCCCTAATTACTTTGAAGATACGTATATTGGACGACGACTAAGGCGTGTTCGACAAATTCCGTCACTTCCGATTGAGCTATGGGACCCAGAATGCCGGGGACGAATGTTCCTAGTCCCGACCCTGCCTCAGGAGGGATAAGGGTGAGATGATGATGGTGATGAGTGGCATGAGCCTGACTCCTGTTTCATTGTAGTTATTGTACAAAGGGTCACACATCCAATATTATAACCAACAAAGCATTAATTTAACTGCCAAAAATTTTATTTTGGTTGTGTAATGTGGTGTTGGAACAGTGGGTTAGGCCGGCATTCCCCCCACAGACAACTCAGCCAATATTTCCTGCGGGCTCCAGACGCCCGGCTGGGGTGCCCTCATTCAGAGCATGTTCAGTGGACCGGCAAATCCGACCCCGCCAAAGGCGGGATAGCGGTATGATGATGTTGACGAGTGTTGTGTTAAGACAACTCTTACTGTTGCAGTTTACACCGGCAATGGCACACGCACAATCAATTTTTAATCGATGAACACGTTTCAAAAACGCCTTTTTTAATCTCGTTTACGTCATGCTATACAGATACTCTTGCAAAGAAAATGTTCAGACATGCGACAGCATTGGTAGATGTTGAACCCATAACGGATTAAAAGAATGGCGTTGCGCGTGATTGATATTGATACATTTTTCCAGAATTTTTTATTCGCACCGTTTTAACAGTCGCGGTTGATGTCATTTATTGATTTGTACCATTGGCGGGGTCGTGTAGCCATGACCTCCAGTAGACCAAAGTGTAACACCATTTGGAGAAGGATCAGGGAGATTCAGTAACAACATACATTAAAAACATAAGATATAAAGTATGTAGAATAGTGATACAGACGAGAGAGCAAAAAGGGAAATTTACTTGTGCGCAAAGTTCCTTTAACCTTCAAGCGCTCGCATGGGCGGCAAATTGGCCGCCAAATTAAATAAAATTTTGTGCCACTGTAGCAGGACTGAATAAATGATTGGGACCACCTAGTATTCTCAAGTTGTATATTTGGTCACAACTTGCAATTAAAATTTTTTTTCCAACTCATGTCATTTTGGAGCAATTCGTTTTCAAAGTAGCTGGGGTTGTGGAGGATTACACAAACGGCCATTCTGCTGCCTTGCAAGTTCATAGGAAAGTGGTTCCCTATAGCAGGATTTTTGGGGCTCCATGGGACAAAGCACTGCAGATCCATGGTCCGACTATCAGGGTCCCACTATTGGGGTTTAACTAGCGCTAGTGGTCCAACTAGCAGGGACCCACTACCAGAGTCCCAGTATCAGTGCCCAAGTATCGGGGTCCGACTATCATGGTCCCAGTATCAGGGCCCAAGTATCAGGGTCCGACTATCATGGTCCCAGTATCAGGGTCCGACTATCATAGTCCTACTATCATGGTCCCACTATCATAGTCCTAGGATCAGAGTCCAAGTATCAGGGCCCCAGTGTCAGGGCCTGAGTATCAGGGTCTGAGTATCAGGGTTAAGATATCATGGTCCCAGTATCAAGGTACCAGAATCAGGGTCACACTAGGTCACATCTAGTTTAGTTTCTCATTTAATTTCGTTTATATCTGTTTAATTAACTAGATTTGTCATGATGCCTTCTATAAACATCTAGTAAACTGCCATATGCAAAGAAAAATGAGAGGCGGCCAGTTTGCCGCCTTGCGAGCTTGAATGTCTGTCAAAATAACGCGAGCGCTTGAAGGTTAAACGATGGGCGTTCCGATTATTTGATGCTGCCCTACAAAAAACTCTTTATCCCCGGCCAATGTACAGTGATAACAAACCTTTTTCCTAAGTTCTTTGATTCAGCATCAATCCTGATGGAGTCTGTCGGCATCTTATAACCGTTAATAGAACATGGACGAAAGACATATTCACAATGTCCCAAGCCCAACATTCTAACCTAATAAATTCTAACAAAAGACGCTCATAACTTTAAAACTATTGCAATTTCCCAAAAATGTTTCGAACAAAAGTTTATTTTTTAATTAAGAATCCAAAGTCGAATTAATTTTTGGAATTCCTACTTAAAATATGGCAGTTGACCCCTCCCCCCTCTGTAGGGGGTCATGCAACTCCTAACTCACTAACCCTTTTCCCGCCCATGGCAGGGTCAGTTAGCCCATCTAGTCCCTCTGAAAGGATACTCATGATATTTTCAACATTGTTCCTTAGCCGGTGGTCTACTGTTCGTTGGAGTACACCAATATAAGCCAGGGGGCGAGCTTCGTGTTTCATAGTAGAGAGGGTTCTTTTACGTGCAAATGCCATCGTACACCACACTAGATCCCCGTTTTACTTATCATTCGACTCAAGGCGCACTCGTGGCTTCTCCCTCGCCCGAAAGAAGCCAATCCATCGTGATTCAGTATCGAGCCTGGACCCACAGACGCAGTAAATCGAGCTCGATTCCTTCTGCGCCTTCGAGGTGGAAAAACAATAAAATGGCATGGAATAGCAATGGGTGGAATACCAATAAGGGAATGGAAAATGGGTGGAATACCAATAAGGGAATGGAAAATGGGTGGAATAGCAATAAGGGGGCAATAACAATAAAATGGACTCCCCAGAGTTTAGGAAGGGGAGACATGCGACTGAGTGGTGGGCGGTGGGCGGACCCACTTGCCTAGGGCACCTGAAACTCACGAGCCCGGCCTGTACTGAAGTTAAAAAAATTGGAACCTGACATAAAATCTCTTTGCAGCAAGCATGAAGTGCAGGGATCTTACCAAATTTATAATTACTATTATTTAAAATAATATAGGACAGTGCTGGTCCCGCTATTGTGTGTATTCCGGTTATTTTCTTGCTTTGGGCATTTTCAACAGTTGTTTTTGAAGAAAAAAACCGCCTTTTTCAAGGCAAAAACTTAAAGAACCAGTACAGGTAGGGCTGCGGGCGTAGGTGGGGCGTTTCTGGTCGGGGAAAGCCGCTTTGGAGTTTGGCTGTTAAGCCTAACCTCGCGTCCTTTGTCCACCGGTCTCTTCGTGTGCATGCATCGTCTGCTCTGGCAGGCACCATACGGTGCTTGGCAGTAGAGCCCAACCACATCAGCATGGCATTCGCTGATATTTTAATCTTTTTAATTTTAACTTTAACATTAATTTAACTACTTTGTGTTGTCTGGATGTCTGTCGTCTATTATGTATTAATAATTTCTTTGTATATGGTGTAACGTTTGTACATTTATTTACTTATTTATTTATTCTTTTTTTGCCCCTTGTCAGTGTTACTAGTTTTTAGTATTTTTAGTATTATTATTATTATCATTATTGTTGTTTCTTTCCCTACTGGGGACATGCAGTATTCCTGTGGGGCAGGACGAGTGTCCTGAGTGTCTCCTGTGGGGCAGGACGGCACCCCCCCCCACAGGTAGCCCTGCTATTATTGCTGCAGGTTCTGGACATCTGACTGGGGTACCCCCAGTCAGAGATGTCACAAATGATAAAGGAGTTAGGCTTAGAGTAGGGACATGGAATGTAGGGACCCTTACAGGAAAAACTGGGGAACTAGTGGACACCCTCAGGCACAGACGCATTAGCATTGCATTTCTGCAGGAGACCAAATGGAAGGGAAATAGATCACAGATGCTGGGGGAAAGATACAAACTTATTTATACAGGCAGTGAAGAAGGGCAAAATGGGGTGGGCATTGTATTCTGTAGGAATTTGCAGCAGGGGATCACCTCAGTCACAAGAGTTAGCAGTAGGATAATGTTAGTCACAGTAGTTTGGCAGGGTATAGGGCTACATCTCATAAGTGCCTGTGCCCCCCAAGCAGGCCTGGGTCACACAGCTAAAGCAGATTTTTGGAGAAACTGATGAAGTAGTACAGTCCATAAACAGCAGAATTAAACAGGGCAAGGGAATGAGCACTTAATTATTGAGGGGGTGACTTTAATGCCCACGTGGGTATGGATGGTTCAGGTTATGAGGAGGTACATGAAGGGTGGGGGTATGGCATGATCAACCCTGAGGGTCAGAAGGTCCTTGACACAGCAAGAGCACATGGCCTTGAATTAGCCAATGCATGGTTTAAGAAGAGGAAAAAGCACCTAATCACTTTTCAGTCACCACAGGGTAGGTCCCAGATAGACTTTTTCATGGTTACGAAGCAGCCCAGGGGAGAGATTCGTGACTGCTGGGTGTAACCCAGTGAGGATTTTCAGAAGGACAGTGGCCATAAGCTGCTTATGATGGAATTACAAATAGAGGGGACAGTTAGGCAACATACCTGGAAGGGAGAATCAGTTGTTAGGTGGTGGAAGCTGCCCACCAAGGCAGTGGAATTCTAGCAGGAGGTTCTCAGTCAGGTTGACTGGGATGGGTCAGCCAATGCCATGTGGGACAGGGTTGCTAGGAAGATTAGGAGGTGTGGAGAGGCACTGTTAGGTAGGGGCAGAATAGGAGAAAGTTATCAGGGTAGGCAGACATGGTAGTAGAATGAGGATGTGGAAGCTGCCATCAAACTAAAGAAGGTAGCTTTCCAAAGGTGGAAGGAAACAGGGGATCAGGTTTCAAGGATGAACTATGTTCAGGCAAAGAAAAATACCAGGAGGACCATTTCCCTGGCCAAGTACCAGAAGTATGAGGCTATATATGAAAAGTTGGGGGCAAGGGAAGGAGAGAAAGTAGTTTTTAGAATGGCTAAGAGCAGGGATAGAATGAGTAAGGATGTTACCAGGGCTATAATGGTCAAGGATACAAATGGTAGGGCCCTGTTTCAGCCAGCTGAGGTAATCAAAAGGTGGGAGGAATACTACCATGGTCTCTTAAATGCAGCCACCTGTGCTACAGCCACAGAAGACAACCCAATCACTCCTCAGGCAGTGGATAGGGTGAGTGAGGCTGAAATTGTCAGAGCCCTTCGAAAAATGAAAGGTCCCAAAGCAGTAGGCCCAGATAAGATCCCTATTGATGTTTGGCACACCTTGGGGACCACAGGAATTAAATGGCTTGGGAAGCTATTTAATAAGTTAGCAAATGGCGGTAGGATGCCATCTGCATGGAGAGAGAGAGAGTTGGATAGTTCCATTGTTTAAGGTCAAAGGTGATGCATAGGGCTGTGGAAACTATAGAGGCATAAAGCTGATGAGCCATTCTATGAAGCTGTGGGAGTGTGTCATAGAATGTCGCCTCAGAGACCAAACATGCGTCTGGGGAAACGAATTTGGGTTTATGCCTGGTAGGTACACCATGGAACCAATCTTTATTCTACGACAGAGAAGCATAGAGCAGCAAAAAAGGACCGCCATGCAGTATTTGTTGACTTGGAGAAGGCCTATGATAGTGTCCATAGACAGGTACTGTGGAGCGTTTTAAGAAAGAAAGGGGTAGATGGGGACCATATTAGGACCTTGGAGAAGGCCTATGATAGTGTCCCTAGACAGGTACTGTGGAGTGTTTTAAGAAAGAAAGGGGTAGATGGGGGCCATATTAGGATAGTGCAAGATATGTATGAGGGTTCCATTGCTAGGGTTAGGACAGCATGGAGAAATACTGCAGGTTTCAATATGCAGGTGGGTGTGCATCAAGGGTCGGCACTTAGCCATATGTCTTGACTCTAGTAATGGATGAGCTGCTGATGGGAGTGGGAGAATGAGCGACTCAGTGCATGGTATTTACTGATGATGTAGGAAGGGTGGAGGAGTCCAAAGAGGATGCACAAAAAGGCCTACAGGATCTTAAAACAGCAGTGGAAAGTGGGGGCCTTAAGGTAAACATGAAAAAGACTGAGTACCTAGCTTTCAATTTTAGTGACCAGGGGCAAGGGGGAGAGATTCGTTGTGGGGGAGAGGGGATTCCAGCAGTGCAAGAGTTTCGTTATTTAGGATCAGTCTTCCAGAGCAATGGGGAAGTAGATTCTGACGTGATCCATAGAATCAATGCAGGATGGCTGAAGTGGAGACAGGCAAGCGGGGTCCTCTGTGACCCCCGGGTTCCAATAAAGTTGAAGGGTAAGGTATACAGAACCGTCGTTAGGCCCGCTATGCTGTATGGCTCAGAGTGCTGGGCAGTTAGGAAGAACCATGAAAAGCAAATGCAAGTGGCTGAGATGTGAATGCTGCGCTACATGTATGGGGTGTCAAGATCCGCCAGAATTAGAAACGATTACGTTAGAGGTAGCTTGGGGGTGGGAGTTATTGTGGAGAAGATGCGAGAGAGTAGGTTGAGGTGGTATGGGCATGTGATGAGGAGGGGAGAGGAGGAGCTTACTAGGTCCAATGTGGGGCTGCAGGTGATTGGGGGCACCAGAGGTAGGGGAAGACCAAAACGGACGTGGGAGCAAGTGGTGCAGAGGGACATGGAGGTGTGTGGGGTGGGAGGCAGTGGAGGATTAGAACCCGCAGACCCGACCCTGCCTCAGGCGGGAGAAGGGTGAGATGATGATGATGAATTAAAATAATATAGAAAAATCTTTCATTAAAAATTATTTTCCACTAGAATTTCAGTTTTTTTTATTACCTTTGAAATCGTTTATAACGAACTTCAAGGGACCGACGGTTTTTGTACGTTGTAGCCAGTGTTCACTAAAAGCGATTCTATTGTTTATAATGAAGGGATCCTCATCATCTCACACACTTATCCTGCCTATGGCCAGGTCGGATCTGTGGGTTCTAATCCTCCACTCCCAACTATCCCCACCAGGCTTTCATCTACCCTGCACGCAGTCATGCCCTTCTGTACAACCAGTTACCACGTTCGCTTTGGTCTCCCCCAACACCTGGTGCCACAAGCTGTCCCATAATATACCATGTAAGCTCCTCCGCCCCCTTTCGCGTCACATGCCCTTACCATCTCAACCTATTTTCTCACATCTTCTCTGTGATGTTTCCCAACCCCCAGCTACCTCTAATGCAGTGGTTCTCAAAGCATGTTCTGCAGATCACTGGTGTTCCATGAAACAACTTCAAGTGTTCTGCAAAAAAATTTAATGCACACATAAAGCAATGGAGAGATACTCTGTTGTGACCCGCAGAATCAATGGGGGAGGGGGTGACTGAATTGGAGACAGGCAAGTGGAGTCCTGCGTGATAGAAGGATCCCAATCTAGCTGAAATGGAAGTTCTACAGGACAGTGGTTAGACCAGCTATGCTATATGGATCAGAGTGCTGGGCTGTGAGGAAGAGCTACACAAATAGAATGCGAGTAGCCGAGATACGAATGCTGTGGCACATGTGTGGTGTGTTGAGAGCTGATAGAATTAGGAATGGGCATATTAGAGGTAGCCTGGGGTGGTGGACATCGCAGAAAAAATGAGAGAGAATAGTCTGACACGTCATGAGAAGAGTGAAGGAGGAGCTCGTTAGGTCCTTACCAGGAATGCAGGTGGTCAGGAGAACCCGGGGCAGGGGAGAACGAAGCAGAGGTGGGAACAGGTTGTCTAAAGATTTGAGTGTGTGGGGTTGCCCAGGGAACTGGGGTTTGTTTGTGTTTTAGGGCCCATTGACTACAAAGGTCATTAGGGCCCAGAAAGACAATCACCATGGTGGGGGGGGGGTGTAAAAGACCAACCCACCATGATGATAATAAATAAGGGCAAAAGCCCACTAAGGGTAACAAATAGTAAAAGGCAAAAGCCACAAAAATAACCGGGGGTAAATAAAGGCAATAGCCAAAACAGATGACGCTAAACAGGCAAAAGCCTAAACAGACACAAATAAAGGCAAAAGCCAAAACACATACAGTAAAAAACGGCAAAGGCCTAGACAGACACTAACATAGAAGGGCAAAAGCCAAAAATGACACAAGAAAGGAAAAGGCAAAAGCCAAAAAGAAGAATAAAACGAAGGATGCCAATACGATAATATTTCCAAGATTCAATGTTGTGAGAGGCCAGCCTCTTTCACAAAAACAAGCGAGCTCTCCACCCCCTGGGGGTTATCCCCAAGTGATGTGGAGAGCTCTGAACTGACTCCCAGTCGACATCTAAGTTCACGGTATCTCTCACAGTGGCTAAATATGTGTGCCACTGTGAGAGGCTCCCAACAGGAGTCACACCACGGTTCATCCTCACCCCATAGTATGTAGGAGTGGGTGAGGAACGTGTGACCAATTCACAGCCAAGCAAGCGCAACCTCCTCCCTCCGCAACACCCAGTGCACTGGAGTGTCCTTCAGTGTGTGGGGAACTGGGGAAGAGATAGACGGGGTGGAGGGCTAGAATCTGCAGACCCGACCCTGCCACAGGCGGAATGAGGGTATGATGATGATGTAGTAAGTACCAAGTGTAGGAAGTGTACAACCAACTTTAAAGTTTATGTTGAATTGTAAGTGCTCCGTGATAGTAAAATGTCAGTTAAGTGTTCCCTGACGTGAAAAAGATTGAGAACCGCTGCTCTAATGTACACGTTGCAGACTGTCAGCACGTGACACCCCACTCATGTAATGCAGTGTGGAGATCATGTGATCTCGTTCCATTTATTTTTGAATATTTGTAATTTTAAATGGCGTTCGAATAGAACATTTTGGGAATGTAACAGGAGATGATTAGTTTAAATTTTTCGAATGATTGTGAAAAGGACAACTGAATGTTGTTCTTCTTGTTTGAATTGAAAATACCAGTTTTCTTTCTGGTTTCGTAGTGAAAGCATCAATGTTAGTTAGCTCGTCTTTATTAACCGTTGCAATTTAAATTAAATATTGTTTATCAGTCTCCAATACATATTAATAAATTCAAGGCATTGTTAAAGTTAGGAACTAAGCTTCCAGCATATGTATTTTGGATTATCTTTTTAAAGTAAACTGTATCAGAGCCTCAAATGCGTTAACATAGAAACACAGGAAGAATAGTGAAACATCAAGTTGGATGTAGCAACGATGTAGCAACGTTGGATGTTACAACAGCATTTGCTTCTGTGCCATTTGCATTCTCCTCTTGTGAATTTTCCTTACTGCCCAAAATTGCGTTCCATATAGCACACCGGTCCTAACTACAGTTTTGTTAACTTTACCTTTCAACTGAATTGTGACTCGGCAGTCACACTGCACACCGCTTGCCTGTCTCCACTTCAGGAATCCCACATTGATTCTATGGGTAACGTCGGAGCAGTGGCGTCACTAGGGGGTGCAGAGATTGTGGGCTACACTGTGTGACACCACTCGCACCATGAGAAATGGGGTGACACCAAAGCAGAAGAAGCGGCTTTTTTTCGGAAGAGGGGGGGGGGGTGACACCATGGTGTATCTGCACCGGGTGACGCCAACCCTAGCGACGCCACTGTTTCGGCGTTATTTCCCCATTGCTCTGGAACACTGATCCAGATACCTAAAATCTTGCACTACTGGTATCACCTCATTGCCACAACGAAGTACACCCCCTTGGTCCTGACCGCTTCAACTGAAAGCTAAGTTCTCTGTTTTCTTCATGTTCACCTCAGCTCCCCCCTTCGCCATTGCTGTTCTAATGTCCTCATTCTTGAGGGAGAATTATTGTCATGGTATGCTGTCATGGACAAAGAACTCAGCTGAAAAACTGTCCCTAGAAATGTGTTTTCTCTAGTCTATTTGTACGTTCTAACAAATCTGTTCGTTGTAAGCAACATTAATGCTTTTTTTGTATTGCTTTTCATGGTTCTAACTATTTTGTTCGTTAAATCCGATTGTGCGTTTTATCCGGTGTCGTTATAAACGATTTCGACTGTATATGTTTTAAAAATATACTTACTGTGTTTGCTCAATAATTTTCTAGTGAACATTTCAATTTCTGAAAATTAAAAATTATGTACTGTATATGTTAGGAGGGGGGGCCCTAAGAATTTTAGAAAGGTTTAGGTGGGGTATAGCAAAAAGAAGTTTGGGAAGCAGTGATTTAGATGATAGTTTGTGAGATAATTTTCCGTTCTTTAACTTTTTGAATACACTGTAAGATATAAGAGAACTGCAGATTAACATTTTGTTTAAGGCATAGATTGATAAATTTTCCACTTTAATCGTCAGATGGTGATTGAAATTCTAATCTAATCACCATTTCTAGAATATTCGTTTAAATTTTGCCAATCCTACTTTAATTAACGTTGCTCACAAATACATTAAATTCGTAATTATGAGATACGAATTTTGAACTATCCTTGGTTGCAGCTTCTTGGTTGTCCTGTTAAATATATTTACGTCGAGATTGAGTAAGAAATATTCAATCACGTTTTAAGAAATCATCATCATCATCACACCCTTGTCCCGCCTAAGGCGGGGTCGGGTCTGCGGGTTCTAATCCTCCAGTCCCGTCTATCCCCAACCAGGCTTTCATCCACCCCGCACGCCATCATGTCCCTCTACCACCTGCTCCCGCGTCCGCTTGGGTCTCCCCCTATTCCTGATGCCACCCACCACCTGTTGCCTCATAATATACCGCATGAGCTCCTCCTCCCCCCTTCGCATCACATGCCCATACCACCTCAACCTATATTCTCTCATCTTCTCCACAATGTCCCCCACCCCCAAGCTGCCTCTAACACACTCGTTTCGAACTCTGTCAGCACGCGACACCCCACTCATGTAACGCAGCATTCGCATCTCGGCCACTTGCATTCTCCTCTCGTGGTTCTTCCTCACTGCCCAGCACTCTGATCCGTACAGCATGGCGGGCCTAACTACAGTTTTGTAAACCTTACCTTTCAACTTTATTGGCACTCTGCGGTCACACAACACCCCGCTTGCCTGTCTCTACTTTAGCCATCCGGCATTGATTCTGTGGGTAACGTCGGAGTCGATTTCCCCATTGCTCTGAATCACAATCACGTTTTAAGAAATCTTATCAATAAATTCTACATGATATTAGTATGGGAATACCAATCTACTGAACCTTCCCTAGGTAATGAAAACAAATTATAGCTTAACAACACTAATATATCAAGTCATAAATAGCTGTATAGAAGGCAATCGAAAATTTAATTCCCATACTATGAGTTCTTAACATTATATGTACAGTACAAGTGACATGAAATTCGACAATTTTATAATCACAGTTTATCGTAAATGATTTTATACTGTAAACTTTGTCCTTCTGCAATATGATTACAGCTTTATCAAATACAGTAACCCCTCTCTACTTGGGGCACCTCCAAGATGCATTAGACCCCATATGCTTTCAATATTTTTATACAACTTAACCTCTTAAATTGAGCCATCTTTTAATTGAATCATTGGCCAATGATTTAGAAGAAATTACTTATATGACAACCCCTAGTTTGGGACACAGACAGTGGCGTAGCCACGGGGGGGGGGGGTTGGGGGTTAAACCTCCCCCTTGGGCTTCGAATATAACGAAGAGGTATACACCCTATCGAGTCATATCCGCCCCCACCCTCATAAAATCCTGGTTCATGCTATCGACAGTCATACCCCCCCCCCTTCAGAAAATCCTGGCTTCGCCACTGGACACAGAACATCACATTAAGAGCAAAGACAAAAAGTGAGTGCTTGTATCTGCGATTTGTAGCACAAAGTCGTCAAAAAGCGTCAGTAGTTTCTATGAATGTGACTTGTTTCTTTATGCATCTTGGAATCAGTGATTACATTTTATTGCTGGGAATGTTACAACATGAGTAAGAAACACTATTCAGAATATCATACTGTGCAGTGGAACCTCGATTTGTGAGCACAATTCGTTCCAGAAACGTGCTTGTAATCCAAAGCACTCGTATATCAAAGCGAATTTCCCCATAAGACATAATGGAAACTTAGGTGATTCGTTCTACAACCCAAAAATTTTCATATAAAATGATTAACACAAAATGCAGTATAAATTAAAAATACATAAAATAAATTAACTGCACTTTGCCTTCAGAAAGAAGAGAGACGAGAGAGAAAAGAGAGGGTGCTAATGAAAGGTCACTACATTTGGACACAAAACAAAACAATGATTCTTAGGATCAGTTTTCCAGAGCAACGGGGAAATAGATTCTTATGTGACCCATAGAATTAATGCAGGATGGCTGAGGGGGGGAAGGCAAGTGGGGTCCTGTGCGACCACTGGGTCCCAGTAAAGTTAAAGGGCAAGGTATACAGAACCGTCGTTAGGCCCGCTATGCTGTATGGCTCAGAGTGTTGGGCAGTTAGGAAGAACATGAAAAGCAAATGCAAGTGGCTGAGATGCGAATGCTGTGCTGCACGTGTGGGGTGTCAAGATGCAACGGAATTAGAAACGATTACGTTAGAGGTATGGTTGGGGGGGGGTGGGAGATATTTTTGAAAAGATGAGAGAGAATAATTTGAGGTGGTATGGGCATGTGATGATGAGGAGGGGAGAGGAGGAACTTATTAGGTCTGTAGCACGTTACACATTCTTTTATTGTTGCACGTCATCCACTGGTGTTCTGTAGAACTCAGACACAAGTGGTGACGTATTTGATTCTTCTTTTTGAATTTGAAAATAGAAGATTTGATTCTTAGAGAAGTCAGAACGGTCGAGAACACAAAAAACCAGTTGGAGACTACCGATCGGTCCAGCATGCTGCTTGCTGCTTGTTTGCTTGCACATTACATTTTTTGTTACATTATAACTTTATTAATCATTTATGTGTTTGGATACAATTAAACACTGCATTTTCCGTAAAAGGGGATAAATATTTATATATAAAAACGCGCATCAGGTCCATTGTGGGACTGCAGGTAATTGGGGGCACCAGAGGTAGAGGATGACCAAAACGAACGTGGGAGCAGTTGGTGCAGAGGGACATGGAGGCTTGCGGGGTGGAGGGGCACTTGGTGGGGGACAGGTGGGAGTGGAGGATTAGAACCCACAAACCCGATCCTGCCTCAGGTGTGAGAAGGATGAGATGATGATGAATGTTCACCGTATCCTAGTCGGGTACTGCTGGCAAGCTCTAACACTAACTACTCAAGTGAATGAATGTGGCGAATTCTTGAATTCTTAACTTTTAAAGTATGTAATGGAACGCAAAAAAATAAATATGTATAGTAAACTAAATACAATGGAATACACACCAAAAAAATTCGTTAATCAAGTTAAAATTTATTAAAAAATATTGCTCGTTTAGCGAAACACTCGTAGTTCAAGTTACTTGCAAATCGAGGTTCCACTGTATTTGAAAGAATATTTAGGTTGTTGATTTTTATGTTCTTTTTATTAAATTGCCATATTATCTCAAGTATAATACACATCCCAAATTTCAAGATTTAAGTTAATGTAAAAATCTTAATTCCTATGTATAATATGCAGGTTAAGTTTGCCAGTTGGCTTAGCATTGTTGTTAACATACATGAAGTCCTAAAACAACTTCTAATGAACTTTTGGTATTTAAATCTACATAATCACATGATTGGAAACATAAATACCGTAATTATTCTAATAAACGGCGCGCCGTTTATTTTTTTCAAAGGCCTTTTTTTGTTGCGCTGTTTATTATTTTTCTCAATTTATAAATGGAAACTTTTTAGCCGGACAAGTTGATTTCAATTCGTTGGAATTTTAGGGCTTTTTGACTACAAGGTCATTAGAGCCCTGTCCACTGCATATTGCTAATGCAGAGACTGCACAGCCACTACACTAATGTGACTATTTTGGGGTATTAGCACACTGTAATGAGCTTTCTCCATGTCAATGAAGAAGGGTAATAGCCAGGGTTTGAACATCTTGGGGAAATACTGGGGGCTTCCCAGTAGAGGCCCCTTGTGAAAAAAGGTGCAAGAGTAGTATTAGTAGGTTACACTATCGGGTTGGGGAGCTAGCCAAGCAGCCATAACAGGCCAAACCCTAAGGAGGCTGCTCGCAGGTGAGGAGGGGATAGGTGTAAGGGACATAGGAAAGGGGAAATTAGCACCACCCAACGTTCACAACCAACAACTCATGTTGTTACTAACAAGGATTTGCGTTGCTTAACTGGTGCGTCCAACACAACTTGGCTACACCATGGAGGTAAAGCACTTAGGATCAACGTTTCAAAGCAATGGGGAGATAACTCTGATATGACCGAAAGACTCAATGGGTGATGATTGAAGTGGAGACAGGCAAACGGAGTCTTATGTGATAGGGGAGGCCCATCCACGTTGAAAGGGAAGTTTTACAGGGCAGTGGTTAGACCAGTTATGCTATGAATAGGTTGATGTTGTTGTTGTTTGTTGGTGTTTTAGGGCCCTTCAACGACAAAGTCATTAGAGCCCCGTCGACAGCATAGTTCTTATGCAGAGACTGCACAGACACTACACTAATGCGACGATTTTTGGCTATTATCAGTACCCAGTTTTCCCAAGCGGCCACCCATGTCAGTACTAGCTGGGGTTGCGCTGCTTAACTTGAGTGATCACACGAGAACTGGTGTGTCCAACGCAATTTGCTGCTCTCAGTAATTTATTGAAGTGAGAGAATGACTGTAGGCGCTGTTAAGGTTCTAGTGAGGCGTCCCTGAGGCGACATTCCATCCCTCTCACCCAGAGATTCAAGGAGTGGCTCATCAGCGGTATACCTCTATAGCAGCGGTCTTCAAACTGTGTTCTGCGGAACCCCAGGGTTCCGCAATACATCTCTGGGGGTTCAGCGAGTCAAAATGAAAATTCGTTAGCAGCGGCAAGATATACTTTTCTAAAGGTGGGATGGGATTCCCCCCAAGACATCTTATGGTTCTAAGGGTTCCATGAGTCGACAAAGTTTGAAGACCACTGCTCTATAGTTACCACTCTCTTGGACATTAGGGCCCGCTCTAGCACTTACGGCGCCCCGGGCAAAACGACAAATTTGCGCCCCATAAGAATGTATAAAGGTACTTACCATATTTATTCTAATAAACGGCGCGCCGTTTATTGGAGAGCACTGCTTATATTTCAGCACCTTTAATAAGGCACCCATAGACAACCCAGCCAATATTCCTGTGGGTTCCAGACATCTGGTTGGGGTGCGCCATGTTAAGTGGACCTACAGACCAGACCTTGCCACAGGCGGGATAAGGGTATAATGATAATGATGATAAATTCAGTTTCTTTATTATACAATTTGCCGTTTATCAGAAGGAGTGGCAAATTGCGTTGGACACGACAGTTCTCATCTGATGAGTAGCCCAACCCCAGCTAGTACTGACGTGGGTGGCCGCTTGGGAAAACTGAGTACTGATAACACCTAAAAATCGTCACAGTAGTGCAGTGTCTGTGCAGTCTCTGCATAAGAACTATGCTGTGGACGGGGCTCTAATGACCTTGTAGTTGAAGGGCCCTGAAACACAAACAACAGCAAAAAGTTTTTTAGACGGCGCTGCTTATTAGAATAACTATTGTATTTTAAAAGGTACTGTTAAAAAGGGTACTTCGCCGCGGTGGCATAGCGGTTAGCACGCTCGGCAACTACGCCAGAGTTCTAGGTTCGAAACTGGACCGTGGTGGGTCGGCTTCTTTCGGGCGAGAGAGAAGCCATGAGTGTGCCTTCTTTCGGATGAGAAGTAAAACCAAGGTCCCGTGTGGGTGTACCATGACACTTGCACGTAAAAGAACCCTCTCTACTACGCAACGGGTAATTGAGGCAAAATTTCCAGGTGTAGGAGCTCGCCCCCTGGCGTCGGTAGCATTCCCCAACGAACACTAGACCGACGATAAATAACCCTAGGGGTGCAGCTTTGGCCGGCAACCGGCTGCAGAAAAAACTATGACCAATATATCACCCTGTGTCCATTCAGAGGGACAAATGGGTACTCGACCCTGCCATAGGTGGGAAAAGGGTTAGGAGTTGCTTACTGTTAAAAAGGGTACTTAAATAAAGGTAAATATTTTTCATTTTCAATACAAATCAAATCATATTATTTGAATTTTATATTGGGCAACCCATTGAAGCAGTGCTGTGTTTGTGAGTTAATGCTATTCTGTTCAGAGAATTATACTGTATGTACTGTGCAGTACGTTCAAACAAGTTCAAGCAGCGCCATTTCGAATTCTACGTTAATATTTTAATAATAGTGGAAATATTTTTCAAGACCACACTTAGGAGGATCATTGCCCTGGTCAAACACCAGAAGAAAAGGTAAGGCCAAGGTAAGGCCCTCTTTCTCCCATCTCAGGTAAAGAAGAATTTGTATGAGCTTTACACAACCTCTTCAATGTTGCAAGAGGAGAGGATGACATTGACACTCATCCTATATCTTCAGGGGCAGTGGACAGCATAACAGAGGAGGAAGTAGTCAGGGCCCTTAGGATGATGAGAGGTTGAAGAGCTCTGTAGCCAGACAGAATTCCCATTGAAGTGGGGCATTGTCTAGTGATGACAGGAATCTCGTGGCTAGGGAAACTTTTCAATAAAATACCTATGAGAGATAGGACCAAAATTTTGGTAACTATAGCGGTATTAAGCTAATGAGTCATTCCATAAAGCTCTGGGAGACAGTAATAGAATGTTGCCTCCAGGATCGAACTAGTGTCCTTGGAAATCAGATCTCCATGCCATCTTTATCAACATGGGGAAGGCTTATAACAGTGCTGCAGGACAGGTTGTTTGGGAGGTATTCTGAAAAAGGCTGGTAGAAGAAGAGTTTATTCGAATAGTAGAGGGTATTTATAGTTCAATAGCCAGGATAAGGACACCTTGGTGAAATACTGAGGGCTTTGCAGTGAGTTTTAGGATGCACCAAGGTTCAGCACTGGGTGCTTCCTAGTGAGTTTTGGGATACACCAAGGTTCAGCACCAAGTCCATAACTTAGAAAGTAGCTCATCCATAACCAGAATGAAAAGCATTCTGGTTATGGATGAACTGCTGATGGGGGTAGGAGAATTGGCCCCTCTGTCCATGGCATTTGCCAACAAATATTGCAAATGTTAGTGGCTGCAGAGAACAACTAGAACAGGACCCAAACGATATTAGAGGAGCGATAGAAAAGGCTAGACGATTGAAAGGGCTAAAGATAAACATGAAGAAGAAAGAATATTTAGCTTTCAGTTGAGAAGGACAGCAAAATAACGGTTCCATACTTCCTAGAGTCGAACTGGTGGAAGAGGTGTAAGAGGAAAAGTACTTAGGATCAACATCCCAAAGCAGTGGGGTGATAGACTCTGATGTGAACCCATAGAATCAATCAAGGTGGTTGAAGTGGAGTAAGGCAAGCAGAGCCTGTGTGATAAGAGGGTCCCAACCAAGTTGAAGGTGAAGTTCTATAGGGCAGTGGTTAGGCCCGTTATGCTATAGTCACTTCAACAGAATGCACATAGCTGAGATGTGAATGCTGAAGAGCTAATAGAATTAGGAATTAGTACATCAGAGGTAGCTTGGGTGTGATGTACATCGCCAAAAAATGAGGGAGAATGGATTGAGGTGTATTGACACGTAAAGAGAAGAGAGGAGGAGGAGCTTGTTAGGTCCATTTCAAGAATTCAGGTGGTCGGAAGCACCCGGGACAAGAGGAGCCGAACCAGGCTTGGAAGCAGGTTGTCCATAAGGATGAGGCGGTATATGGGGTGGACGGGGACCTGGCCCTGCCGCAAGCGGGATAAAGGGTTGTTGTTAGCTTTTAGACATAAGCAATATAATTACACTATGCACTGTAAATTTTTGCAAAGGAAAAAAATCGATGTGAAGTTTTCTATTAATTTCATAATTAACACATTAATATTTTTCTCAAACGGCCAAATTACCGCCCCTAAATTTTCGCGCCCCAGACAAATGCCCGGCTTGCCCCCCCCCCCCCAGAGCGGGCCCTGTGGACATCCCTTTGCCCTTGAAGAGTGGTACTATCGAACTCTCACGTTATGCCAATGGCATTCTATCTCTGCTGGCTATCCTCCTGAGAAGTTTCCCTTGCCACCTGATACCTGTCCTCCCTAGGCTATGCCACACTTGAATTGGGTGTTCCGTCTGGGCCTACAGCTTTTCGACCTTTCATTTTCCTAACCACCCTGGTTCCACAGTTCACCATCACCTACCAATGCAGGATGGATGGCAATGTCCCCATCTCCCCCTGCAGCATTCAAGAGGTTATGGAAGTACTCTTCCCACCTCTGCTTTGCCTCCATCAGGGAGAGTAGGACCCTACCTCTGCTATCCTTCGATGTTATAGCCCGGGGTATATCTTGAGCTGCCCTATTTTTAGCCTTGGCCAGTTTGAAAACTTCCCCATCCCTTGTCCATAACAGCTTATGGAGTGCCTCATACTTCTGGTGCTTGGCCAGGGCAATGATCCTACTAGTGCATCCACTGTCCCTTCCCAATACCAGTCTACCTCCCTGTGCACTTTGTGGATAAATCCCTCCGTTTTGGTGAGTAGTTTCTGCCACCTGATGACCTGCTCTCCTTCCCACGAATGTGCCTTGCCTGCCACTTTCACTAGGCCTATGGTCACATTCTTTTTGGAAATATTCACTCAGGACTGCTCAGCAATCACAAACCTCTACCCTATACCATCCCCTAACCATAAAGAAATCTATCTGTGATGTCCCTTTTGAGGACTGGAATGTGATTTGGTGGTGCTTGTCCCTCTTACTAAACCTGATATTTGCCAATGCAAGGCCAAGTGCATTGGCTGCATTGAGGATGCACTGTCCTTCTATGCTAACTGTTCCATCCCCCAAAGACATCCCCATAACCCTGGTTATCTTTGCCTAAATGGCCATTAAAACCCCACCAATAACTAAGCACTCATTCTCTTGACATTGCTCTATCTCAGCCTCTGGTGAGTGCACTAAGTCCTCAAAGTCTTCATTCAGACCTGTCTGGGAGGTGTAAACGTTGATGAGGTGGAGCACTACTCCTTGCCAAACTACTGTAACTAACAGTAGCCTGCTATTTATTTGCTTCACCTGGATGACCCCTTGTTGCAGCTCCCTGTCTAATACAAAGGCCCTTGATCTATTTCCCTTCCACCTAATCTCCTGGAGGAAAGCTACCTGAAGCCTGCTTTGCTTTAGTATATTGAATAATTCCCCTGTTTTGCCAGTAAGGTTCCCCACATTTGACGTTCCTAATGTAAGATGGTCCCTTATGCTGTCTGAACATGCTCTCATTGGGGTCACCCCAACCAGGCGTCCAGAACCTGCAGGAATGTTGTCACTGCTTGCCATGGGGGGATGCTTTCCTACCCCACAGAGGACGCTCAGCGTGCCATCTGACACAGGGACCAAAGTCCCAACCCCTGTGACTTTGCAGACTGCTGATGACGGTGGCCCAGGAACTGCTTGCACACCCCTGATGGCAGCCGGCGGTGCCTGAAACATTAATCTCAAAACATTTGAAATTTTTGGTGACTCAGGTGGAGAACATTGAATAATAAAGTGTTTATGTGGGGGGGGGGGGGGGTCAGTGGTGGGGTTGACACCAGGATTTGCTGCACCGGGTGACACCAAGCCTAGGTACGCCTCTAGGAAGCAAACTTGTGATTTGCATGTAATTTCGACCCTCACCATCATGGCCGTAACGAGGGCGTGGCGAAGAAGGCGGCCGCCACGGGCGCAATTGGGTTTGGGGCGGAAAATGTTTAGGTTTTTTGTCATTATTGGGTTTCGGACAAGCGAAAGTTAGACACTTGCCACAGGCGCTTCATACCTCTGTTACGGCGCTGCTCACCATTATGCAACGGGTAGATAAGGCAAAAATTCCGTGGTGTTGGCAATGGCGTAACTAGGATTTTCAGCTCCCAGGGACCAAGGCAGTTTTTGCGACCCCTCCTGGGCCCCTCGTGACAAGGTGTGAGCCATAATGGGGTCCATATTGCTCCAGCTCCATAAAAATATCTTCCAACAGAGGCCCCGAGTTCGCCTTCCTTCAGATGAGAAGCAAAAACGAGGTCACATGTAGTGAACGATGCATTCGCACGTAAAAAAAATCCTCTCCTCTATGCAACGGGTGAATGATTCAAAGTTCCCAGGTGTAGGAGTTCGCCCTCTGGTGTCGGTGGTGACATAAATAGTAGACTGATGACGGTAGATACGTATAGGGGTTGCAACTTTGGTTGGCAGCCGGCTGTGGAAAATAGCGTCCCTGCCCTAGTCTGGGCATCAGCTGCACTAGCTTATTGGGGCTTTGCTGTATGAATGTTATAGAACAACGTGTGTTACACAACATAAAAACACAGTAGAACGTATGGTTCTGTGAAAAACACAGTTTGAGTGCTCTGGAACCACGCGTTATCTTTATCATCCTGCCCTCTATTGATTGGAACATGAAACTTGGTTCCTTTCGAAGTAATTTTAGTAATTTTGAATGGGTCCGCCATTTTATCATAACGTTCGTTTAAACCTATGTAGAACGTATGATTACTTCAGCATACGCTCAAACACACGTTTCTAATTTTACTTTGGAATGTTGCACAAGCGCAGTAAGATATTCGTCTGCTTTGCGTAACATGCGTTGTTCGAAAACAGATCACTCAAGCTCTCTATTGTTACGTAAGAATGTTAGGTATTTATTTTACCACACATTTGGCTACCATAGAAAATCGCAGGGCCATTGTGTGCCAGAAGCCCTTCAGGTATAATATTTTTACTTTTGTAGAGGCGACAGCAATTTTTCGTTTGTTTTGTTGGTGTTTTAGACACTTCAACTACAACCAGAGCCATAACGGGGGTATGAAGCGCCTGTGGCAAGTGTCTAACTTTCACTTGCCCATAACGCAATAATGACAAAAAACTTAAACATTTCGCGCGATAAACCCAATTGCGCCCGTGGCGGCCGCCTTCTTCGCCACGCCCTCGTTACGGCCCTGACTACAACGGTCATTATAGCCCCGTCCACTGTGTAGTTCTAATGCAGAGCCTGCACAGACACTTTTTGCTGATTCGACGATTTTGTGGTATTAGCGGTGCATAGTTTTACCAAGTTGCCACCCATGTTAGTACTAGCTGGGGTTGCGTTGATTAACTTCAGTAATGAGACGAGAACTTATGTGTCCAACATAATATGGCCACTCTCTGAAACACCAAACGGATTGATTATGGTACTAAAGTGGTAGGGTCACTGATTGTGGTTTTCATTGAGGGCAGTTTTCGTCAATGTCCACGTATGACAAGAATTTGCAGCTGTCAACATTTTATGGAACATCCAATTTGTTGACTTAAAACGGATTAATTTCTATAGCGGCCCACAGACGGTCAACTTGGTGTCAACCGTGTCGTCAACTTGCCATGTTGAAGACAATGTTGATCGTCTGTGGGTAGGTTGAAGGTTGAAAGGTCAAGTTGAGGCAACGGTTAAAGTAAAATCAAAAACTTTAAGCGGCCCACAGACGGTCAACTTGGTTGTCAACCGTGTCGTCAACTTGCCATGTTGAAGACAATGTTGATCGTCTGTGGGTAGGTTGAGGGTTGAAAGTTCAAGTTGAGGAAACGATTGAAGTAAAATCAAAAACTTTAGATTTTTCATGGGGGGGGGAGCCTATTGTTGTCAACCAAATTGCTTCGTCTATTTCTATTGTCAAGTTCGCTGTCAACATTAGTGCACTTCAAAAATTTTTGAGTGAATTTGGTGTGGAATGCTCTACAATATCTAGATACAGTGTCCAAAAGTGAAGAATAAAATTATGAAAGGGGCATAATTCGTGCACAGTATGAGAAGTTAGGGTCCTACCATGCTGACTTGGTAACTCCGTCAGTGGTTCGTCAGTTGTTTGTGCTCTCGTATAGATGTAGATTGGCAAAATGCATAAAACTCTGATATCAATTGGTTATGATGGTGTCAGGTGGGATGATGGTGCCGCCAGAGGGAGCCGACGTGGCACTCTGCGTTCTCACAAAACTTATGAGTATTGAAAGTACAGAAAACTGCTAGAAATGAAGACAAGACTACCACTGATAACAATTGTAAACTCATACTCAGTATAGTGGAAGACTTGAAAACTTTTACTAAAAGTTGTGAAGAGAAAATACAAATTTTGCAATCGCCTAGCTCTCTGTTTTTGCAACCTGTGTCACAATTCGAATTCATGGAATTTAAAAAAATTGTCAGTGAAAACGTCACCACTCTTATGAATGCAATCGAAAGAAACGTTCTTCGTTTCTGGGGTGCACTGGAACTAGCTGGGGATCCATGTTTGAAACCAAGTGAATAGCTCGATTCAGCCCATTTGAGAAATCCTGAGTGCTCTTTCTATGGCTCCTTGCAGCATGAGGTCAACCCTAGCACGTGGCAAGTGCAAACTAGTAATTCTACAGGAGGCCAAAATCTACCTCAGATTTAGCAAACTACTGCTCTAGACTTTCAAGGTATCTTTAAATCAACACTAACTAGAATTCCATTACAACTACTAGAATTCTATTACTCTTTGGAAAATTCGAATACATGTGCCACAGTGACTGCAGCTAATCCAACCATCTCACATAATGCAGTCACAGAAGTAAAATATCCTAATATTCAGCAATCAAAAGTTATACAGGGATCCACTCTGAGCTATACACTATACCCAGAAGCGTGATGAGGTTCAAAACAGAAAGATTCATTTTAGCAACCTCTCAGAAAAAAAACATTGTTTCAACAATAGGGAACTATGCTGAAGAAAAGGGAATGAAAATTGCCAAATGCTGACGATGGACCACCAAGGAAGTTTGACCTCTTGGACTCCAACCGGTGGCCAGTTGGAAACTATGTACGTATCCCCAGGCGCCTTCCATGAAAGTGTATCTATCCAGCCTCCCTAAGAGCAAAGCTCTCAACACAAAGCCTCTGACACCAACCCTCAAATTTCCTTATGCTAACTGAATGCAAGATCCCTTTTCTATAAAATAGATCACCTCTCTGAGTATATATATCATCTTAATCCACAAGTTATTTCAGTTACTGAGAGTTTAACTCAATTCCCCCTCCTCTCTCTAGTTCACCTCGTGCAACTGATTCATCAATTAAAGCCACACCCTAATAACGTCCCAGACTCCCTACCCCCAATAACCTTTTACCCTTATCGTCTCTCTTCAACCAAATTCTAATTTGCTCAAAAGTCTCATACACCTGGAGCCCCCCCTTGGGCCTTGAATATAACGAAGCAGTATGCACCCTATCGAGTCATATCCCCCCTCAGAAAATCCTGGTTCACCCTATCGACAGTCATATCCCCCCCTTCAGATAATCCTGGCTACGCCACTGCCTGGAGGAATTCTTTCATATACCTATCTACAAGTCAAGCCAACCTGTCTTTCTCACGAGCTGGATATACACTCACATAAGACACTTGATTAACAGAGCTATCCCACTTACTAAATTTAGCTCACATCCTCACGTTTCAGTCATCTACTCTTTCTCTGCTCTACAGGGTGAATTTTAACCCTAGAATCACAACGTGGGGTCGCGGGTGGCCCCAAGCATTTTAATATTCAATATTCATATCTTTGTTACTATTTATTTTATTGACTTGTGCATTCTTGTACTTTTCAATTTCCACCTTTAGCATGTAATGCTGGTTCAGTTTCTGCTTCAAACATTCAAAAGTGAGTTTGGGACACCAGTGACCCCCACTTTGTGATTTGCGTAACATTTTTTTGTCTTGCACTCCAAGCCATTTTGTAAAATCAAAATTCTCTTGTTTTTCTTATTCACCATTTAGTGTTAGGGAGTTTTGGGTTCCTGTTATGGGAATAGAAAATACTGTATTGAATATGGGAAAAGTGGAATATGGGATAAAACCTAAAAAGAAGTAGTTTTTCATTATGCATAGAGGTGGTACATACAGTGGCGGCACCTACTGGTGAAGGTTCCCAAATCCATTGCCGCCATTTTTTTGATATAAGAATGTGGAATGCACATGTGGAAGAAATTCCCTGTATGTTGTCCACATATAATGTTCACATATATATGCTAAGAAAAAGAATGTTAACTTTTTGCAATGCATGTGCAGATTGATTTTCGTCTGCTTCTGTTGGTTGCCATAAATGGTAAACGGGAACACAAAACTCTCTATTGCTCCTACATAGTTTTTTTGTTTTACAATAATTTTTCTGTCAAATAATCCTCATTTTGCAGCCAAGTTGCATTGAACACACCAGTTCTCATTAGATCACTGAACTTAAGCAACACAACCCCACATTAGTAACAAACATGGGTGGTTGGTAAAGAACGTTGGGTGCTGTAAGTTTCCCATCTCCTACATCCCCTACACCTGCCTCCTTCTCACCCGTGACGAGCCTCTTAAGGGTTCAGCCTGTTATGGCTGCTTTGCTTACTCCCCAACCCATTAGTGTAACATACAAATAGAAGACAATTTTGACATCCTACCAACTTTGGCATATTTACTGTAATGTATATCAGATAACCTTAACATTTCCACGGGCAGAGTAAACTGCTACGTTGGTGCGTCCCTGGTAACTCCCGGGGAACTCCCGCAGCGCGTTTGGGGAATGGCGATTTAGTCAGCCCCTGGATGTGCTGAGGGAAGGAGTTAAATAAAATAGCTCCTGTGGACCAAACCCCCTGTGTGTCTGGGGTAGAATAGGCACATGACGTTCTGGAAATGTAGACTGGACAAAACCACCATCGTGGATTCATACGACCGTCTTGTCTTCACCTGGATTGACAGTTGTGGTTTGACATGTTTGCGGTTGGTGTAGGCTCCTCACAGAGGTGACTGTAAAAAAACGCCTACCCACGTTGACCGTGCGTGGAGACCCGTACCCCTGGGAAAAGCAGATCCTGGTGATTAAGGAGGCATATGCCCTGCGATGTCCCTAGGCCATTTCACACTTGTGACTTGGCTCACAGCCATCGAAGGCTTAGGTTGTGGCCTATAGTCTCCAATCCTTCCCTTTGGCCACAGCTTCCAGGGAAAACAGGACGCCAAGGCAGAGACCCGGTCTTGGTCAAGGGCCAGGGGTACATGTATGTGCGCCCTTGGTCACCTGACAGGTCAGGCGGCAGGGGGTGCATATTTATATTCCCCCCAGGGTTACTGTGAGTGGACCAGCAGTCAACCCCGATGCCTTTGTTCTGGTACTCAGGGAATATGCCACCCTTATGGTATCCTGTCCGAGCACCCTTGGCGACCCGAATGGGCGTCCCCTTGTTGGGCTCCGTAGTGGGTGAGGCCTGCGGGCAGCGAATTTCATAATTTAATCAAATTATGGCAACTCCAAAACAGATTCTGGGGGCTTGATCAAATAACCCCACCCCTTTGTCTTCTTCTTTTCTTTCTGGGACTTGTTCTTGTGTTGAGCCTGAAGACAATGGCCTCGGTTCCACCCAACTGAGTGGGTCGACTGCCGCTAAGCCTGTAGAGACGAGTAGTGCTTCAAACAAGAGGCCACGTTCCCCCAGTAAGCCGTCTGGACCCTGGAACGATTCTGTGCTTTCTACTGCATCGGCACCTGCCCTTAACAAGAGGCAACAACCTCTCAGCCTTAAGGTGGAGGGCTCCACCGCCGATGCGAAGCATGTCCCTGCATCTAAGGAGGCCTTAGGTGCAGTTAAATCCCCTTCCACCACTTCTTCCTATCCTGTCTGGTTTCTTTCCATATCTGGAGGGAATGGTGCAGCTTTGGGGAATGCGTCACCCTTCCTTATTGCCAAAGGCATTAAGGGCGTTGCTGGTGACGTGACTTCAGTCAAGAATCTTCGCAATGGCACCTTGTTGGTGGAGGCATCTGCCCCTCACCAGATTGAGGCATTGCTTAAAATGCAGAAACTTGGTGATTTCCCCATTGTCGTCGAACCCCATCGCACCCTTAACACCAGTAGAGGTGTGGTGCAGTGCCCCGACCTACGTGGGGAGTCAGAAGAGAACATAGTGGATGAGCTCAAGGACCAGGGTGTGGTGGCTGTCCGCCTCACCTTGGTTTGAAGGGATTGAGATTCCCACCCCTCTGACACCTTGGTGCTGACCTTTGGTAGGCCCAAGTTGCCAGAATACATCAGGGCCGACTACCTCTGCTTGCCAGTACGACCTTTCATTCTGAGCCCCCTTCGCTGCTTCAAGTGCCAAAGGTATGGTCATGGCCAGAGTTCCTGTTCTGCCAGGGCCATGTGTGGCACTTGTGGGCAGGGAGACCATTCCACAAGCCTTGTAAGACTGCACCTTAAGGCACCAACTGTAAGGGAAACCACCCCGCCTCTTCTGGAGATTGCCCCACCTGGTGGCCTGAACGTGCCATGCAGGAGTTGCGTGTCAAGAAGGGTATCTGTTTTCAAGATGCGTGGTGGCTGGTAGCCTTGCCAGGGGCGCCAAGTCATGGCTTGTCCTATGCAGGTGCTGCAAAGGTGGCTGCTGTGTCATCTGTCTGCACTGAGATGGACATACTTCCACAACTCCCCCCACTCATCCGTTTTTTGCCCACTCAGGACCGCAGGCTCCATGGGATACCGGTCTGTGCTAGCGTTGGCTGCCAGACAGATCCTGAGCTTCCGTACATAAAGGAGTGTGGATGTGTGTAATTGGGCTCCAGGTTCGTAAGCTGAATCTTTGGTTTTAATTGGTTGTTTTTTGTAGGGTTTTTTTTTATAAATTTATTCAATATATATTCTCTAATTTTGACATAAGTGTTATCACTTGGCTTTTAACTAATATTAAGAAATTCCTGACGATTGTATATGGTATAAATACACAGGGCGCCACGTGGTGTTTTTCTTTTGTGACTCATTTTAAAGGAATTTGGGTTGGCTAAATTTTTAAGGGTGGTACAATCTTTAGGAATTTCCTCATTTAGTTATATTTCTGTATGTGTATGTGTAAGTTGATTTTTTAAGTTTCTGTTATTGACAGGAAGTTATCAATTGGTGACTTTACTTAAGGCATTTTAAGGGTGCATTTAATAAGGGACTGTGCTGTTTAAGTTGTTTTTGGGACCACTTTTTCATATTCATAGTATTATAGGGTAATTTTGCAGTACTTTGAGAGATCATATTACTATGCCTCCAAAGAAAGTTGCAGAGTGTG
>JAAFCE010009125.1:11002926-11049090 GCA_013389805.1 Trigoniulus corallinus
GTATTTAATTGTATAATCTGCTTGAACCACTCTCCTTTATGTTCTTTTAAATGCTCCAACAAGAATTGGCCAGTTAACTTTGGGTTTAAACGTGTCACAAAAGTTTTATTTGCTACAGTTTTAGAAGGCTCTTCAAGATCAGGAAAAGCCCACAACCCTGAAATCCCTGGAACTATGGGGTGACTCTGGGTAGCACCCAAATATCCTTCACTTTTTTAACTAATATGGGCGTCCCTGGGCTCTCAACCTCACTGCCAGCCTTAAACTGTACAGTGGATGACCAATGGTCCTGAGGATTTGAGTACTTAGGGTGAACAGCTGAAGCTTCTTTAGCATGGGATTTTTCAAACTTAGTGTTAGTAGCCTATTCTGTTGTGACCCCCACCTGTTTAGAAAATAAGACCATAGGAACTTCAATTTCTGGACCACCATCTCATTCGATGCTACCCACTAACATAGAATCTTGGTAAGTTCAAAGACTGGCTTCAAACTCTCAGTGATCACCTTGGTTATTGTGATAGATAGTTAGGATTTGAGATTAGAATGTGTTAGTTGATTATCAGATGATGGATCCAAATCCAGTGAAAATGAGTGCCCTGCTTTCGCAGGAGTATTTTCCACATAGACTGATAGGCAACCCTTACATTTAAAAAAAGCTGTCATTAGCTGAGCCTCATTGGGCGTTACATTTAGACAATCAGTATGTGAATTTTTCAAGAAAATTATACATTTAATAGTCGAGTTATGTGAATAGATGTCTTTCCCACAAATTAGACACAAAACTTGAGGCGCCATCACGTTGACAACACCCAACAGGGCCTCCAGACGACTCTGTACCCCTTAGCATATATGGATGACAAAAAAGCAGATGACTATACAGCTGCTTTGCTTAAAAATATGTAATAAGCCTACTGGCAAGTACCTAGCCACAGATGGCTGTCAGTCAGAAGAGCCATAGGGCAGACCCACCAAAAAACAGTCACCAATATCTAAGACAAATACATATAATAAAAAAAAATTTAACCTATAAGTTCACAAAATTGTTTAAAAACGCTTAGTAGGAAGAACAATCCTAAACACAACTTACCAACCTAGCAGTACTGCCAGACGATAAACAAATAAACACATTTTGTGTGATATTTTCTATCCTATACATAAAAGAACCATAAATTCGTCGATGGGTTGAATACTGTCGATGGGTTAGCTGGTTATACAGCCAAGCTCAAACCATCAAACTCTGGTTGTGCAGATAGTCTTCCTGCTTCCTTAATTTGGCAAATTGATCCACCTGGGGTTGAGTTGTTGTCGCATGTATATAACTCTTGCATGAGGCATGGGATTTTTCCCTCTTTATGGAAGATTGCATTTATTGTTCCTATTCATAAAGGTGGACAGGTTCTTGATGCTGCCAGGTATAGGCCTATAGCATTAGTTTCTCCTTTGGCTAAGGTCTTTGAGTGATGGATGCATGATCTCATTCGTAATGACCTTCTTAAGGTCATCCCTGGCTCTCAATTCAGCTCCCGTCCAGGATCCTCTGTGGTCCTTGTGTCTCTCTCCTTATTCACTGCAATCTGCAATGCACTCGCCCATGGGAATGCCTTTTTTGTATTAAAAACTGATGTATCTAGGGCGTTTGACTTGGTGGATCATACAGTTCTTATTGATCTTTTGCACAAAGCCACACCTAACCCATATATCCTTAATTTGTTACTATCATTTCTTGAGGGTAGAATGGTGAGACTCAGGAATTCCCATTATTTCTGTAGTTTGGTGCGGGGAGTTCCACAGGGATCAGCTCTTGGGCCTCTTCTTTTTAATTTAGCAATCTCGAAATTACCAGCGGCATGTGATCCTTTTCAATTATGGACTTTTGCCGATGATAATTTTCTGGGTCTGGAATTTCTGCCTGTTTCCCTGAACTGCGCCCTAACCTCATCGACTAGTTTTCTCAGTCGATTGGCCCAGTGGTATGGGGACAGGAGCATGAGACTAAATGTGGAGAAGACTCAAACCATAATCTTTAGGCCTCCACATTGCTCAATTGGGTACATAAAGGAGTGTGGATGTGTGTAATTGGGCTCCAGGATGGTAAGCTGAATCTTTGGTTTTAATTGGTTGATTTTTGTAGGGATTTTTTTTTACAAATTTATTCAATATATATTCTCTAATTTTGACATAAGTGTTATCACTTGGCTTTTAACTAATATTAAGAAATTCCTGACGATTGTATATGGTATAACTACACAGGGTGCCACGTGGTGATTTTCTTTTGTGATGCATTTTAAAGGAATTTGGGTTAACTAAATTTTTAGGTGTGGTACAATCTTTAGGAATTTCCTCATTTAGTTATATTTCTGTTTGTGTATGTGTAAGTTGATTTTTTAAGTTTGTGTTATTGACAGGAAGTTATCAATTGGTGACTTTACTTAAGGCATTTTATGGGTGCATTTAATAAGGGACTGTGCTGTTCAAGTTGTTTTTGGGACCACTTTTTGATATTCATATTATTATAGGGTAATTTTGCAGTAATTTGAGAGATCATATTACTATGCCTCCAAAGAAAGTTGCAGAGTGTGGTGGATGCAAGCTCCTAAGATTGGAGCTTACTAAGATCCAGATGGAGATCAGCAAGTTACAGGCTACCATCCTGGGTTCCAGCTCTTCAGCAGCTGGTTTAGCAAAGGCTAAGGTTGGGATGAAAATGGCGTCACCATCTAGTTCACCTAGAATATTGGTGACGCCATCAGGTAATAAAGGGGGCATGAAGATTGGTAAGGCTTCCCTCAGCAAAGAGTCAAAGAGCCTCAAGGTGGCAGAGGGATTTCAGATACTGGATAGTCAACAAATGACACCCACATTGCAAGGGAAGGGGGTTAGGGAATCAGATGCAGAGGATAGCCACTTGCCTGCCTCAATACCCCAGGTTTCTATCTGTGGAGGATTGGCAGAGGTTAGTGAAGAGGGCGCCACATGTGTCCAAAACCCATTCCCTGGCAAATCCATTCTTGTACTTGGGGACACAAACTTAAGGGGTGTTGATAGCTGGGCTCTACCAGAAGGGCTACAGAGAGGATGTGTTAGTGTTGCTTCCCTTCCTGATGCAAGTTTGGAAGACATAAAGGGTAGGATTGAAGGTATTATGAAAGGGGAAAAGGAGGACTGCATGACGATTTTACATATAGGATCAAATGATATAACTCTTGATAAACCTGCAGTTGAAGTTCTGAAGGGAATTATGGATATAGCTAAAGAGGTAAAAAGATTTAGGCCCAAGGCAAGAGTTATGCTGTGTCCTGTTGTGGAACGACAGGATAAAGGCAGGTTAACTGCAGCAAAGGCCAGATGGATCAATAATAGGATGTTTTCTGAAGGTCAGGCTATTGGGGCAAAACTACTTGATTACAGAGCATGTCTCTCAGATCTCCAACATTGGTTTGCTGTTGATAGGTTTCATTTTAATGCAAGGGCTGTCTCAAGGATTGGTACAAAAATGAAGGAGTTTATTGTCGATTTTTTAGGAAAGGTACCAAGTCATCTTATGCCAGGTTGAGTCAAAATATCAATAGGAAGGGTATTAATAGGGGAGGGATAGCTAAGTCTTTAGCAGTAAATGATCCATTGACTTTGCTTGTTGTGAATTGCAGAAGCATAGTCAATAAAGTGGTTGACTTCAATACTCTTGCTGCCACATCAGATGCTGATATCATAATTGGCACTGAATCCTGGTTGAGGGGAGACATTAAATCAGCAGAGATCTTCTCAGATAAGTTTGTAGTTTATAGAAAGGATAGGGAAACAGGCAAAGGGGGTGGAGTCTTTATAGCAATAGATAAATCCCTGGAGAGTTCTAGGGAACTGCAATATGAGGAAGATTGTGAAATGGTATGTTGTCATGTTGCAAGCTCTCATGGTGGGGGAATTTATGTAGTTGGCTTCTATCGTCCACCAGGTGATGATCCACTCCCACTTACAAGACTGTCACAATCATTGGAGCATATATAGCAAAAGAAAAAGGTACCACTAGTAATTCTTGGAGGGGACTTCAATTTACCAGGGTTGGATTGGGGCTATGTGCAGCCTAATTCAAATTCCAGGTTATCAGGTGCTCTGAACCTATTTTTGGAACAGTTGTACTATAATGGATTGGAACAGATTGTGACAATGCCTACACATGATAAAGGAGGAATTTTAGATTTAGTATTTACAAATGTGCCCAGGTCTATCAACACTGTAGAGTGCATTGAAGGAATTAGTGACCATGCAGGGGTAAGGGTGGAGATAGCTAAAAGGCTACCGAGAAAGGTGGCACCAGACAGGGTGGCATACCAATACAATAAGGCAAATTGGGAATATTTTAAATCATATCTAGAATATGAGTTAAATGATTTTTATACCATTGTTAATACCTGTGGTGTTGAGGAATCTTGGCAACGATTCCTAGCCCTCTTAGAGAAGGGCAAGCAGCTAGCTGTCCCCACTAAGATTATAAGGGATAATACTTTTCCTGAATGGTATACAAAAGAGGTGAAGGTAGCTTTGCGGAAACAGCGAAAGGCTAGGAATGCACTAAGGAGAGGGAGGGATGCCAATACTGAGTTAGCTTATAAGAAGGCCTGGAAAATGGTTAAAGTGTATATGAAGAAGGCTTACAAGAATTTTCATGAAAACATATTGGGAGACAGGCTTAAAAAAAATCCAAAAGCTTTCTGGGGGTATCTGAAGAAGTGTAGGAAAGAGGGTTATAGGGATACAGTGGTTAAAGATAGTTCAGGAAATGTAGTTAAGGATAGTCTTATGATTGCAAATGTTTTCAACGATGCATTTGCAAAAAACCTTTGCAACCAGTAGGAGGAACTTCCAGCTGGTACTTGATAGTGATTCTCCAGGGAGAATGGATGAGGTTACCATAACTAGGGTGGGAATTGAGCAACTACTACACAAATCAGTGGTTCATAAGGCTGCAGGTCCTGATGGCATTTCTCCATATATTATGCAGCGACTTTCAGGGATACTTAGCTATTACCTGGTGGAAATATTTAGAAAGTCATTAGACATGGGTATTGTTCCATCATCATGGAAACTGGCTAATGTGGTACCAATTTTCAAGTCAGGAGACACAGCAGACCCTAAGTGCTATAGACCAGTTTCATTAACGAGTGCTGTATCCAAGGTTTTAGAACACATCATATTCTCCTCTATTATGGGATATCTGGAAAAGAATGGCATCCTTAGCAACAATCAGCATGGATTTAGGAAAGGGAGGTCATGTGACACCCAAATGGCTTGCTTGATGGATTATATTCAAAGGGCTTTAGACAACAGAAAGCAGGTTGATGTTGTATTCTTAGACTTTGAACAGGCTTTTGTCATGGTGCCCCATGATAAGCTGATTTCAAAAATGTCAAGTCTAGGGATACATAGTAAGGTTACTCAGTGGGTAAGGTCATATCTGCTTGATAGGCAACAGAGGGTAATGTACAAGGGTAGTGCATCTGAATGGAAACCAGCGACATCAGGGGTACCTCAGGGAAGTGTTTTGGGTCCTTTGTTGTACATTCTCTATGTGAATGATATAGGATTTGACATTAGTTCCTTCCTTGAACTATTTGCAGATGACACATGTACTGCCCGGGTGTTAGATGAGGGGTTATCATCCTGTACACAATTACAACAGGATCTCAATAAGATTTGCAATTGGTGTGTAAAATGGGAACTGCCATTGAATCTGAAAAAGTGTAGGATTCTTACAATATCTAGTTCTAGGGAGCTACTTGACTTTGATTACCATATAGGTGGAGTTAGGGTTGAGAGAGTTGGCACCCATAAGCATCTTGGAATAATTCTAAATAACCAAGGTACCTGGAAGGATCATATAAATAAATTAGTTTGGAGGGCTGGTCAATTCCTCCGTCTGATTAGTAGGGTCCTTCGGGACAGCACAAGGGAGGTGAGGGAAACAGCATATATTTCAATGGTGCGACCAATTATGGAGTATGGTAGTCCAATTTGGTTTCCCTTCAGAAAGGAATTATCTTGGGAGATTGAAAGGATACAGAGGAGGGCAGCAAGAATTGTATTCCACAGGTTTTCTCACAGGGATAGTGTGTCTGACATGATCAGGGAACTAGGTTGGGAAACACTAAGCCAGTGGCGAACATCTCACAGCATAAGTCTGTTTATCAAACTGCTGCTGCTGGTGTGTGATGGACCTCTGGTGGGATGTGTGTCCCCTGCTAATTACAAAGGGAGAAAGGATCATTTGTATAAATTGAAGGAGATTAGGGCACAGACAGACACATATTACTGGTCTTTCTTACCAAGGACCATTCGACAATGGAATGGCCTTGGAAAGGATAAGGTGGAGGGCCTAATAAAAAGCCACCCTACCATTACTAGTGTTGTAGCAGGATCACAGGAATTTAAGCCTGGGGTTTTGGGAGCTTTTTGGTAATATATATAAGAAAGAGAGTTGGTCTCTCCACTGCCATATTGGCCAATTAAGGCTGCTTGCAGTGTTGTGAATTAGAATTAGAATTAGATCCTGATCCCATGCCAGAGGTTTCTTCTGGTTCCATCACTGCCACTGGCCCAGCCTCCTTTGAGGCCACAGATGCCTCTCATCAAACAGAGGCATCTCCGTTGAGCAGCCCCCTTCCTGGCTCAGCCCAGCTGACCCCCTCCATAGTGGGGGTGATGGGTGAGAGAGGAGGGAAGAAACCAGGGACACCCCCGGCCCCCGCAGTGGATCACGTGTCTTTGGTTCATCCACCCAAGGTCTTTGGCCAACAGCAGAAAGCACTGAGTGGTGCATGCCCCAACTGGGGATTGATGGGGATTCCTCCTTTGAGATGGAGGAAGAAGACCCAATTGTAGGCACCCCTCCCTTTTCTGCTGTGGGACGGAAAAAAGGGAGGAATAGAAATAAACCTGCAAAGCCCACCTAATGGTAAATCTCCTTCAATAGAACTGTCGAGGTTTTTCCCACAAGAGGAACGAGATCACAGGATTGTAAGTAGGCCCCGTCTGCATCTCCCTCCAGGAGATCCTCTGCCATGGTGGTACCCCACTTTCATTATGGGGCTACAACATGTGTGCAGACACCCGGCAGCAGGGAAGCCACCCTGTGGGAGGGGTGGCTAACCCTTATCCGGAATGGATGCATGCATGTCCCAGTGACTTTGCAGACGCCTCTGCTGGCCATGGCAGTTTCACTGCAACTGAATGTGCCCACCACTCTATGTTCCCTCTACCTGCCTCCTGGGATTGATATCCCATGGGCAGACCTTGACTCCCTCACAGCCCAGCTTCCCAGACCCTTTCTGATTATGGGAGATTTTAATGCCCATAACCCCCAATGGCGCTCAGACAGTCACAACCCCCGAGGGCTCCTTGTGGAACAGTGGGTGTCACACAATGGCCTCATTGTCCTCAACACAGGTGCCCCCACACATGTGATGACTGCCACTGGTGGTCTTTCCTGTTCGACCTCTCCATCTGCTCTCCTGGGTTGGCGCCAGGTCTGCAATGGGAGGTTCTGTCTGACCCTTGTGGAAGTGACCACTTCTCCATCAGGATTAGCAGTGGAAGTGGGTCATTGCCCCAACAACTGGGAGGAGTTTGCTCATCAAATCCACTTTTGCCCACTGCGTGATTTTGATGGGGTCAATGATCTAGTGAACCACTTCACAGAGGTGGTGATCAGGGCGGCATTGGCATCTGTTCCTCATGTAACCCCCCATGTGCACAGGTGCCATTGTGTACGGAGGACTGTTGGAGCGCAATTCGGGCCCGCGGGGGCTCCCTTTACCTCTTCCAGTCTCCTCCGACTGATGCCAATTGTGTCAACTACCTCAGAGCCCGAGCATATGCACAACGGGTACTCAAGGAGGCCAAACGCTACTCATGGAGAGAGTATGTCTCCTTGCTTACCCACCACACGCCATCCAAGAATGTCTGGGAAAAGCTGAGAGAAATCCAGGGAAGGTACTTACAATCCTGTGGCTCTGGTCTCCTTGCACAAGGGAGACATTTACTTCTGCCTTGTGAGGTGGCTGAGGAGCTAGCAAGGACATTTGCAACCATCTCCAGTTCCCTGCACAACACTGCAGCTTTCATCAAACAGAAAGAAGCTGCAGAACGCCTTCCAATTAACTTCTCTGGTGGTGTTGCTGAGGGATATAGCGACCCACTTACCCCTTGGGAGCTGCAGGCAGCTCTAACACGGGCCCAGGATACTGCCCCCGGTCCTGATAATGGTGTTTCCTACCTCCTTGAGGGTTTTAATTATATTTGGAAGCAGCACGAAATCCCTGTAGGCTGGCGGGAGGCTATCATCATTCCCCTCCCAAAACCTGGAAAGGATAGTAGCTTACCCACGAATTACTGGCCCATATCTTTGACGAGCTGTCTGTGTAAATCCATGTTACAAATGGTTAACTGGCACCTGGTGTGGTATCTAGAACGGCACAGCCTTCTCGCCAATGCCCAATGTGGCTTCTGTGCTAGCAGGTCTCCAGCGTATCATTTTATCTTCCTGGTGACCACAGTACGTGAGGCCTTTCTCCACAGACAGCACTTAGTGGCTGTCTTCTTTGATGTGGAGAAGGCATATGATACCTCATGGCGCCATGGCATATTTGAGACCTTGCACCAGTGGGGGCTCAGGGATAATTTGCCGCTCTTCCTCCGTAGCTTTTTGTCCAACCGGACCTTCAGAGTGCATGTGGGTAACACCTACGCCTCTGCCTTTTTGCAAGGGAATGGTGTCCCACAGGGGAGCATTCTCAGTGTGATGCTCTTTGGTGTTGCGGTGAACGGTTCTCCCTCCTCCATTCACCCCCCTGGTACAACCGTCCCTATTTGTGGACGACTTTTCCATCTGGTACTGGGTGCGACAATGCATGGCATTGAGCATCAGCTGCAACTGGCACTCAATAATGCCAATGAGTTTGCCACCTCATGTGGCTATAAATTCTCCCCTGAGAAAACAACAGTCATGCACTTCTGTCATAATCGAGGGCTTCACCCTGAGCGTCAGCTTACCCTCAATGGCCGCCTCCTCCCACTTGTAGAGGCAGCCCGGTTTCTTGGTCTCCTTTTTGACTACCGTCTGACGTGGGTCCCACATTTGAAGGAGCTGAAGGCTAAGTGTCTTCGCTCCCTTAATATTCTGCGGTGCCTGCAAAGAACTGGCTTTCGGGCAGATCAAACAGTGATGCTTCGATTATACCAATCACTCGTTCGATCATGACTCCACTATGGCTGTAGTGTTTATGGCCTGACCATTCCATTTACTCTCCAGATGCTGGACAGTGTACATCATGCTGGCACCCGGTTGTCCATTGGGGCTTTCCACACAAGTCCTGTGCTCAGTCTTTATGCTGAATCCGGTGAGCCACCACTGACTGTACGGCAGCAGTGCTTAGCAGCTGCATATATTTTGCGGCTGAAAGGTCAGCCACAGCACTCTACACACCCAGTCGTTTTTAGTCGCACTCTGCAATGACCATTCGATCGCTGGCCAGGGGTTCACCCTCCATTTGGCATGCGGTGGATGGATGGTCTCACTGGCCTGGGTGTGACCCTGCCTAGGGTGCAGCCTGTACTGCCAAGCTATGTGCCGCCCTGGACATTACCTGAGCCGATTTTTAATTTGACACTCACCGCCTTCCCCAAAGCCAGTACCAATAGGTCAGTGTACCAGCAAGAGTTTGGACGCCTCTCTCTGACCTATGAGGGCTGTGTTTTTGTTTACACGGATGGGTCGAAGGATGGCTCCGCTGTGGGTTGGTCAGTCTTCACATCTGGTCATCTCATAGGGGGCCGCCTTCTAGGCGTTACCAGTGTCTTAACTGCAGAGCTTACAGCTCTGCACAGGGCACTGGTACTCATCCAAATTTTGAACCACTGACACTTTATGGTTGCGACTGACTCCCTATCCTCCCTTCAGGTAATGCACACCCTGTATAGCAGGAATGCCATCGTCCAGGGTGTGCACAGTTTGCTGCTCATAATTCGTCAGCAGTGCAAGACAGTTTTGTTTATGTGGGTCCCAGGGCATGTTGGCATAATGGGGAATGAGAGGGCTGATGCCCATGCCCGTCAGGTGGCCCACCTGCCAGCTTTTCCTGACACTACTGTCCCCTCCTCTGATGCTCTCCTGATGGTGCAGTGGGCTGTCCATGGGCAATGGTGGTCCCAGTGGTTTGCAGAGACCACCAACAAACTCCACACCCAGTGCACTGGGCGTCCTCATGCCACGAGTCACGGAGGGAGGAGGTTGTGCTTGCTTGTCTGCGAATCGGTCACACGTTCCTCCCCCACTCCTACATATTACGGGGTGAGGATGAACCATGGTGTGACTGCTGTTGGGAGCCTCTCACAGTGGCACACATCTTCAGTTACTGTGAGAGATACCGCGAGCTTAAATACCGACAGGGGGTCGGTCCAGAGCTCTCTAACTCCCTTGGGGATAACCCCCAGGGAGATAGGCAGGCCTCCTTTACAAAATCTAATACTAATGCTTTTGCCTTTTCCTTTTGTGTGTTTTGGCTTTTGCCTCTTTACGTCTGTATCCGTTTTGGCTTTTGCCTCTTTATGTCTGTATCCGTTTTGGCTTTTGCTTTTTATCTCTGTGTTTGTTAGGCTCTTGCCTGTTTTATGTTTGTCTATTTTTTGGCTTTTGCCTGCTGTGTATTTTTGTCTGTTTAGGCTTTTGCCTATTTTTTGTGTTTGTTGTTTGCCTTTGCCCTTGCTTATTGTCTGTTATTTATTTGGCTATTGCCTTTTTATTTTGTTAATTTTATTGGGCTTTTGCCCTTATTTATTTTCACCATGGTGGGATGGCCACTTACACCCCCCACCATGGTGATTGTCTTTCTAGGTCCTAATGACCATTGAAGTTGATGGGCCCTAAAACATGAACGAACGAACCTTAACATTTAATTCATTTTACATTAGAAGGTTATTAGAAATTGCCACATTTCTCCATAATGACTATTAATTTAAAAATTCAGCTAAACGTTGTGAGTCTAGGGTTAATAACATTGTGAGTCTAGGGTTAATAAAACTGACAAACTGCAGGGACTTATTACTGACTGGAAATGGCAGAAAATGGTCCCATGAACATGTGTACAGAAATGGATGCTGCGTTTGCAACGACAACAAATCGTCCCCAAACACAGTACATAGCTGAATCACATCCACATCACAAGAGATGTTCAAGGTGGCCTCCATTGAATGCAATGCACACATCATATCATGGAATGTCTCACTCCTTTGCACATTTCAGCCTCTGTCAAAATAACGTCACAGGCGTCATTCTAATTCTAATTGAATACACTGCAAGCAGCCCTGATAGGCCAAATTGGCAGTGCAGAGTATGACTCTCATTCCTAATTTATAACTCATTGAACCCCATAAGGAACCTGAGGCATAGCATCTATTCTGTTAAATATTGCATACCTGGTATAATGGCACCTTCTTGCAGAAACTCTCTTGCCCTATTCTCACTGAGAGAATTCCATTGCTGAATTACTCTTGGTAGAAAAGACCAGTAATATGAGTATGTTTGGGCTCTGACCTCCTTCAGTTTGAAAGGATGATTTTTTTCTCCCCTATAGTCTGCCAGGGATAAGCTGCTTCCTGGAGTACCCTGATACCCTAATTTCAGCAGTCTGTGAAGAAGCTTAATGCTGTCAGTTACCCGTCTCTGATGTAGTGGGTTCTACCCTAATTCCGTGATTTCCCTGAGACACAACCTATGAGAGAAGTGATGCAGCACAATTCTTGCAGCGAAGAATTTCCCAAGATAAACCCTGCCTTAAGGGAAACCAAATTTGACCACAGTACTCCACAATTGGCCATACCAGTGAAAAATAACATACTTCCTCTACATCCTTTGTGCAGTCTCCCAACACTCTTCTAACCAAACAGAGAGCACGCCTAGCCTTCCCAGTCAATTTGTCTATGTGTTCCTTCCAGGTGTTCTCAGTATTTAGAATAACACCAAGGTGCTTATGGGTCTCAACCCTATTAACCCTAACACTATCTATGGAATACGTAAAATCAACTTGCTTTGTAGACCTGCTTATCCTAAGAAAGCTACATTTGTCCAGGTTTAATGGCAACCCCCACTTTCTGCTCCAATCATATATCTTGTTTAGGTCCTGCTGCATTTCTATGAAGGAAGACAACCCTTCATCCACTACCCTTGCAATGCATGTGTCATCTGCAAATAGCTCAAGAAAGGATTGTATGTCAAGCCCTATATCATTAACATAAATTATATAGAGTAGTGGTCCCAATGCACTTCCCTGGGCTTATCCTGATGTCATGGGTGTCCATTCTGAAGCCTTACCATCAAAATGGACTTTCTGCTGCCTGCCATTCAGGTAGGCTTTTACCCACTGAATAACCTTACTATGAATCCCAAACTGGGACATTTTTGAAACAAGCTTGTCATGGGGTACCATGACAAAGGCCTGCTCAAAGTCCAGGAATACAACATCAACCTGTTTATCATTGTGCAGAGCTCTTTGAATATAGTTCATCAGGCAAGCCAGTTGAGTGTCACATGACCTCCCGATATCCCGATACATTCCTCCAAATATCCCATAATATGTGAGAATAATATATGACCGAATGCTGTATCTTGCATACGGCACTCATCAAAGATACTGACCTGTTGCACTTAGGATCAGCAGTATCCCCTGACTTTAAGACTGGCACAATGTTTCCCAGCCTCCAGGAGGAGGGTACAATGACACTGTCTAATGACTTTTTAAAAATTTCCACCAAATAGTAGCTGACAATCCCTGAAAGTCTTTGTAGAATAAATGGAGAAATGTTATCAGGCCCCATAGCCTTATGGACCACTAATTTATCCAAAAAGCTTCTTAACTCCCTCTCTTGTAATGACAACCTCCTCCATTCCCCCTTAATAATCCCCAACTGACCCTGGAGGGTAATCAACCTTGGCAATTGCAAATGTCTTCACAAATGAATTATTAAAAATGGAACCCTATAACCCCCCTTTCTGCACTTTGTTAGGTACCTGCAGAATGCTTTTGGGTTTTTCTTGAGCCTTTCCCCCAAAATATTGCAATGGAAATTTTTGTAGGCTTTTTTAATTAATCCTTTTGCCCTTCTCCTGGCTTCCTTAAAAACAGGCTCACTATCTGGATTTAGTCCCTTCCAAAATATGCTCCTGAGTGTTCTCTGCTTAACCAAAGCTGACTTCACCTCTGAGGTATACCAATCTGGATAACCATTGTCCCGCTTCTTCTTAGTAGGGATGGTTTGTTTTGTATCCTCCTCTAGAAGTGCTGAGAACCTTAGCCAAGATTCCTCAACACTGCAAGCTTTGGCAGTGGCCTGAAAATCATTCAAATGGGATTCTAAATATTCCCTAAACAACTCCCAATCAGCTCTGTGATATTGATAAGTCTCCCTACAAGGTGCACAATACCTTGGCAGCTTTCTTGCTATTTCAACCTTAACCCCAGCATGGTCACTAATACCCTTAATGCACTTCTCAACCCTGGCAGACTAAGGCACATTAGTGAATACTAGGTCTAAAGTTCCTCCCTTCTCATGAGTTGGCATGGTCACAACCTGCTGAAATCCAGCCAAACAGAGTTGCTCCAAGAAGGAGTTCAGGGCATCTGAAAGACTGGAATCTGAAGCAGGCTGCATGCTGTCCCACCTCACCCCTGGAAGATTGAAGTCATGAACATGCTGTTGAAGGGTCTGCAAATCAGGAACTGGCTCATCATACACAGTGCTTTTCAGATGCCCCCACAGAGGTAAAAATCCAGGGGCTTTAAGTCTGGTGATCTAGCAGGGCATGCATCAAGGTCTCCAGGTCCTAACGTCTGGGGAGGGTTCTGTTGAGGTGTTGGCAAACTGTAATGTGGAAGTTTGCTGGTGCTCCATCAGGCAGAAACCTCATAACCTGTCTTCTTGCCATAGGCACATTCTCAAGTAAAGCAGGGAGAGTATTCTGCAGGAAGGCCAGTACATGCCTCACTGGTCCAAGTATGTGGTCACCAAGAATCCCTGCCCAAACATTGATGCTGAACCAATGTTGATAAGATGCTTCAACCATTCCCAAGGATTTCCTGTAACCTTCAGATGACGATTATGCAGATTGATGATGCCATTTATGGTAAAGGTTGCTTCAGCAGTAAAGAGGACTGAAGACAAATCCCATAATTGTGTGGTATGGTGCAAAAGCCATTGACAAAATCATGCATGATCATTGACGATCATGTGGCGATCATGCACGATTTTCCTAAATTGTTTTTCTGTTAGAGATTTGAATTGAGAGAATCTGTTTGCAACTCACAGTGAAAGGACGCGTTTTTCTTTGCTCCGTCAAATATTGTGCAACTTGACAAAATATATAAATGCCAACACTTGCAGGCATTTAAGGACATCCTAGTTTAATTCCTTATAGCTGAAAGAACAGTCAGTGTAATCTTCTTCAAATTGTCTTTCCCATATTGTTTCTTCTTCTGTATCTTTTACCAAACTTATTGGTGCAATAAAATAATTATAATAAATTCATTGTGTTCGTCTGAAGCTGGCTGTGGGAAAGTACTGGCCTATGGTTTACCCATATATTGAATGCTATAGGACCCTGCCATAAGCAGGAAAAGCTAGGGACGATGTTAAATTTCATAATCGTTTTGTGGAACCTAAACTGGTATTTCATTTCTAAATTTTGCATATCTTAAACTGTGGCTGAGTTGCATTGGACACACCAGTTCACTGAAGTTAAGCAACACTTAAGATCTTGCTAAGGGCTACGCCCATTATATCAGAGGTATAATCAGTAATCAGTTACACTTGTTTAACACAACCCAAGTTATGATTGGTTGAGTTGTATTGGACACACCAGTGCTCATCAATTCACTGAAGTTAAGCCCAAGTTAGTACTGAAATGGGTGCTGCAATTTACCCTCTCCTATATCACGTACTCCTACCTCCCTCTTGACCACAAGCAGCGTCCACAAGGATCAGCCCATTATGGCTGCTCAGCCAACTCCTTTACATGAATAGGGGAACGGGGAGTGAAGGGCTAGCTAAGGAAGTCCTTATAACGTTTTTCTAATACTTATATAGTCGCCATATATTCCTGTGTGAACATTGAAGACCTTGTCTTTGGCAATTTAAAGTCAATTTTTTTAAATGGACATCTTGACTGATATTGGACGAAATTTGAAAAACAGCACTCTAACCCATTTTGCCACATAGATGGGGCATAATGGTACATAGTTCTCATTGAATCCCATTATGCCCCATACTGCCCAACTGTGATATCCATGTAGAACATAACAATATGCACTTTAACCCTAGAAAGGTAAAGGGTAGTCTGACAGACTACCATCATCTAACAAAAATCACAGATTCTCACTCTGGATTAGATTCGTGGGTTGGGGAGTAAGCCAGGCAGCCATAACAGGACGAACCCTTAGGAGGCTGCCCACAGTAGATGAGAAGGTAGGTGCAAGGATGAAGGAGAGGGTTAATTTGCAGCACCCAACGTTCTTTACCAAGCACCCTTGTTGGTATTGACATGGGCTTGCGCTGTTTAACTTCAGTGATCTCACGGGAACTGGTGTGTCCAACACAACTTGGCTGCACATTGACAGATCATTAGTTTCTAAGCATGCAATGTCCCTGAAATTTTCAGTACCTTCATTTTTTCCTGATTAATAACGATCCAAGCAACAATTTTCTTATAAATTAATTCCAATCTATATTTTTTTGGTAGCTCGTAGTCTGACAGACTACCTTTACCATCCACGTTTGTAAAACTTCTTGTAGCTGCGCAGCTCTGCATGACACCTGTGTAGCCCGTTGAAGTATGACTGTAGGGGCAGTCTAATGGTAAGAGCAGCTCTGCATGACAACTGTGCGGCGCGGTGCAGTATGACTAAGGGGCAGCCTATCAATTGGCAGCCATACCCGTATCCTGCCTATGGCAGGGTCAGGTCTGGGGGTTCTAGTCTCCAACTCATGCCTATCTTCTACCAGGTCCCTGTCCACCCCACACACTATCATATTTTTGCAGACTGCTTGTTCCCACGTTAAGTAAATTTCAGGAATGCAGGTTGTCAGAAGTACCCTGGGCAGGGGGAAACCAAAGTCCCCCCCCCCCACAACCAAAAATTAAGCTATTGCGTGTGCAAACACATCTGCTACATGAAATCGTCGAAATAAAATATTTTCTCGCAGACTACCCTTTGCCTTTAAAGTAACAGCGAAGGTAGCATTACCTCTCTAGGGTTAATGAAAGTAATAGGTCTTATTAATACATATCACAACTGCAGTGTTATGTAATGTTTAATAATAAACATGTAAGAGATCAGTGTTGCCAGATTGGGTTACAAGTAGCGGATTGGGCTACTTTTTAAGTGTCCTTGCTACAAAAAATTCAAATAGGACGACACGCTACTTTTTGGGCTACCTTTAATTTTCTGATAGCTATAAATAATTAAAATGTGCCACTTTGTTATAGTTATATATAAAGGTGTACAAATGCTCAGTGGCGTCGCTAGGGTTGGCGTCACCCGGTGCGGTGACACCAAGGCTGAGTTTCTAAATTACTCCAGTTAGAGTAATTCTGGAGTTACTCGGGTCACTGCTGACGTCACAGGAGTAACACTGGAGTAACTCCGGTGTCATCCCATTTCTCATGGCTGTGAGTGGTGTCACCAGGTGCGGCCTGCACTCCGCTAGTGACGCCACTGCAAATGCTACAAATCCGCTACTTTTGGTGTACAGCAATGCTACAAATCCGCTACTTTTGGTGTACAGCAATGCTGCTTTTTAGTCATCAGATTTGGCAACACTGGTAAGAATGGTCGTTTTCAAGAATATGGGAACTTTATTCTCTTCCGTTGCATAGATGACTAGAGAACTTCAAAATAATTATCCAGAAATCAAGTAATGCATAAACGGGGCTCTAATGGGGAATTACAAATATCATTTTGCCCCAACCCATTTAGCCCCAGAACGTTACATTTGGTTTAAACTACAAGCAGTTGATACTGCAAAATGATTTAGATAAAAACCTATTTACCGTAATTATTCTAATAAACGGCGCGCCTTTTATTTTTCCAAAGGCCTTTTTGTTGCGCCGTTTATTGGAGGGCGCCGTTTATTATTTTTGTCAATTTGTAAATGGTAACTTTTTAGCCAGACAAGTTGATTTCATTGATTTTGATTTTTGCTGATGCCACTCTCGCATCTGAATTTATTGGCAAAATGAAATTGAGAAAAATAATCAATGGTTCATTCATAATTTTAAATTCTTACCCTAGATTCAGATAACTGTAGAGGTTTAGCCACAGGACGATTACTTTCATTCTCAACTGCAGAAATTGCCAATAATTTAAATGCTAAAGAATACTTTCTCTTGGAAACTTTTCTTTCAACAATATCTGCACTAAAGCTTAGTTTACATGACTGACTTATTAGGAAGTTCAACCTATCATGTTGAAATACTGTGAATCGCATTGCACCAGGGTCACCCACAGAACAGAGAGGAGGAAGGAAAACCCTGGGGTACACCAGTACCTCTTTTCAGGCATGAGCCTGATTCCTTATTGCAGTATAGTTGTTGTGCAATAGGTCAGACACCATGCAATATTAAAACTGACAAAGCATTAATTTACCTGCCAAAATTTATATTTTGGTTGTAAAATGTGGTGTGGGAACAGTGTGGTAGGCCGGCATCCCCACACAGACAACCAGCCATTATTCCTGTGGGTTCCAGACGCCTGGCTGGGGTGTTCCCAGTCATAGCATGTTCAATGGACCCACGGACCCAACCTTGCCACAGGCTAGATAAGGGTGTGATGATGATGAGGATACCAGTACCCCTGTGTAGCATTAAAGGGTTAATCATTAAAAGAATTCAAGTTAACTTGCACGATCACTTCCAGACAGTTTTGGGCGCCGTTTATTAGAATAATTATGGTATATACACAATGATTGTGATGTAATGTCCTATCGGAATTAGTAATTCAAATCTGTGAAAAAAAATGGTTCCTACTAAAACACGTGTCCAACCTTCTCTAGGTGGTGTAGTTTTTACACTTATCATTGGGGTACAGCAAACTAAAGTCAAGAAAACACCCTCACCCATTTTGCCCCTATACCCCATTATGCCCCGTCTTCCCCTACATAATGAAACAAAAATTCCATTAAACCTGTTACTTGTTTTTCTTTGCAGAATCCTGGAAGATTAGAGTAATGGCTGAGGTTGAGATATATTCACCTCCATCTCCAGAAATTATAGTTTATCCACCATCACCACCCTCTTCAGACTGTGATTTGAAAACAGAATCTGCAAATGAGTCAAATGACCAACCAGATGGAGATGACAGTGGTGATAACAGCCCTGATGCCATGCACACACCGGCATTTAAAAGGACAAGGTATGGTTATAATTGCTAGCCAGTTATTGCATTGCACCCACCAGTTCTTGTCTGATCACTGAAAATGGGAAATCAACCCCAGCTCGTACTTCTAGTAAGAAAAAATCGTCCCATTTGTTTAACACTAAACGAATGGGACGATTTTTGCTTACTAATCTCTGCATTAGAACCACATGGTGGACAGGACTCTAATGACCTTGTAGGTGAAGGGCCCTAAAACACCAATGAATCAAATCAAGTGGAAGACATAGTGTTAAGAGTAGTTAAGTGTTAAGTCAGGTCCCTTTCCCTGAGATTCTTTGCCAATGTGGGCCTTATAAATGATTTGAGCAACAAAAAATTCTTTATTTTGCTAGGTCACATATGCCATAGGTAAGGGTGTGTAATATAGTCATTAACACAAAACAAAAAGAAAACTTTTTAACTTTATACAAATGATAAACCATTTGCATAAAGAAATTATGTAACTAAGTGGTTCTCCCAAAACTAAATTGCTTTTACATTGAGAAAGTTAAAAATAAATTTCAAATTCATGCTCTACAAGACTTCCTCAACAGGACTTCCTCAACAGGACTTCCTCCTGTTGTTGGTTCAGGTGGGTCCTCATCTTTAGGATTTTTGCTGGTCAATTTCTTTTTGGACGGGACTGTGCCTCTCCTTCCTTGGAGATGTTGGCGGTCCTGTGGCTTATGTGCAGGAGCATGGCTATTCCGAACTGACTTGTGATGATTGCTGCATCTTTTATACTTTTCCTTTTAGATCAAAAGGAATTTGGAAGAAGGGCAGGTCTTTGATTTCCCGAGGATTTGCCCATTTTCTTATTCTATAATTCTCGAGGGACAAATCACTGAATTACTCAATATGGTCCTGAACTTAACTTAGTTTTCCTTTTAACCCACCCCCCAGCATGGGAGTGTACAAACAAACTACATCTCTTTTTATTTTGATATCTTTTAACTCCTTATTTGTCGTTCTCCTTGCCTTTCCTCCAGGGCATCAAACCATTATTTTTTTCATTCTCGTTTTGGTTACAGTTCACATCAAATATATACCATATTATCTCATGTATTTTATGCAGTTTTTCCCCCAAGCATTTGGTGAAAACCTGGGTGCATATTATACATAGGTGTAAAAATTTCAGCCATTTACAGAAGGACACTAAGCACACACAAAGAATATTTGATAATCAATTGAAAGCAGCAAAATGGACGTACTGTATGCCTCCTTATTAACCTCATTTAACTTCTATTAGGTGCTTTTTGAGTTATTTTTATAAATAGCATATTTAACTATAAATGTAATATCAGATTTATTTGTGACATTTTAAGAAATAAAAGGATAAACACTTTATTTAATTTTTGTGACCATGCTGGGGTTAAGGCTGGCATAGCAAAAAAGCTGTCAAGGTTTTGTACACCTTGTAGGGAGACTTATTAATGTCACATACAGTAGCTGATTAGAGTTGTTTAGGTTATATTTGGAATAGCATTTGAATAATATTCAGGTCACTGCCATTGCTTTCAGTGTTGAGGATTCTTGGCTAAGTTTCTCAGCACTTCTAGAGGAGGGTATAAAACAGGCCATCCCTACTAAGAAGAAGTGGGACCACATTTATCCAGATTGGTATTCCCAGGAAGTGAAGGCAGCTTTGGTTAAGCAGAGAAGATTTGGGAACATATTTAGGAAGGGCCTAAATCCAGATAGTGAGCCCACTTTTAAGGATGGCATGAGAAGGGCAAAACGATTAATGAAAAACGCCTACAACAATTTCCATTGCAATATTTTGGGGGAGAGGCTCAACAGAAAACCCAAAAGCATTCTGGGGTTGCAGAAAGGGGGGGGGGGGTTAAAGGGTTCAATGATAGTCTTATAGTAGCAAATATTTTTAATGATTGCTTTGCATAAATATTTCCAAATAGCAGGGGTGATTACCCTCCAGGGTCAGTTGGAGGTTATGAAGGGGGAATGGAGGACGTTGTCATTAAAAGAGAGGGAATTAAGAAGGTTTTGGATGAATTAGTGGTCCATCAGGCTATGGGGCCTGATAACATTTTTCCATTTATTCTACAAAGACTTTCAGGGATGGTCAGCTACTATTTGGTGGAAATTTTTAAAAAGTCATTAGACAGTGTCATTGTTCCCTCCTCCTGGAGGCTGGGAAACATTGTGCCTGACTTCAAGTCAGGTGATACTGCTGATCCTAAGTGCAACACGTCAGTATCTTTGATGAGTGCCATATGCAAGATACAGTATTCGAGCATATATTATTCTCACATATTATTGGATATTTGGGGGAAAATGGTATCCTTGGCAATAACCAGCATGGGTTTAGGAAAGGGAGATCGTGTGACACTCAACTAGCTTGTGTTAATTTTTTGTTTATCCTTTGTCTACTTCTTTTTCCCTTTTTTTTTTCTTCTTAGGGATTTATTTTATTAAAATTTCTTACCAACTTCCCTTTGTTGCCAATGTGGGCATTATAGAAAACTTAGCAAAATTTCTTAGGTCCTTTTTTCTTAACAAAGAAACCTAACAAAAGAGAAATTGATATCTCCCAAAGGTTCATGCTCAACTGGCGAGCATTTACAGTTTTATACTAACACATTTGTTTAAATACCATCACCTCAAAATTATAAATCCATATCTCCCAGTTTTTACCAGAGCTCATGGTATCTCTAACAGTGACTAAAGATATGCGCCAGTGTGAGAGGCGCCCAACAGTGGGCACACCATGGTTCCTCCTCACCCCTCAGGTGGGAGTGGGTGAGGAATGTATGACCGATTTGTAAATGGGCAAACACAACGTCCTCCATCCACAATTGTAGGCAAGAGGACACAGTGCACAGGGCTGTCCTTAATTGTACAGAGTTTGTTGATGGTCTCCACATACAACTGGGGCCACCACTGCCCATGGACGTCCAGCCACACCATCAGAAGAGTATCAGAGGTAGGAATAACAATGCTACTGCCTTCTGGCAGATAGGCCTCCTGACGGGCATGGGCATCCGCCCTCTCATTGCCCCAAATTCCAACATGCCCTGGGACCCACATAACGACCACTGTCTTACCCTGCTTACAAATGATGAAAATAAGTTTGTGCTCACCCTGGGCGATGGCATACTAGACCATTACTAGACCATTCAACCACTGCATTCCAAAGGGAGAGGGGACCCCTGGGCAGCAATCAAATGGCTGGGTGTGTAGGGTGCTGTGGATGACCATTCAGCCACAAAATATGTGCAGTTGCCAACAGTCAGTAGCAGTTCACCAGATTCAGCATAAGGTCTAAACACTGGACTGGTGCAGAAACCTCCAATGGACAACCAGATGCCAGCATGATGCACATTGTCCAGCATCCAGAGGAAGGATGGAGCTACCAGATCGTAGATCCCACAGCCATAATCAACACATGATCAAATGAGTGACTGGTAAAGCCAAAGCATAACTGTTTGATCTGCCCCAAAACCAGCTCCCTGCAGGCACCATGGAATATTCAGGGAGCGAAGGCACTTGTCCTTCAGCTCCTTCAAATGCAAGACACACATCAGATGGCTTTCAAAACAGAGACCAAGATACCAGGCTGCCTCTACGACTGACAGGGGAAGGCCATTCAGGCTAAGCTGAGGCTCAGGGTGTAACCCTAGCTTACGACAGGAGTGCATGAGTTGTCTTGTCAGGGGAGAACAGATAGATACGTTACTGTTTAGTGCCAATTGCAGTTGACACTCATTGCTGTGCATAGCAGTGACCGAGTACCAGACAAAAATCGTCCAATAAAAGGGACGATTGTACTGGGGGGTGAACGGAGGAGGGTAGCCTTTCACTGCGACAGCAAAGAGCGTCACACTGAGGACGCTTCCCCATGGGACAAAATTATCCTGCAGGAAAGCTGAGGAGTAGGTGTTGCCCACATTCATTCTGCAGGTGTGGTCAGACAAAAAGCTTTGGAGGAAGAGGTGCAACTTACCCCTGAGCCCCCACCATTGCAAGGTCTCCAGTATGCCATGGCGTCATGTGGTATCATATGCCTTCCCTACATCAAAGCAGACAGCAACAAGTGCTGTCTGTGGAGAAAGGCCTCCTGAATGGCAGTCTCCAGTGAGATCATATGATCCACTGGAGACATCCACTGCATCAGCAAAATGGTGCCCCTCCAGACACCACACCTGACGCCAGTTGACCATGAATTCCATGGTTTTATACAGACTACTAACCTAAGATATGGGCCTGTAATTCATTGGAAAGCTACTATCCTTCCCAGGTATTGGGAGGGGAATAATGATAGTCTCCCACCAGCCTGAAGGGACTTCATGCTGCTGCCAAATATGATTAAAAACCTTCGGAGGTAGGTAAAACCCTTCTCTGGTAGATGCAGTAACAATTGATAATGGATGTTATTGGGACAAGGGGGTGTGTTGGGTGGTTGGTAAAGAACGTTGGGTGCTGCAAATTAACCCTCTTCCTTGTCCTTTCACCTACCTCCTCATCTCCTACGGGCAGCCTCCTAAGGGGTTGACCGGTTATGGCTGCCTGGCTTACACCCCAACCCACAAACTAATCTACAGAAACCCTGTCCTTGCTAGAACTGCCTGCAGCTCCCAAGGGGTAGACGGGTCATTATACCCCAGGCAACACCACCAGAGAAGTTAATTAATGCTGTGTAATCCTGGAACTGGAAGATGGCTGCAAACTCCCTACCCAGGTTCTCAGCCAACTCAGATGGCAGTAGTGTGTCTCCCTTGAACAAGGAGACCCGAGCCACAAGATGTTAAATACTGTCCCTGGATTTTACTCAACTTTTTGCAGACTTTATTTGTAGGTGTATGATGGGTAAGAGAGGAGGCGTACTGACTCCAGGAGGAGCGTTTGGCCTCTTTGATCACGTGCTGTGGATATGCCTTGGCTAGGAGATAGTCAGCATCATTGGCGTCAGTGGGACAAGACTGAAAAATGCAAAGGGCTCATCTGTGAGCCTGAGTTGCACACTGACAGTCCTCCATCCACCTTGGCATCTGTGCTTACAGTGGGTTGCATGGGCTCTGGGGGATGTTTCCCAAGGCTTTCCTGGCCACCACGTCTGTGAAGTGACTCACTAGATCGTTGACGTGCCCAAAGTAGACACCACCATGGTTGATGCTGGGATAGTGCTCCACCTCCATTGCTAATCTTGATAGGGAAGTGGTCCCTTCCACAAGGGTCAGATAGAACCTGCCATTGAAAACCTGGTTCCAATCCAGGAGAGCTGATGGAGAGGTGCATGCATGGTGGCACCTGTGTTCAGGACAATGAGGCCATTGTTCCACAAGGAGCCCTCAGGGTTGTGACTGTCCATTGAGGATTATGGACATTAAAATCACCCATAATCACAAAGGGTCTGGGAGGCTGGGCTGTGAAGGAGTAGAGGTCTGCCCATCCGATATCAATTCCTTGAGGCCTGTAGAGGGAACATATAAGGGGGATCCGGAACGTTCGCCCCCGAGTACTTTTAGCCCCCGGAGCTTTCGCCCCCACACATTTCGCCCCTCGGACGTTTCGCCCCCGAACATTTCGCCCCTCGGATGTTTCGCCCCTGGGAGGGCAAATGACCGTTTTGTTTTTTTTTTTTTTTTGTTAATTTTTGTTATTCTGTTTTTGGTAAGGTAAAATGCCAGCGTAAATATCGTAATTATCGCAAATAGTGTAAATTAGAGTAAATATCGTCATTGCCAGTTAGGTTAGGCATGGCCGGTTTTTTGGTTATTCTGTTTTTACGTGGAAAACAGCATTGTTCGTTTGGACCTTCTTCCTGAGTGTTTAAAAGAATAGGTAAGGTAAAAATTCAGCAATTTCAGCAAGAATTCTACGCATTGTGGAGGACATCAACGATAGAAATTTAATAGACTTTCTGAATTTAAAAAACCATACAATTTCGAATTTTAGGTTATGTTTGCATTTTTTTATGTGACTGTCTTGCTTAATGTTTGTGTTTTTTATTTTATTTTTATTAAACTGTGGCACTTGCCGAATAATGCATTACTCCTATAACCACGTTTGCTCTGCATGACACCTGTACTTCGTGGTGCAGCAGTATATTAGGGGCAGCCAATGTTTTCATGCTGAATCATTGATAAATTTGTTTGGGGACAGCCTCAAATTTCTAAATATCCGTTAATTCATTTTACCACCGAATTAAAAGAAATGATATTAATTAAAAAAAAACACTAGTGCCCTACAAATCGACGCGTTTTAGGCTATATGTTTACCGACTCCGTTTGATTTTCGGACATAAGGTAGCGACACGCGCATGCGCCAAATTTAACGTTGGTCGATTTAAGAATCGATTGTTTGTTTGTGTGTTTTTGTTTCACGGCCCATCGACTACAATGGTCATTAGGGCCCAGAGAGACAATCACCATGGTGGGGGTGTAAATGGCCATCCCACCATGATGTCAATAAATAAGGGCAAAAGCCCACTAAAACTAATAGAAATAAAAAAGGCAATAGCCAATTAAATATAGTATATAAGTACAGGCAAAATCCAAAACATACATTAAAGATAACAGCGGCAAAAGCCAAAACAGACATAACAATAAAAGCGGCAAAAGCCAAAACAGAAATAACAATAAAAGCAGCAAAAGCCTAAACAGACATAACAATAAAAGTGGCAAAAGCCAAAACAGACAAACAGAGGTGTACCTAGGCTTGGTATCACCTGGTGCGGCAAATCCTGGTGTCACCCTCCACTGACCCCCCACATAATAACTATTATTCAATGTGCTCCACCTTAGTAATCAAAATTTCAAATGTTTTTAGAATAATGTTTCAGGCACCGCCGGCAGCCATCGGGGGTGTGCAAGCAGGCCCCAGGCCGCCATCATCAGCAGTTGGCAAAGTCACAGGGGTTGGAACTTTGGTTCCTGTGGCAGATGGCATGCCAAGCGTCCTCTGTGGGGTAGTCAAGCATCCTCCCCATGGCAAGCATCCCCCCATGGCAAGCGGCGTCAACATAAGGGCCCATCTTAGATTAGGAACGTCAAATGTGGGAACCCTTACTGGCAAAACAGGGGAATTATTTGATATCCTAAAGTGAAGGAGGATTCAGGTAGCTTTCCTCCAGGAAACTAGGTGGAAGGGAAATAGATCAAGGGCCTTTGGTGAGGGATACAAGCTTATATATGCAGTGAGTGAATGGGGATAAAATGGGTTCAGTTAATTATTAGACAGGGAGGTGCAATAAGGGGTCACCCAGGTGAAGGGAATAAATTGCAGGCTACTGTTAGTTCCAGTATTTTGCCAATGAGTAGTGCTCCATCTCATCAATGTTTACACTCCCAGGCAGGTCTGGATGAACCCACAAAAGTGGGTTTCTGAGCAGATTCTGATGACTTTGTGCACTCACTAGAGGCTGAGATAGAGAAATGTCAAGAGAATGAGAACTTAGTTATTGGTGGGGATTTTACTGGCTATTTAGGCAAAGATAACCAGGGTTATGGGGATGTCTATGAGGATGGAACAGTTAGCATAGAAGGACAGTGCATCCTCAACACAGGTGGTAAATACGTGGTTTAGTAACAGGGACAAACACCACCTAATCAGTGGCATAGCCAGGTTTTAGAGCCAGGGGGAGCAGCAAGCATATTAAGAAGGCGCCATTTTCTGAAAATTTGCTCAGGGGGAGCAGTCGCTCTCCCTGCACCCCCTAGCTATGTCTGCATGCCCCTGCCTGCACCTAATCACATTCCAGTCGCTAAAAGGGGTATCAAAGATAGATTTTTTATGGTTAGAGGGTGGCATAGAGTAGAGGTTCATGATTGCTGGGCAGTCCTGAGTGAAAATTTCCAAAAAGAATGTTTACCATCGGCCCAATCCTAGTGAAAGTGGCAGGCAAGGCACAACCTTAGAAAGGAGAGCAGGCCATCAGGTGGCAGAAACTACCCACCAAAACGGAGGGATATACCCACAAAGTGCACAGGTAGGAAGACTGGTATTGGGAAGGGACAGTGGATGCAATGTAGGGCAGGGTCTCCAGAAAAATTAGAACCTGTGGGAAAGCCATTTTAGGGCAGGGTTAAGTAGAAGCCACGGTCCAGAGAAACAAGCAGACATATTGGTGGATTGGGAAGGTAGAAGCAGCCATCAATCAAAAGAAGGCTGCTTTCCACGGTTGGCAGGAGACAGGGGACCAGGAATCTAAGACTCAATATAGGCAGGCTAAGACCAGCACTAGTAGGATCATTACCCTGGCCAAGCACCAGAAGTATGAGGCCCTCTATGAGCAGTTATGAACAAGAGAAGGGGAGGTTTTCAAACTGTCCAAAGCAAGAAATAGGGCAGCTAAAGATATACCCTGGGCTATAACAGTTTAGGATAGGAGAGGTAGGGTCCTACTCTCCTGGATGGAGGCAAAGAGAATACTTCCATAGCATCTTGAATGCTGCAAGGGGAGATGGGGACCTTGCCACCTATCCTGCATTGGCAGGGGATGGTGAACTGTGTAACCAGGGAGCTTAGGAAAATGAGAGGTCAAAAACCTGTAGGCCCAGGTGGAACGCCTGATTCAAGTGTGGCATAGCCTAGGGAGGACAGGTATCAGGTGGCTAGGGAAACTTCTCAGGATAGACAACAGAGATAGAATACAATTGGCATGAGAGTTGGATAGTACCACTCATCAAGGGTGAAGGGATGTCCAAGGGTGTGGTAACTAAAGAGATATAAAGCTGATGAGCCACTCCTTGAATCTCAGGGAGAGAGTGATGGAATGTCGCCTCTGGGATAGCATTAGTGTGGGTGGAAATCAGGTATCCTACCTTTCGCAGGGCCAGATCTGTGGGTTCCAGTCCTCCACTCCTGCGTATCTACCACCAGGTCCCCGTTCACCCCACACACTGTCATGCCCTTGTGGACAACTTGCTCCCACGTCTGCTTCAGTCTCCCCTGCCTCAGCGGTTTCCACACATCTGCATTCCTGAAAAGGACCTAAGGAGCTCCTCTCCTCTTCTGATTACGTGTCCATACCACTTCAACCTATTCTCCCTCGCGCCTATGTGGAAACCCCTCATAGGAATGATCTTGCTCCCATAGCATAGCTGGTCTAACCACTGCCCTGTAAAACTTCCCTTTCAACATGAATGGGACCCTCCTATCACATAAGACTCCGCTTGCCTGTCTCCACTTCAACCATCCCCCATTGAGTCTTTGGGTCACTAGAGAGTTATCTCCCCATTGCTTTGGAACGTTGATCCTAAGTGCTTTACCTCCATGGTGTAGCCAAGTTGCGATGGACGCACCAGGTAAGTAATGCAAATCCATGTTAGTACCAACGTCAGTGGTTGGTAGTGAACGTTGGGTGCTGCTAATTTCCCCTTTCCTACGCCCCCTACACCTAGCCCCTCCTCACCTGCAAGCAGCCTCCTTAGGGTTTGGCCTGTTATGGCTGCTTGGCTTACCCCCAACCCAATAGTGTAACATACACCTTTTTCACCAGTGGGCCTCTACTGGGAAGACCCCAGTATTTCCCCAAGATATGCATACCCTGGCTATTACCCTTCTTCATTGACCTGGGATAAGCTTATTACAGTGTGCCAATACCCCAACATAATTACATTAGTGTAGTGGCTGAGCAGTCTCTGCATTAGAAATATGCAGTGGATGGGGCTCTAGTGACCTTGTAGTCAAAAGCCCTAAAATACCAACGAACTAAACGGGTTTATGTGAATCCACTACCTGGACTATGTCTAATACAAAATTCGCATTCATTGAAACTAAAATTCAAATTGGTGTAGTGCTGTAGGAAAAGGTTGGATCTGAGACTTTGCAATCGTGTCACCCCCTGAAATAGTGTCACGCGGTGCGGTCCGCACCCACTCCCCTCAGTACGCCCCAGCAGACAAAACAATAAAAGTGGCAAAAGCCCAAACAGACAAAACAATAAAAGTGGCAAAAGCCAATAAGGACACAACAGTAAAAGCGGCAAAAGCCAAACCCAACACAGAGATAAAAAGGCAAAAGCAAAAACCAACACAGACATAAAAAGGCAAAAGCCAAAACCAACACGGACATAAAAAGGCAAAAGCCATAACAATACAAGAATGCTATAAATATGTCAGATTTCGTGAAAGAGGCCAGCCTCTTTCATTAATACAAGTGAGCTCTCCACCCCCTGAGGGTAATCTCCAAGTGAGGTGAAGAGCTCACAACTGACTCATTTCAAGGTATCTCACAGTGACTAAGGATGTGTGCCACTGTGAGAGGCTCCCAAGAGAAGTCACACCATGTTTGGTCCTCACCCCGTAAAATGTAGGAGTGGGTGAGGAACGTGTGACCGATCCAAAGCCGAGCAAGCACAACCTCCTCCCTCCGCGACTGGTGGCGCGAGGACCCCCAGTGCTCTGGGGTGTCCTTCAGTGTGCGGAGTTTGTTGGTGGTCTCCGCAAACCACTGGGCCCGCCATTGTTCATGGATGGCCTGCTGCACCATCGGGAGAGCATCGGAGGAAGGGGACAGCAGTGTTAGGTATATCTGGGAAGTGGGCCACCTGACGGGCATGGGCATCCGCCCTCTCATTGCCCATGATGCCAACATGCCCCGGGACCCACATGAACAACACTGTCTTGCCCTGCTTACGAATCACAAGCAGCAATCTGTGCACACCCTGAACGATGGCATGTCTGCCATATAGGGTGTGCAACAGCTGAAGGGAGCATAAGGAGTCAGTCGCAACAACAAAATGTCTCTCATTCAATACTTGGATGAGCTCCAGTGCCCTGTGCAGAGCTGTGAGTTCTGCAGTTAAGACACTGGCAACGCCTGGAAGGCGCCCCCCTATGAGATGACCAGTTGTAAAGACTGACCAACCCACCGAGGAACCATCCTTCGACCCATCCATGTAAATAAAAACATGGCCTCGATAGGTCCAAGAGAGGCGTCCAAACTCTTGTTGGTACACTGACCTATCGGTACTGGTTTTGGGTAAGGCTGCAAGCAACAAAGCTAAACTTGGCTCTGGCACTGTCCAGGGTGGCACAGAGGCTGGCAGTACAGTCTGCACCCTAGGTAGAGTCACACCCAGGCAAGTAAGACCGTCCATCCACCGCACACCGAATGGAGGGGGAACCCCGGGCAGTGGTTGAATGGCCGTCTCATAGTGTTACTAAAGACGGCCGGGTGTGTAGGGTGCTGTGGCTGACCTTTCATCCGCAAAATATATGCAGCTGCAAGGTACTGCCGCCACACAGTCAATGGTGGTTCACCAACCTCAGCATAAAGGCTGAGTACTGGACTGGTGTGGAACGCCCCAATGGACAACCGGATGCCAGCGTAATGAACACTGTCCAGCATCCGGAGAGTAGATGGAGCGGCCAGGCCATATATGTGGCAGCCATAATCGAGACATGATCGAACGAGTGACCGGTAGAGTCGAAGCATCACCGTTCGATCTGCCCCAAAACCAGTTTCCTGCAGGCACCACAGAATATTTAGGCACCTAGCCTTCAGCTCCTTCAAGTGTGTGACCCATGTCAGACGGCTGTCAAAACGGAGTCCGAGAAATCGGGCTGCCTCTACCACAGGGAGGCGGCGGCCATATATGGTAAGCTGAGGCTCAGGGTGAAGCCCTCGCTTATGACAGAAGTGCATGACAGTATTTTTGTCAGGGGAGAACTTATAGCCACGACAGGTGGCAAACTCGTTGGCGCTATTGAGTGCCAGTTGCAGCTGATGCTCAATGCTGTGCATTGTGGCAGCCCGGTACCTGATAGAAAAGTCGTCCACAAAGAGGGGCGACTTTACCGGGGGGTGAACGGAGGATGGTAGGCCATTCACTGCAACAGCAAAGAGCATCACACTCAAGACGCTCCACTGTGGGACACCATTCTCCTGCAGGAAGGCCAAGGAGTAGGTGTTACCCACACGCAATCTGAAGGTCCGTTCGGACAAAAAGCTATGGAGGAAGAGGGGCAGATTACCCCTGAGCCCCCACTGGTGCAAGGTCTCCAGTATACCATGGCGCCATGTGGTATCATATGCCTTCTCCACATCAAAGAAGACAGCCACTAAGTGCTGTCTCTGGAGAAGGGCCTCATGTACTGCAGCCTCCAGTGAGATCAGATGATCCGCTGAAGACCTGCCAGCATGGAAGCCACATTGGGCATCAGCAAGAAGGTGGTGCCATTCCAGATACCACACCAGGCGCCAATTAACCATTCGTTCCATGGTTTTACAAAGACAGCTCGTCAATGAGATGTGTCTATAATTTGTTGGAAGGCTACTATCCTTCCCGGGTTTTTGCAGTGGGATTATAGTAGCCTCTCGCCAACCTGCAGGGATTTCATGCTGCTGCCAGATATAATTTAATACCTCAAGGAGGCATCTAACGCCTTTCTCTGGGAGGTGTCGTAGCATTTGATAGTGGATGCTATGTGGTCCAGGGGCAGTATCCCTGGCTCTTGCTAGAGCTGCCTGGAGCTCCCAATGGGTAAATGGGTTGTTATACACCTCAGTGACACCCCCAGCAAAATTATGTGGGTGGCGTTCTGCAGCTAGTTTGGACTGCATAAATGCTGCCGTGTAGTGCTGGGAACTGGAGATGGCTGCAAACGTCCTTGCCAGTTCCTCAGCCACTTCACATGGCAGAAGGTAAAGTCTCCCTTGTACAAGGAGACCTGAGCCACATGATGGTAAATATCTGCCTTTGATCTTCCTCAGCTTTTCCCAGACTGTCTTGGAGGGTGTGTGACGGGTAAGTGAGGAGACGTACTGACTCCATGAGGAGCGTTTGGCCTCCGTGATCACCTGTCGGGCATATGCCCAGGCTCGGAGATAGTTGATACGGTTGGCCTCAGTAGGACGAGATTGGAAGCAGCAAAGGGCTTGTCGGCAAGCCCGAAGAGCACTCCGACAATCCTCTGTCCACCATGGCACCCGTGCTCGTGGTGGGTTACATGAGCTCTGGGGGATGGATGCCAATGCCGCCCCGAACACCACTTCTGTGAAGTGACTCACTAGGTCGTTTACCCCATCAAAATCACACAGAGGGCAAAAGTAGATATGGCGGGCGAACTCCTCCCAGGCCGCACGACGCAGACACCACCGTGGTGGGTGCTGGGGTAATGCCCCATCTCCACTGCTAATCTTTATGGGGAAGTGATCACTTCCACAAGGTTCTGACAAGACCTCCCACTGCAAACCTGGTGCCAACCCAGGAGAGCAGATGGAAAGGTCTATGCATGACAGGCCACCAGTGGCAGTCATCATATGTGTGGGTGCACCTGTGTTGAGAACATTGAGGCCAATGTGTGACACCCATTGTTCCACAAGGCGCCCTCGGGGATTGTGACTGTCCGAGCCCCATTGGGGATTATGGGCATTAAAATCACCCATAATCAAGAAGGGTCTTGGAAGCTGGGCGCTGAAGGAGTCGAGGTCTGCCCATGGGATATCAATCCCAGGTGGCATGTAGAGGGAACATAGAGTGGTGGGCACAGCCAGTTGCAATGAGACCGCCACTGCTTGCAGAGGCGTCTGCAGAGCCACTAGCACATGCATGGACCCATTCCTTGCTGCCGGGTGTCTGCATATAGTGTACTCCCATAACGACATGGGGGTATCACTTCGACACAGTATCTCCTGGAGGGAGATGCAGACGGGGTTGTGCCTCAAGATCATCAGTTTGATCTCGTCCCTCTTGTGGGAAAGCCCTCAACAGTTCCATTGTAGGAAATTTACCATCAAGTGGACTTAGGCGGCCCTTTTCTATTCCTCCCTTTTATCCGTCCCAAGCAGAAAAGGGAGGGACGCCTTCAATTGGTTCATCCTCCTCCATCTCGAAGGAGGAATCCCCATCTTGCCCCAGTTAGGGCATGAAACCACCCCGTGCTCTCTGCCGTTGGCCAGAGAGCTTGGATGGACGAACCAAGGACACCTGCCCCATGGCAGTAGTAGGGGGTGTCCCTACTTTCTTTCCTGCTGTCTCACCCACCACCCCCTCGGTGGAGGAGGTTGGCTGGGCTGGGACAGAGAGGGAGGCCTTCAAGGGACATGCCTCTCTTTGATGAGTGGCATCTAGGGCCTCCAAAGAAGATGGCACCGCCATTATGGGGGGGCCCATGCATGGGCTAGAGGCGGTGGTGGAGCCAGAAGAAGCCATGGAAATGGGGTCGGGGTCCGTCTGGCAGCCAATGCTTGCACAGACCGGCACCCCATGGACCCTACAGGCCCGAGAGGGCGTTAAACGGATGAGAGGGGGGAGCGGAGGTAGGGTGTCCGTCTGGGTACAGACAGAGGACACGGCAGCTGCCTTCGCAGCCCCAGCATAGGACACTCCACGACTGGAGGGCCCTGGCAAGGCTAGCAGCCGCCGTGCATCCAGAAAACTGATACCCTTCTGGACACGAAGCTCCTGAATCGCACGTTCCTGCAGCCAAGTAGGGCAATCCCAAGAAGAGGCGGGGTGGTTGCCCTTACTGTTTAAGCAGACAGGTGCAGTCTTACAAGGCTCGGGGGAGTGGTCACCCTGTCCACAAGTGCCACACATGGCCTTGGCAGAACACGAATTCTGTCCATGGCCATATCGCTGGCACTTGAAGCATTGAAGCGGACTCGGGATGAAGGCACGTACAGGCAAGCGGAGGTAGCCAGCCATGATGTACTCCAGCACCTTGGGCCTACCAAAGGTCAGCACCAAGGTGTCAGATGGGCGGGATTCTCCATACCGTCGGACCGAGGTGCGGCAAAGAGCCACCACACCCTGGTCCCTGAGCTTCTCCACTATCTGCTCCTCTGATTCCCCGCATAGGTCAGGGCACCGCACCACACCTCTGCTGGTGTTTAAGGTGCGATGGGATTCGACCACAACGGGGATATCACCGAGCTTCTGCATTTTTAATAATGCTTCGGTCTGGTGGGGGCGGATGCCTCCACCAACAAGGTGCCATTGGGAAGTTTCTTGTCCGAAGTCACGTTGCCGGCAATGCCCTTGATGGCTTTGGCGATAAGGAAGGGCGACGCCTTCCCCAAGGCTGCACCATCTTCCCCAGAGATGGAAGTAAACCGGGGAGGATAGGAAGAAGTTATGGATGGGTGTTTGACTGCACCTAAAGTCTTAGATGCAGGAACATGTTGTGCATCGGTGGTGGAACATTGCACCTTAAGGCTAAGAGGTCGTTGCCTCTTGTTAAGGGCAGGTGCCGATGCCAATGATGCCACAGGTTCGTTCCCTGATCCAGTTGGCTTACTGGGGAAACGTGGCCTCTTTGTTGGAGCAGTACATGTCTCCATCAGCTCAGCGGCAGCTGGCCCACTCTGTTGGGTGTGACCGAGCTATGAAACTAAAGCAATGAAACTAAAGAAGTGGGGTTATTTGTAGAGGCCCCCAGCCTCTGGTTTATATTTGCCATAATTTTAATTTATTATGTCTTCGCTGCCCGCAGGTCTTACCCACCACACGGAGCCATACAGGTGGACGCCCATTTGGGTCATCAAGACTACTCTACCCATGTGTGCCCGGGGTAGAATAGGCACACTGCTAACCTGCATGTCATAAGAGGCGACAAAACGGGGTGACTTTTTTTGCCCCTGACTGGACAACACCACTATCGTCTTTGTCTACGACGTGTTCTGGACAGGACGTGTTCTGACTTGTTCTCGGTCGATGTAGGCTCCTCACTGACGTAACCATAAACAAACGCCTACCTGCGTGTATGCCGTGCATGGAGACCCGCACCCCTGGGAAAAGCGGATCCTGGTGGTTGAGGAGGCGCATGCCCTGCGATGTCTTTTGGCCACTCCACACTGGTGAGGTGGCTGACAGGCATCAGGGACTAGGGTTGTGACCCACAGCCTCCAAAACACGAATGGGCGTCCCCGTGTAGGGCTCTGTGTGGTGGGTAAGACCTTCGGGCAGCGAAAACGTAATTATTTACAATTATGGCAAATATAAACCAGAGGGTGGGGGCCTCTACCAATAACCCCACCCCTCCCCTTCTTTAGTTTCATTGACTTGTGTTGAGCCAGAAGATGGTGGGCTCGGTCCCACCCAACTGATGTGGGCCAGCTGCCACTGAGCTAATGGAGACATGTACTGCTCCAACAAAGAGGCCGCGTTCTCCCAGTAAGCCAACTGGATCAGGGAACGAACCTGTGGCGTCTATGGCATCGGCATCTGCCCTTAACAAAAGGCAACGACCTCTTAGCCTTAAGGTACAGGGTTCCACCACCGATGCACAGCATGTTCCTGCATCTAAGACTTTAGGTGCAGTCAAACACCAATCCATACCTTCTTCCTATCTTCCCCGGTTTATTTGCAGCCTTGGGGAAGGCGTCGCCCTTCCATATCGCCAAAGCCATCAAGGGCATTGCCGGCGACGTGACTTCGGTCAAGAAACTGCGCAATGGCACCTTGTTGGTGGAGGCATGCAACCCTCACCAGATAGAGGCACTACTGAGACTGCGGAACCTCGGTGATATCCCCATTGTGGTCGAACCCCATCGCACCTTAAACACCAGTAGAGGTGTGGTGCAGTGCCCTGACCTATGCAGGGAATCAGAGGAGCAGATATCTGAGGAGCTCAGGGACCAGGGTGTGGTGGCTTTTCGCCGCACCTCGGTCCGACGGGATGGAGAATCCCGCCCATCTGACACCTTGGTGCTGACCTTTGGTTGGCAAGATGGGGATTCCTCCTTCGAGATGGAGGATGACGAACCAATTGAAGGCGTCCCTCCCTTTTCTGCAGTGGGATGAAGAAAACGGAGGAATAGAAACAAACCACCTAAGTCCACTTGATGGTAAATTTCCTACAATGGAACTGTCGAGGGTTTTCCCACAAGTAGAACGAGATCGCAATGCTGATCTCGAGGCACAACCCTGTCTGCATCTCCCTCCAGGAGATCCTGTGTCGCAGTGATACCCCCGTTTCGTTACTGGGGTACACTGCATAAGCAGACACCTGGCAGCAAGGAAGCCACCCTGTGGGAGGGGTGGCTATCCTTATCTGGAATGGGTGCATGCATGTGCCAGTTGCTTTGCAGACGCCTCTGCAAGCAGTGGCGGTCTCATTGCAACTGGATGTGCCCACCACTCTATGTTCCCTCTACATGCCACCTGGGATTGATATCCCATGGGCAGACCTCGACTCCCTCAGTGCCCAGCTTCCAAGACCCTTCTTGATTATGGGTGATTTTAATGCCCATAATTCCCAATGGGGCTAAGACAGTCATAACCCCCGAGGGTGACTTGCGGAACAATGGGTGTCACATAATGGCCTCATTGTTCTAAACACAGGTGCCTCCACACATGTCATGACTGCCACTGGTGGTCTCTCCTGTATAGACCTATCCATCTGCTCTCCTGGGTTGGCACCAGGTTTGCAGTGGGAGGTCTTGTCAGACCCTTGTGGAAGTGATCACTTCCCCATCAAGATTAGCAGTGGAGATGGGGCATTACCCCAACACCCACCACGGTGGTGTCTGCATCGGGCGGACTGGGAGGAGTTCGCCCGCCATATCTACTTTCGCCCACTGTGTGATTTTGATGGGGTCAACGACCTAGTGAGTCACTTCACAGAGGTGGTGGTCGGGGCGGCATTGGCATCCATCCCCCAGAGCTCGTGTAACCCACCACGAGCACGGGTGCCATGGTGGACGGAAGTTTGTTGTAGTGCGATTCGGGCTCGCTGACAAGCCCTTCGCTACTTCCAATCTCATCCTACGGAGGCCAACCGTATCGACTACCTCCGAGCCTGGGCATATGCACGATGGGTGATCATGGAGGCCAAACGCCCCTCATGGAGTCAGTACGTCTCCTAACTTACCCGTCACATGCCGTCCAAGAAAGTGTGGGAAAAGCTGAGGAAGATTCAAAGGAGGTATTTACCATCATGTGGCTCTGGTCTCCTTGTACAAGGGAGACATTGCCTTCTGCCGTGTGAAGTGGCTGAAGAACTGGGAAGGACGTTTGCAGCCGTCTCCAGTTCCCAGCACTACACGGCAACATTTCTAAACACAAAGCAGGCTGCAGAACGCCATCCACTGAACTTCACTGGTGGTGTTGCCGAGGGGTATAACAATCCATTTACCCCTTGGGAGCTGCGTGCAGCTCTAGCAAGAGCCAGGAACACTACCCCTGGTCCAGATAGCATCCACTATCAAATGCTATGACACCTACCAGAGAAAGGCGTTATATACCTCCTTGAGGCAGTTAACTATAACTGGCAGCAGCATGAAATCCCTGCAGGTTGGCGAGAGGCTACTATCATCCCACTGCAAAAGCCTGGGAAGGATAGTAGCCTTCCAATAAATTATAGACCCATTTCATTGCCGAGCTGTCTTTGCAAAACCATGGAAGGCATGGTGAATTTCCGCCTGGTGAGGTATCTGGAACGGCACAACCTTCTGGCCAATGCCCAATGTGGCTTCCGTGCTGGCAGGTCTTCGGTCGATCATCTGATCTCACTGGAGACTGCGGTACATGAGGCCTTTCTCCACAGACAGCACTTAGTGGCTGTCTTCTTCGATGTGGAGAAGGCATATGATACTACATGGCGCCATGGTATACTGGAGACCCCTCACCAGTGGGGGCTCAGGGGTAATCTGCCCCTCTTCCTCCATAGCTTTTTGTCCGAACGGACCTTCAGAGTGCGTGTGGGTAACACCTACTCCTCGGCCTTCCTGCAGTAGAATGGTGTCCCACAGGGGAGCGTCTTGAGTGTGACGCTCTTTGCTGTTGCAGTGAATGGCCTACCTTCCTCCATTCACCCCCGGTAAAGTCATCCCTCTTTGTGGACAACTTTTCTATCAGGTGCCGGGCTGCCACGATACACAGCATTGAGCGTCAGCTGCAACTGGCACTCAATAGTGCCAACGAGTTTGCCACATCACGTGGCTATAAGTTCTCCCCTGAGAAAACAATGGTCATGCACTTCTGTCATAAGCGAGGGCTCCACCCTGAGCCTCAGCTTACTTTCAATGGCCGCCTCCTCCCAGTTGTAGACGCGGCCCGGTTTCTTGGTCTCCATTTTGACAGCCGTCTGACATGGGTCCCGCATTTGAAGGAGCTGAAGGCTAAGTGCCTTCGGCCCCTGAATATTCTGCGGTGCCTGCAGGGAACTGGTTTTGGGGCAGATCGAACGGTGATGCTACGACTCTACCAGTCACTCGTTCGATCACGTCTCGATTATAGCTGCAGCATATGTGGCCTGGCCGCTCCATCTACTCTCCGGATGCTGGACAGTGTTCATCCCGCTGGCATCCGGTTGTCCATTGGGGCGTTCCGCACCAGTCCAGTACTCAGCCTGTATGCTGAGGCTGGTGAACCACCACTGACTGTGCGGCGGCAGTACCTTGCAGCTGCATATATTTTGCGGCTGAAAGGACAGCCACAGCACCCTACACACCTGGCAGTCTTTAGTAACACTATGAGACGGCCATTTGACTGCCGCCCGGGGGTTCCCCCTCCATTCCGTGTGCGGTGGATGGACGGTCTTACAGACCTGGGTATGACTATGCCTAGGGTGCAGCCTGTACTGCCGGCCTCTGTGCCACCCTGGACAGTGCCAGAGCCAGGTTTAGATTTGTTGCTTGCAGCCTTACCCAAAACCAGTACCAATAGGTCAGTGTACCAACAAGAGTTTGGACGCCTCTCTTGGACCTATCGAGGCCATGTTTTTATTTACACGGATGGGTCGAAGGATGGCTCCTCGGTGGGTTGGTCAGTCTTTACAACTGGTCATCTCATAGGGGGCCGCCTCCAGGCGTTGCCAGTGTCTTAACTGCAGAACTCACAGCTCTGCACAGGGCACTGGAGCTCATCCAAGTATTGAATGAGAGACACTTTGTTGTTGCGACTGTCTCCTTATGCTCCCTTCAGCTGTTGCACACCCTATATGGCGGACATGCCATTTTCCAGGGTGTTCACAGATTGCTGCTTGTGATTCGTAAGCAGGGCAAGACAGTGTTGTTCATGTGGATCCTGGGGCATGTTGGCATCATGGGCAATGAGAGGGCGGATGCCCATGCCCCTCAGGTGGCCCACTTGCCAGATACACCTAACACTGCTGTTCCCTCCCCCGATGCTCCCCCGATGGTGCAGCTGGGCTGTCCATGACCAATGGCGGTCCCAGTGGTTTGCGGAGACCACCAACAAACTCCGCACACTGAAGGACACTCCAGAGCACTGGGTGTCCTCATGCCTCCAGTCACGGAGGGAGGAGGTTGTGCTTGCTCGGCTTTGGATGGGTCACACCTTCCTAACCCACTCCTACATTTTACGGGGTGAGGACCAACCATGGTGTGACTTCTGTTGGGAGCCTCTCACAGTGGCGCTCATCTTTAGTCACTGTGAGAGATACCGAGAGCTCAGAGCTCCCCACTTCACTTGGGGATAACCTCCAGGCAGTGGATATCTCGCTGGTATTTGTGAAAGAGGCTGGCCTCTTTTACAGAATTTGATTTATACTCCGTTTTTTAGACAGCTTTTGTATTTATTCTTGTATTATTTTGGTTTTTGCCTTTTTATTTCTGTGTCTGTTTTGGCTTTTGCCGTGTGTATTGATATGTCTGTTTTGGCTTTTGCCATGTGTATTGTTATGTCTGTTTTGGCTTTTGCCGCTTTTATTGTTATTTCTGTTTTGGCTTTTGCCACTTTTATTGTTATTTGTGGTTTCTATTTTTATGTCTGTTTTGGCTTTGCCTTTCTTTCTTTTTCGCATTATTTATTAGGCTATTGCCTTTTTATTCTCATTATTGTTAGGGGTTTTTGTCCTTATTTACTGTTATCATGGTGGGATGGCCATTTACACCCTCACCATGGTTACTGTCCTTCTGGGCCCTAATGACCTTGTTGTCGATGGGCCCTAAAGCCCAAACAAACAAAGAAATCCAGACTACTCTGACAGGATACCGTTAGGGTGGCATAATCCCCGAGTACCGGACCATTGGCATCGGGGTTGACTGCCGGTCCACTTACAGTCACCCTAGGAGGCATAACCACTTATGCACCCCCAGCCGATTGACAAGACCGGGCTACTGCCTTGGCCTCCCGTTTTCCCTGGAAACTGTGGCCAAAGTGATGTTTTGGAGGCTGTGGGTCGCAACCCTAGTCCCCGATGTCTGTCAGCCACCTCACCAGTGTGGAGTGGCCAAGAGACATCGCAGGGCATGCACCTCCTCAACCACCAGGATCCGCTTTTCCCAGGGGCGCGGGTCTCCATGCACAGCAAACACATGGGTAGGCGTTTGTTTACGGTCACTTCAGTGAGGAGCCTACATCGACCGAGAACAAGTCAGACCGAACACTGGAACAACCACGATGTTGGTATCGTCCTGTCCAGAACACGTCGTAGACAAAGACGATAGTGGTGTTGTCCAGTCAGGGGCAATAAAAAGTCACCCTGTTTTGTCGCCTCTTACGACATGCAGGTATGCAGTCTGCCTATTCTACCCCGGGCACACACAGGTATTAAGCATCGACGCTGAGGGAGGACCACTAGGTGGCGCGTGTGATTCATAGCGTGCTTTCCGTGCTCCATAAATTTCGCCTTTTGTTGGTATTTATTCCAAAAAAAAACCAGGATCAAACACTGCCTTTTCTAAGGCGAATACCTATTCACCCAGGGTTAAGGTAAGGCAGTGGTCTTGGGGCACCTGAAACGGGGGGAGAGCTTGTCGTGAGGTTGGCTGCTCAATCCTACCTCATGCTATCTGCAATCCCATTGTGCTTTCCTGTAGCACATGTGTTCGTCTGCATTGACAGACGCATGGCTGTGTTGGAGCTGGGTGCCAAATGCCCATGGCTGCAATTTATTTAAATTACTTAGTAATTTCATAAATTTAATAATCAATAATTACATTTTAATATTATTATTTTTATTATTATTTCATTAACATTTATTTTTATTTTTATTTGTATAGTGTTGTTTAATTTTGGTATGGGGTGAGGGATGAACAATCCTGAACTCACTGGACGGGTGGTGCAGGGGGTTGAAGCCCCAGCGCCAGCAGACGGCAGGGGTGCATGGGCAGGCCCCAGGCCACTGACATCAGTAGCCCACAATGCCACAGGGGTTGGGACCTTGGACCCCGTGGCAGGTAGCATGGCAAGGGTCCTCTGTGGGGTAGGCTGGCATCCCCCCACTGCAAGCAGCGCCAATGTTCCTGTGGGTTCCAGACGCCGGGCTGGGGTGACCTCAGCCAGGGCACGTTCAGAAAACATAGGGGCAAACCTTAGATTTGGAACGTGGAATGTAGGGACCCTTACAGGCAAAACAGGTGAATTGGTTAGGATCCTAAAGTGAAGGAGGATTCAGGTAGCTTTCCTCCAAGAAACTAGGTGGAAGGGAAATAGATCAAGGACCCTTGGGGAGGGATACAAGCTTATATACTCAGCTAGTGAAGGGGGACAGAATGGGGTGGGTATAGTGTTAGATAGAGAGTTACAGCAAGGGGTTACCCTTGTAAAACGTATCAATAGCAGGTTACTGTTAGTTACAGTGGTTTGGCGGGGTTGTTATGCTCCACCTCATTAGTGCGTATGCCCCCCCCCAGGCAGGTCTTGATGAAACCTCAAAGATGGGATTCTGGGCAGAATTTGAGGATTTGGTACACTCACTGCAGGCCGAGGTAGGGCATCACCCAGGGAATGAGCGCTTAATTATCGGTGGGGATTTTAATGGCCATGTTGGCAAATATAACAAGGGTTATGGAGGGGTTCATGGGGGATTAGGATATGGAACAGTTAGCTCAGAAGGGCACCACATCCTTGACACAGCAAATGCACATGGCCTTGCTTTGGCCAATACGTGGTTTAGGAAGAGGGACAAGCACCTAATCACATTCCAGTCACCACAAGGAGCTTCACAGATAGATTTCTTTATGGTTAGAGGACGGCATAGAGTAGAGGTCCGTGATTGCTGGGCACTCCCCAGTGAAAATTTTCAAAAAGAAAGTGGCCATAGGCTACTTATGTTAGAAATCCTAGTCAAAGCAGCAGGCAAGACACATTCTTGTTAAGGAGAGCAGGTCATCAGGTGGTGGAAACTACCTACCAAAACAGAGAAATTTATACAAGAAGTGCACAGGCAGGTAAACTGGGATTGGGAAGGGTCAGTGGATGCCATGTGGGACAGGGTTGCCAGAAAGATTAGAACTTGTGGGACAGCCATTCTGGGGCAGGGCCGAGTAGGAGGCACAGTCCAGGGAATCAGACAGACATGGTGGTGGAATGAGGAGGTAGAAGCTGCCATCAAGCAGAAGAAGGTTGCCTACTACAGGTGGCAGGATATAGGGGACCAGGAGTCTAAGACTCAATATAGGCAGGCCAAGACCTTGGCTAAGAGGACCATTGCCCTGGCCAAACACCAGAAGTATGAGGCTCTCTATGAGCAGTTAGGGACAAAGGAAGGGGAAAGAGGAGTTTTCAAATTAGCCAGGGCTAGGGATAGGGCAGCTAAGGATATTCCTCAGGCAATGACAGTGAAGGATGGGGAAGGTAGGGTCCTGCTCTCCCCACAGGAGGTAAAGAAGAGGTGGGAGGAATACTTCCAAAACGTCTTGAATACTGGGGGGAGGGGACAGGGCACTGCCACCTCACCTGCAACAGTTGGGGAGGTGGACTGTGTAACTGAGGATTAAGTAGCCAGGGCACTTAGGAAGATGAAAGGGTGAAAAGCTGTAGGCCCAGATGGAATCCCCATTCAAGTATGGCAAAGCCTAGGGACTACAGGCCCCAGGTGGCTAGGGAGACTTTTCAGTAGGATAGCTGGTGGAGACAGAATGCGTGAGAGCTGGATAGTACCACTCTTCAAGGGCAAAGGGGATGTCCAAGATTGTGGTAATTACAGAGGTATCAAGCTAATGAGCCACTCCATGAAGCTATGAGAGAGAGTAATGGAATGTCGCCTCAGGAATAAAACCAGCATCCGGGGAAATCAGTTTGGGTTTATACCAGGTAGGTCCACCATGGAGCCAATCTTTATTCTGAGGCAAATGATAGAGAAGTATAGAGCAGCAAAGAAAGATCTCCATGCCATCTTTATTTACCTGGAGAAGGCCTATGACAGTGTACCGCGACAGGTAGTTTGGGAGGTATTACGAAAACGGGGGGTGGAAGAAGGGTTTATTCGGATAGTCCAAGATATGTATGAAGGCTCCATAACCAGGGTAAGGACGCCATGGGGGAATACTGGGGGCTTCCCAGTGAAAGTTGTGTTGCACCAAGGTTCAGCACTCAGTCCATACCTTTTCGTTCTAGTTATGGATGAGCTGCTTACAGGAGTGGGAGAATGGGCCCCTCAGTGCTTGGTATTTGCTGACGATATTGGAAAAGTCAGTGACAGCAGAGAACAGATAGAGAAGGGACTAAACGATATACGAGGAGCGATGGAAAAGGGAGGGCTAAAGATAAACCATGACAAAGATAGAGTATTTAGCTTTCAATTGGGAAGGATAGGTAAATAATGGTGAAGTCCATTCAAGGGGCGAACTGGTGAAAAAGGTGCAAGAGGTAAGGTACTTAGGATCTACTTTCCAAAGCAATGGGGAGATAGATGCAGATGTGACTTGTAGAATCAATGGGGGGGTGGCTGAAGTGGAGACAGGCAAGCAGAGTCCTGTGTGATAGGAGGGTCCCAATCAAGCTGAAGGCAAGTTCTACAGGGCAGTGGTTAGGCCAGCTATGTTATATGGGTCCGAGTGTTGGGCGGTGAGGAAGAGCCACGTCAATAGAGTGCAAGTGGCTGAGATGCGAATGCTGCGGTACATGAGTGGTGTGTCAAGAGCTGATAGAATTAGGAATGAGTATGTTAGAGGTAGCCTGGGGGTGGTGGACATTGCCAAAAAAATGAGGGAAAACACGCTGAGGTGGTATGGACACGTGATGTGAAGAGGGGATGAGGACTTTGTTAGGGCCATACCAGGGATGCAGGTGGTCGGTAGCACCTGGGGTAGGGGGAGACCGAGGCTGACATGGCAGCAGGTTGTCCGTAAGGACATGGTGATGTGTGGGGTGGACAGGGACCTCGTAGGAGACAGAAGGGAGTGGAGAGCCAGAACCCGCAGACCCGACCCTGCCACAGGCGGGAGAAGGGTATGATGATGATGATGATGTTTTAAGCATTGACGTTGCCGCTATTTTTTAAATACAGTTTAGCAGACAAACGTCACTTAAAACACTTTGACGACGTAAATTTTACGTTTCAAGTTTTACGTTTACGTCGTTTCCCCTAACTATCTCTTATTACAGTAAACAGCGCAACAAAAAACCGGCCATTTACCCTCCCAAGGGCGAAACATCCGAGGGGCGAAATGTTTGGGGGCGAAACGTCCGAGGGGCGAAATGTGTGGGGGCGAAATGTCGGGGGCAAAACGTCGGGGGCAAAACTTCCATAAACCCATATAAGGTGCGTTCAAAAAAGTAATGAGCCAGAGGCTGGAATGTGCAAACTGGTGACAGGATGGTAATATCGTGGCGTGTGTGAAGAGGCGTGGTTCTGACCAGAGCATGGAAGGTCACAGCCCGTCACTAGAGGGCATGCATGCACATCATGTGATGATACAAAGCGAGCAGCAGCATGCATCCATCGTCCAATGATGCCGGTCACATTGCAAACAGTGACATGGAGGCGTCAAATGAAGAGCAAAGAGGTGTTGTTCGGTTTCTGACAGCGGAAGGGGTAGGGGGAATGGAGATTGATTGCCGAATGTCACAAGTGGATGGCGAACACTGTATGTCCCTTGCAAGGGCCAAGGGGTGGCACAAGCGCTTCAGGGAAGGATTGGTGTCGTTAGCCAATGATGTACTGTCTGGGGCACCCCACCACATTACCCATGACATCGTCCAGCTGGTTGATTCACTCATTACCCAGGACCGCCGAGTGACAGTGAACGCCATAGTCGCCATGGTCGGATTGAGCATCGAAAGTATTCACACCATCATGAAGGAATGACTGCACGTGTGCAAAGTGTGTGCCCAATGGGTGTCCCACAGTCTTCAACCACACCAGGAAGCATGACGAATGGCCCACTGTCTTGGTCATCTGCAGCACTATGTGAGGGAAGGGAATGGGTTCCTGGCACGAGTGGTTACTGGAGATGAGTCATGGTGTCATCACTACGAACCAGAATCCAAACGACAAAGCCTCCAGTGGAAGCATCCAGGGTCACCACAACCAAAAAGAGGCAAGGCCGTCCATACGAGTGCAGGAAAGGTTATGCTGACGTTCTTTGACCAATATGGCCCCCTTCTGATACACTTCATGCTGCATAGGACAACTGTGAATGCCCAGCATTACTTGCAAACCTTGACCACCCTTCGCCAAGCGATCAAAAGAAAATGACCAGGCAATCTCACCCATGGGGTCATTCTGCTCCACAACAATGCACGACCTCATACGGCCAACACAGTCGCAGCACTCCTGCGGAAATTCAAATGGGAGGTTCTTGGCCACCCTCCACACAGTCCAGACCTCTGTCCCTGTGATTATGCCATGTTTGGTCCCCTGAATAGGGCTGTAAGTGCAGAACTGGTTCACATCACAGCCCAGGGAATTTTATGAGACAGCCATTCACCGCCTCGTGTCACAGTGGGACGAGGGCCTCAACAGCCAGGGCCAATACTTCTAACATACAGGTACTGGTTTCCGTCATTATGCCTCCAGCTCGTTACAATGGTGGGCACATGGAGTTGCAGTGAGACCACCACTGTCTGCAGAGGCGTCTGTAAAGCCACTGGCACATGCATGAACCCATTCTGAATAAGGATAGCCACCCCTACCACAGGGTGGCTTCCTTACTGTTGGGTGTCTGCATGTACAGAGTACCCCCATAGCTAAATGAGGATATCACTATGGCTCAGGATCTCCTGGAGGGAGATGCAGATGGGGTTGTGCCATGATATCAGCACTGTGAATCTCGTCCCTCTTGTGGGAAAATCAGTGACAGTTCCAATGTAGAATATTTACCATCAAGTGGTCTTAGGTGGTTTCTTCCTATTCCTCCCTTGTCTCCATCCCACTGCAGCAAAAGTTGGGGTGACTACAATTGAGTCATTTTCCTCCATCTCTAAAGATGAATCCAATCATGCCTCAGTTGGGGCATGCTTCCACCCAGTGCTTTCAGTCGTTGACCAGGGGGCCTGGGTGGATGAACCGAGGGTATACGCCCATCCTGTCTCACCCACCAGCCCCTCTGTAGAGGGGGCTGGCTGGGCTGAGCCAGGCAGGGAGGCCGTTAAGGGAGATGTCTCTATTTGTTGAGAGGCATCAGTGGCCTCCACAGAGGCTTGCACCGCCAGTTTTGGAGGGCCCACACATTGGTCAGTGGTAGTGGTGGAGCCAGAAGACTCCACTGAAATGGGGGTGGGGTCCGTCTGGCCCCCATGGACTCCATGGGCTTGAGTGGGCAACCAACTGGATCAGGGAATGCCCCTGTGGTTTCAAATACATCAGCACCTGCCCTTAACAAGAGGCAACGGCCTCTTAGCCTTAAGGTGCAGGGCTCCACCGCTGATGCAAAGCGTGTTCCTGCATCTAAGGAAGCCTCAAGGTGCAGTCAAAAGCACTTCTATTCCTTCTTCCTACCCTCCCCGGTTTCTTTCCATATCCGGGGAGGATGGTGCATCCTTGGGGAAGGCGTCGCCCTTCCTTATCGCCAAAGCCATCAAGGGCATTGCTGGTGATGTGACCTCGGTCAAGAAACTGCGCAATGGCACCTTGTTGGTGGAGGCATCTGCCAATCACCAGACCGAAGC
>JAAFCE010009125.1:11054090-11131537 GCA_013389805.1 Trigoniulus corallinus
AGTCTTTACAACTGGTCATCTCATAGGGGGCCGCCTTCCAGGCGTTGCCAGTGTCTTAACTGCAGAACTCACAGCTCTGCACAGGGCACTGGAACTCATCCTAGTATTGCATAACAGACACTTTGTTGTTGCGACTGACTCCCTATGCTCCCTTCAGCTGTTGCACACCCTGTATGGCAGACATGCCATCGTCCAGGGTGTGCACAGACTGCTGCTTGTGATTCGTAAGCAGGGCAAGACAGTGTTGTTTATGTGGGTCCCGGGGCATGTTGGCATCGTCGGCAAGGAGATGGCAGATGCCCATGCCCGTCAGGCGGCCCACATGCCAGAAATACCTGACACTGCTGTCCCCTCCTCCGACGCTCTTTCGATGGTGCGGCGGGCCGTCCACGACCAATGGCGTGCCCAGTGGTTTGCGGAGACCACGAACAAACTCCGCACACTGAAGGACACTCCAGTGCACTGGGTGTCCTCGTGCCGGCAATCGCGGAGGGAGGAGGTTGTGCTTGCTCGGCTGCGAATCGGTCACACCTTCCTCATCCACTCTTACATTCTACGGGGTGAGGATCAGCCATGGTGTGACTTCTGTTGGGAGCCTCTCACAATGGCACACATCTTTAGTCACTGTGAGAGATACCAAGAACTTAGATGGCGACTGGGAGTCAGCGCAGAGCTCTCCACATCACTTGGGGATAACCCTCAGGCAGTGGAGAGCTCGCTAGTATTTGTGAAAGAGGCTGGCCTCTTTCACAAAATTTGAAGTCTTATTTTAAATTATATGGCTTTTGCCTTTTTGTTTCTGTATTCCTTTTGGCTTTTGCCACATTTATTGTAATGTCTGTTTTGGCTTTTGCCACAATTATTATTCTGTCTGTTTCGGCTTTTGCCTTTTTATCTCTGTGTTTGTCTTGGCGTTTGCCACATTTATTCTTCTCTCTGATTTGGCTTTTGCCACTTTTATTGTTATGCATGTTTTGGCTTTTGCCTTTTATATGTCTGTTTTTGGCTTTTGCCTTTATTTATATGTCTGTTTTGGCTTTTGCCTTTTTATTGTTATTACTTTTATTGGCCTTTGCCCTTTTTATTGCCATCATGGTGGGATGGCCATTTACACCCCCACCATGGTGATGTGTCTTTCTGGGCCCTAATGACCTTTGTAGTTGATGGGCCCTAAAGCAACAACAAAACAAAACAAACAAACAATTGTTAAGGGCAGGTGCCGATGCAGTAGATGCCACCGATGCATTCCCTGATCCAGTTGGTTTACTGGGGGAACGTGGCCTCTTACCTGGAGCCCTACTTGTCTCCATGAATTCAGTGGCAGTTGACCCTCTCAGTTGGGTGGGACTGAGCCTGCCATCTTCCAGTGCAACACACGAAAAAAGCAATGAAGAAGAAGAAGTCAAAGTGGTGGGGTTAGTTGATGAGGCCCCGAACCTCTAGTTTTCTGCCATACTTTTGGTAGAGTATAAATTCACTGCCCACAGGCCTCACCCACAATGGAGCCTGACAAGGGGTCGCCCATTCGGGTCGCCAAGGTTACTTGGGCTGCTATCCCCCACAGGGTGGCATAATCCCCGATTCCTGGAACAATGGTATCAGGGTTAACTGTATCTCTCACTGTACCACTCACAGTATCCCTAGGGGGCATTCAAAAATGTGTCCCTGGCTGGTTGACCAGGACCGGGTGTCCATCTTGGCTGCCTGTTTTCCCTAGAAGCTGCAGCCAAAGTGACACGTTGGGGACTGTATGTCGCAACCTAACTCATCAATGGGTGTGAGCCACCTCACCAGTGTGTGGTGGCCCAGAGACATCGCAGAGCATGCGCTTCCTCAGTCATCCAGATTCACTTTTTCCATGGGCTTGGGTATACGCGCATGGCAAAACACATGGGTAGGCGTTTTTCTACAGTCTCCTCAGTGAGGGGCCTACATCAACCGAGAATCCATCAAACCATGACCACAGTTTTGTCCTGTCAAGGAGACGGACAAGTCGCCCCTTTTTGTCACCTCTTACAACATGCAGAGATACAGTGTGTCTATTCTGCTCCAGGCACACACAGGGGACCGAACACCATGCAACCATGACCTGGCCAGTGCTAAAGCAAAGGCACAAGCAAGTCTCAACTTATAGTCGCCTTCTATGACATGCTGGGATACAATGTGCCTATTCTACCCTGGGCACACACAGGGAGATACTGCTGCAGAAATGTATGAAAATATGCAGAAGGTTTATGACTTTGATTTTCTTCTCCCTGCATAGGTAGTTTACCGGATTTTGCCATTTGGGCATTTCCCATTTTCATTAACTAGACCACTTTATTTGTCAAATTCTATACAAAATTAGTGCAGGTTTCAGAGTACTGTACTTGAAATTTAACCAAATACATTATTATATACAAATCATTGATTTTAAAATTCTAGGTCTTCCCGAGTGCAAAGGAACTTGGCAGAGAAACTAAGACGTGATAAACTCAACAACTGTATAGGAAAACTGGCCTCAATGGTCCCATTGATATCTATGTCAAACAGGAAAATTAACAAGACTGGGATACTTCGACTCACTGCTTCTTATCTGAGATTGCATTACGGTAAGCAACAACCCAACAATTTTAGTTGATCCCCATTTATCCCCATATTATAATGAAAGCACGTTCCTATTAAAAGTATTTTTAGCACACATTCACAGTATAGCCTAATTTTGTATAAGCCATCTGACCCATACCATATGCATCATCTTGCACTGCACTTTAAAATTTGTCAAATAATGGGGAAATTTTCCAAAACATTTATTTCCCTTCTGCTTGCACTTATTTTCAAAGATAGTAGTATAATATGGGAAACAGAGGTTTGAAGATGATATTTCATGAATAATATATGTATTTTATTGAAAGCATATGGTTTTATACTTTAGGGAAAAAAAGGTGCGGCATCTGTCCCTATCTTCCCTTATATGATGGTTTTCCGAACGATTTTTAATCACATCGATTTGGGGTTAGGAAGTTTAAGGAATTATCACTTGGTGCACACTTGATGATTTCGATAATGCGTAATTTATAGTATGGTAGAAGAGAATTTTTCCCTAGCATTTGGTTAACTGTTGTATCACATCGTGATTGAAAGAATTAGATAGGTTTTCCCTTTTACCCAGTTGTTCTATTTTGCACATTCTGTTTTACAATTTCCATTTTACGTGGTTACTAATTTTGCCTAGCGATTGAGGTGAAAGATGCATGCAATGAATTATCTCTGGTAAAGTACCTTTACAATGATCTCTGCTTTCGGTCTTTTGGCTCAAAGTCCTCCTCCCCACGAACAAGAAGCAGTACATATCGATTCTGTAAAAGATCTCATGTAGCCAGGAATATCCTGTTTAAACGAATCTCACTTTTATTGGCACAGAAAAATCTCTGAAAAATTTGTCTGCCATGAAAATAATGTTTAGTCATAAAAATACTTGTTTTCATCAATAATTTTGCCCTAAAAACACCAACGAACCCAATGGTAAGTGCAAAATAGAAAAACCGGGTAAAAGGGAAAGCGTAGCCAAAGAATTGCATTGCTTTGTTAATTACTATATCTAATTTACAAAATTTTTAATGCTTCCATTCAAGGTTTGGAGAAAGAATTGAAGAAACAAAGTAGGAATTGTCCGTCACTTTTATCGAATGGGGAATTCTCAGCACTACTATCAGAGGTGAGTACTTTTATTGAGTAATTTACAACAGAGTAATAAATTATCCATTGTAAGTAATATTCAATGAAATAATCACAATGTCATAACTCTGTTTAATTTTGTCACCACTTCAAAATTCAGTATTGTTTTACTGTATTGTCAAAATTGAAAAGTATATTTATCATAACTGTGTCAATTGGAGTTTCCAAATTTACATCAGGTTTATAGTAAATAAATGCCCATTACATATGAAATCGATTCTTAACACTAAGTTAGTTTGAGAAAGGTTACTATAGATAAGGTTGGCCATTCAGCATAATTATAATATTGCCCTCTAGTCAGTTAACTCCTCCCCTTACATCATCATGGTATCTTGAACATACTTGCCATATAATACCATACAGGTTTATACACTCTTTTTATATTTCTCAATTTAGAGGTGAAAGGATTAAATTTTTTAACAAATCTTTCAGTACCTTCCTAAAATAGTGACTGGATCACGTAAGAGGCCACGTTCCCCCTGTAAGCCAGCTGGATCAGGGAATGCATCAGTGGCATCTACTGCTTCAGCACCTGCCCTTAAGATCACTGAAGCTAAGCAATGCAAATCCACGTTAGTACCAATACAGGTGGTTGGTAGTGAATGTTGGGTGCTGAAAATTTATCCTTTCCTACATCCCCTACACCTACCTCCTCCTCTCCTGCAAGCAGCCTCCTAAGGGTTTGGCCTGTTATGGCTGCTTGGCTTACTCTCCAACCCTTTGGCTAACATAGGAACATAAGTATGTCTACCCTGGCGTGAGCCTCCTACTTTAGCATACAAAACTCCCTTAAGCACCCCTAAGAATCTCCATTCTGAATTTGTGTGTGTTTAGTGGTAATTTCCACCACCTAATGATGGGTTCACCTTTTCATGTGTGGTTCTTACCCACATCCCTCATGAGTACCTCCTTATGCCTACTATCTTTCTGTAAATCCTCAGTGGGGATCCCCAAGCAATCCAACTATTGGGCCTGTGCTGCATCTTGATAATAAATACCATTAAGTCATTTTGAGACCTCCCCAGGGGTAACTAAAACGTGATGAGGTGCTTTTCCCTCTTCTGGAACTACGTATTGGTCAATTCAAGGTCATGTGCTTGTGCTGTGTCAAGAACTATTTGAACCACTCCCATGAGTTGACCATACCCCAATCCCCTTTGAACGTCCCCATATCCTTGTCCCCGCCAATAATTAGGCAGTCTGATCCAATTCCCTGTATAATCCCACCATCTACCAGGTGTACCACCTCATCAAAATCCTGCCAAAATTCCCTTTTCGTCACCTCACAGCCTGCTTGGGGAGCATATGCACTGATGAGGTAGTGCCCAACACCCTGCTATATTATGATGTAACACCCTTCTATACTGTGACCCCTTGATGCAATTCCCTACTCAACACAATATGCACCCATTTCACCCCTCCTCACTACTTGCGTATAATATTTTGTATCCCTCACCCAGTGCCTGTGATCAGGTCCCATTCAATCTCGTTTCTTAGAGGAAGGCGACACTAATCCTTCTATGCTTCCAGGTGTTTACTAATTCCCCTGTTATCCCTGTAAAGGTTCCCAAATTCCATGTTCCTAACCATAGTCTAGCCCCCTTACTTGGTGGGACAGCTCTGACTGGGGGCTCCCCACTGAGGCGTCCAGAACCTGCAGCAACAGTGGCAGGGCTGCCTATGAGGGTGCCATTCCTACTTTTTCCATCTTTGTCATGTGAGCAGAGGGCTCACACTCACATGACAATCCACCATTAACCCTTCAAACCAAAGAGATGCAGTTCTAGGGCTGCATGTCTCTGGCAGGCAAGACTAAAACAATAACAGGAAATAATAAAACCATAAAACAACAACAGAAATAACACAACAATAAAACAACAACAAAGCGATAATAATAATAATAATAGTAATTCAGCTGTAGGAAATTTGTCCCCCAGCACAGCACAGCATCTGTCAATAGAGACGACATTCATGCCACACTGGAGGATGATGGGAGAAGAAATAACGTGAGTCAGGCTTGATTAGCCAATCCCATTACAAGCACCTTATGCCATCTAAAGTTCCCAAAGTCCACAGCCTTACCATCATGGTCTTTGGTGACTCATTGATCACCTTGAAAAAGGTGGTTGTTTTCTTCCAATTGTTTGCAAATCCCACCAAAAGCAGCCAAAATCCTGAGAGCACAGACACACAAATAACTGCAATGCACCACCTTACGGTCACAAAATAGTGATTTACATTAAATAATATTTAATTTTTCAACAGAAGGGTGCCAGGTTCCTCTGCTGCAGTTTGCAACAACTGTAAAAGAAATTTGAAAGGCTCTAAAATCATCAATTACTGCTTCCCAAATGATAGGGAGTGGCTTATTGCATTAGACACACTAGTTCGTATCAAAACGCTCAAGTTAAGCAATACAACCCCAGTTACTACTAACATGGGTGGCTACTAGGAAAACAGGATAATGCTAAGTCCCAATAATCATCTCATTAGTGTGCTGTGGGAGTAATTCTAATTCATTTTAATTCAAGCAGCCTCTTTGGCCAGTTTGGCAGTGGAGAAACTAACGCTCATTGCTTCATAAGATAGACAGCGTGCAACAATTGGGATTTAAAAATTTCTGGTCTCACAATCCAGAGGCCTGGTTTGCAACCATTGAATATAGGTTCTGAGGCTACATACCAGGTTGAGTGATTCCAGGGAGTTTTACCTCTAATTCTAACGCTAATTTTAATTCACTGCAAGCAGCCTGTATGGCCGATTTGGCAGTGGAGAGATAAACTCTCACTGCTGCATAAGATACCATAACACTCCTAAAACCCTAAGTTATAGTTGTCATATCCCCCTATAATACTTGCAGTGGTGGCCTTCCCCTTCAGTAAACCCTCTATTTTATCCTCCTCAAAGGCATTGCATTGCTGAATGGTCCTTCGCAAGAAAGACCAGTAGTATGAATCAGTGTGTGCCCTTATTTCCTTCAATTTATATGAATGATCCCTTTCGCCAGGAATATACCGTATTATCTCACGTATAATATGCACTTTTTCTCCAAAAATTGGATTTCAAATTCTGGGTGCGTATTAGACGTGGGAGTAAAAATTTCAGCCATTTTTAGAGAAACACTAAGCATGCATTAATTAAGAATACTGGATCAGCCATCTCAAAGCAAGAAAAGAGACTTCTATTAGACGCTCTTTTGAGTTAGTTTTATAAATAACATATTTAACTATAAATTTAACATAAAATTTGTTTTGACCATTTAAGAAATAAAAGGATAAACACTTCATTTACCTTTATACCATAGATATGTATATTTATACAAGCATAGCCATGGATAAAATAATACTAGTGTACTACTAAAAAAATTAAATTCTGTAATAAAAATGAGTATGCCCAGTTGTCCATCAATATCAACATTAAAACCCTAAAAATTTTTCCAAATCATCATCTAAAATAACTGGCAACTGAGAAACTTAGCCTGCACATGCATTATACAGTACATGGGTATTGAGATTTTTACAATAACGTAAATCTTGAAACTTGGGGTACATATTGTATACGAGATAATATGGTGCTCGGAAAATCGTGGAGTTCTCAAAGCATTAACGTAAGTTCTGGTTAATCTCTTCGAGGAACATGAAAAGCCAGCAGATGCTTTGGAATATCTCAAAGGGTCACCTGAGCTTAAACAGGAAATGGAGGAAATGAAAGAAAAAAAATTGAAATGATTGATACTAGAAAATGAATTTTTTTGGCGATTTCCACCACCCCAAGGGTACCTCTAATGCTCACTCTAATGCACCTGTAATGCTCTCTCAGCTCACATCCGATTTTGACTCATGTGGGTGCCACAGGAATCGAATGCACTCAAGCAATAAAATGTCACCAGTACACATTCTATAACTATTACAGAAGGCATGCCCTTTTATTTATTGTTATAATTTACTGAGGTATAGAGCAAATGATAATACATAACCAGGCACTGAACAATTTTAGGTGCACCACCGGTGTGCTTCAATCAATGTCAGGCATCATTGATTGAAGCACAAAAACTTTGCCTTTCCTGCATAGAGCACAAGAAAACCGAGGCATATATTGCATATGGTACTGCATTCCAGCAGGTGAAACAGTTCACTGGGAAAATCGCCAATGCAGATCTCGACCAGGAGGCTGAAAGACACACTTAAATCTCTGTGGTTGTCTCCCTTCCACATAGGCTGCAAACGCAAATTTGTTTGTTTGTTGGTGTTTAAGATCCCGTCAACTACAAGGTCATTGGAGACCCATCCACTGCATAGTTCTAATGCATAGACTGCACAGGCACAACACTAATGTGACGATTATTGGGTATTAGCAGTACAGCTATAGTGACACCTTCTTTCAGACTGTTGCCAACATTATCCTCACCAAGAGCTTGCCATTGCCAAACCACCCTTGAAAACAAGACCAGTAATAAGAGTCTGTGCATGCCCTAATCTCGTTCAAATTGAATGGACAATCATTTCTTCCCCTATACTCAGCAAGGGATAAGATACCAACTGGAAGACTCTCATACCCTATTCTCAACAGTCTGTTAAAACGTTTCTTGCTGTCAGATACCCGCCTCTGATGTAGGGAGTCCCACATTAACACTTCCAATACACTCAGTCTATGAAAGAAACGATGTAGCACAATTCTTGCTGCACTCCTTTCAATCTTTTCAATATCCCACGATAAACCCTGCATAAACGAAAACCAAATTGGACTACAGTACAGTCAGGTCTCTTTTTATGTGAGGGGTATGTTCCTTAGAAAATCTTATAAAAAAATTCTATGGAAATATGGCTATAAGTCTATGGAAAAATAAGGGATATATTCCATAATTTTTAAAATTCGCATAACTCCAAAATAACGAATTAAAATTAATGTACAACTGCATAAAACGCTTGTTGATGTTAAAGAAAATAGGTTTCTTAATCATTTTTTTTTTTTGAGTTTCTTAATAAATTTCTTAAATAAAATTGTATTTCAATTCAATCACTGGCATGCTGGCATAGTGTGCAATGTGTTCATCGCACACAGGGACCAAAGATTTCAAGGGGAGAAGAAAATATTTTCATTACTGCTAGACGTCTATAGCAAACTGCAGATTTTCCATTTTACTGCAGATTTCCATTCTGTGTAGTACATCATACTGTCCAGGGAAACTTCCCAATCGGTCCACCCCTGTGGATATACGAAAGTGGGCCCATCAGCAGGGTGGTTCACCAAAATACTGTTTAGATGATATCACAAAACTTAGTGACTACAGAGAACTGGTAGAGAAAGGACTAAACGATATTAGAGGGGCAATAGAAAAGGGCGGATTTTGTATTCAATTGGATTTTGTATTCAATTGGGAAGCACAGGACAATACTGGTTACATACAATTGATGGGCAAACTTGTGAAAAAGTACTTAGGATCAACGTTCCAAATCAATGTCAAGATAGACTCTGATGTGACCAATAGAATCAATGGTGGATGGTTGATGTTGAGACAGGCAAGTGGAGTCCTGTGTGATTGGAGGGTCCCAATCAAGCTGAAAGGGAAGTTCTACAGGCAGTGGTTAGGCCAGCTATGCCATATGGCTCAGAGTGTTGAACGGTGAGGAAGCACAACATAAATAGAAAGCAAGTAGTCGAGACGCAAATGCTGTGGTACATGAGTGGTGTGTCGAGAGCTGATAGAATTAGGAATGTGTTTATTAGAGGTATCCTGGGGGTGGTGGACATCGCCAAAGAAATGAAGGAAAATATGTTGAGGTGTTATAGAGACATAATGAGAAGAGGAGCTCGTTAGGTCCATTCTAAGAATGCAAGTGGTTTGAAGCACCCGGGGCAGGAAGAGACAGAAGCAGACTTGGAAGCAGGTTGTCCCTAAGGACATGGCAGTGTGTGGGGTGGACAGAAACCTGGTGGGAGATAGATAGGAGTGGAGGGCCCTAACCTGCAGACCTGACTCCTGACTCCTTTGAGTCTAATTCTAATTTTCTACACTGTGAGCAGCCTTTTCTTTGGCCAATATGGCATGGGAGAGACTAACTCTCAATCCTACTTATGATAACCTAATACAATTGGATCTCTTTTTATGTGGGTTCTTTTCATGCGATTTCCAAGTTATGCGGTTTGCATTTCATTAAAAGAAATTTCGCCAAATAGGCATACTGTATGCTTTTTTAGGAAGTATAGTCAGCCTAAGGCCCATGACACTGATAAAATCCACCGACCATTGTATTAGCCAGTCAAAGAAGTCTTAGCCTGTCAGAAATTAGCATACATAATAGGGGGTTCCGCACTTGTACATGACACTTAACAATCATACCATTATCATCATACCCTTATCCTGACTGTGGCAGGGTCGGGTCTGCAGTTCCACTGAACAAGCTCTAAAATTTAAACTTATTTTGGAGGTGATTTGAACATTCTTTTCCATGATGATATAGAAGAACTGCTGGTGGATGATGTCTTAAATGACGATGATATTATTAAACTAACTTGTGTCCCCTGGACACATTGAGGTAATTTAACACATACCTCAAAGTGTCTGCTTTCACGTCAGTGTCTCGGCCATTTCCATTACCCGGTTAAGTTATTTTGATAGAAATTTCGTGTTGATTCACGTTACACATGTGCTCTGCAGAAAAGAGACAAATTCGGGCATCTGCATTCGGACCTAGATGGTGGGCACTTTGAGGTACTCAAAAATTGTCTCAAAGTTTCCCGCCAGACACTTTCAAGTGGACCACGGACACTTTGTCGTGTGACACCAGCATCCCTCCACAGACAACCCAGCCAATATCTCTACGTGTTCCAGACGCCTGACTGGAGTGTCCCCAATCACAACATGTTCAGGGAACCTGCAGACCCCACCCTGCCACAAGTGGGATGCGGGTATGACGATGATGATGACGATGGTCTAAACAAAAGTCTGCAGAGTGAGAAAAAATTATGTTTGTGAAAATGTATCGTCTATATCAAAGAGATCTATTGCAAAAACAGTTATTTCTGATGATGAAAGTGATTTACAAACAGTTTGCAGATGGTGTATACCCTTACCAGATAGACAATTGAATTGAAATACAATTTTATTTAAGGTTCATATAAATCTTTTTCAGTTTCCCAAAGAAATTTATTAAGAAACCTATTTTCTATATTAAGAAACCTTTTTTTATGTGGTTGTACATTCATTTTAATTTGTTATTTCTGACTTATGCGAATTTTAAAAATTATGGAACGTATCCCAAATTTTTCCATAGACTTATAGTCTCATTTTATGTGAATTCTTTTTATGCTATTTTCTGAGGAACGTATCCCCCTGCATAAAAAGAGACCTGACTGTACTCCTAAACCCCTAAGCTATAATTCAGGTGCCTCCCCTAACACAATACTAGCAATGGTTGGCTTTCCTTTGATAAAGCCCTCCATCTTATCCTCTCTGATAATGCCGTACGTGAATTAAGCAAGTATAGTTCTTCAAATTAATTTTTAGTGTTACTTTTGTTTTATATAGCAATTTTTATTAAGTGAGACCCTTATTCTGCTCCCAACATTCAAAGTCAGCTGCAAAAGTGCGTTTGGGTCACTGGGGACCCCACGTTGTGATTTGTGTAACATTATTTTGTCTTCCACTCCAAGCCAGTTTTTAATGCTAAATATTTTTTAAATCTTTAAAAGTTAAATTTTCTTGTTTTTCTTATTCACCATTTTGTGTTATTGATTTTGCATAACTTTTCTGCTAGTAATTCTCATTATGCAAATAGAAGGCAATTTTGACATCCTACCAAACTTTGGCATTTTTATATTAAATAACATTGATATTTAATGCTTTTTACATTATAAACAGTTTACCTATAGTTAAGAGTTATTAAAAAATTGTCATATTTCTTCATGATACCTATTAATTAAAAAAATTTCACTAAAAATAAGCAATGGGGTCATATATTACCCCACGTTGTGATATGTGTCATGGAAATGTCACGTTGTGATTCCAGGGTTAATATGCTTGCTGCTCCCCCAGAGTGTTGGGGACACTCCTGTCAGATATCTGGAACACGCAGGGATATTGGCTGGGTTGTCTGTGGGGGGATGCTGGTGCTACACATGAAAGTGTCTGGTACCACTCATACGGTACCTCAAAGTGCCCACGATCCAGGTCCGAATACAGATACCCGAATTTCTCTCTGTTCTGCAGAACACATATGCATTGTGAATCAATGCGCAATTTCTGCCAAAATAACCTAACTGGGTAATGGAAAACGGCCGAGACACTGACGTGAAAGCGGACACTTTGAGGTACTGTATGTGTTAAATTACCTCAATGGGTCCGGGGACACAAGTTAGTTTAATAATATCATCGTCATTTAAGACATCATCCACCAGCAGTTCTTCTATATTATCATGGAAAAGAATGTTTAAATCACCTCCAGTGGAACTGCAGACCCGACCCTGCCACAGTCAGGATAAGGGTATGATGATAATAGTATGATTGTTAAGTGTCATGTACAAAGCGTCCCCTGGACACATTGAGGTATGACACCAGCCTACCCCACTGTACTAACATCGCATTATACAACCAAAATAGAATTTTTGGCAGGTAAATTAATGCTTTGTTGGTTATAATATTGCATGGTGCTGTGCCATTACATAATAACTACTAAAACAAACATATGAATGTCTAAATAGACCAAGTGTTATGTGCCTGCCATACTTTAGTTTTTCTGGACAGACAACTTCATGCTGGTTTAATGACAAAGCAATTAGTAATTAAACTTTGTGATGATGATTCTACAAAATTTTTAAATAATTCATGGTATCGAAAAACACTGTTGTACATCTGTTTCAGAATTAGCATCATTAACAAGCAAGGGATTTTCTAATTTACTGCAAAGACGAAGACATCACGAATTAATTTTCTGTGAGAGGGCCTGATCTTTCTTCAATATCATTTTCACTTTTGGAATCAGCTACTGCATCGTCATTTAAGACATCGTCCACCAGCAGTTCTTCTATATCATCATGGTTTAATTTTAGAGAATTTTCAGTGGACCTGCTGACCCAACCCTGCTACAGTCGGGATAAGGGTGTGATGATGATCATATGATTGTTAAGCAAGGCCGCAATGAGGGCGTGGGTGCACAGACGCAACTGGGTTTGGGGGGCAAAATGTTTAAGTTTTTTGTCATTATTGGGTTACGGGCAAGTGAAAGTTAAACACTTGCCACAGGCGCTTCATACCCCCGTTATGGCACTGTTGTTAAGTGTCATGTACAAGTGCAGAACCCCCTATTGTGTATGCTAATTTCTGAGAGACTAAGACTTCTTTGGCTGGCTAATGCAATGGTCGGTGTATCTTATCTTCCCATGAACTGCACCAGTGGTTCACCATTTGTTATGGGCGTTATACTAACTATACTTCCTGAACGAGCATACAGTGAGCACATTTTGCCCAATTTCTTTTTAATCAAATGCAAACCTCATAACTTCAAAATCATATAAAAATAAACCGCATAAAAAGAGACCCAACTGTACTCCACAATTGGCCATACTGGTGATATTTTGGTTATTTCTTTTACTTCATTTGTACTGTCGCCCAGCACTCTTCTAATCAAATGGAGGGCATGCTTAGCCTTTCCAATCAATTTGCCAGTATGCTCCTTTCATCTGCTCTGAGTGTTTAGTATAATTCCAAGGTGCTTATGGGTCTAAACCTCCATTAACCCTCACAACACCTATGCAATAAGCAAAATCAACTTGTTTCTAGACCTTCATATCCTATGAAAGCTACATTTGTGCAGGTTTAATGGCAACTCCCACTTTCTGCTCCAATCATCTATCTTCTTCAGGTCCTGTTGGAATTCTGTGCAGCAAGATAACCCTTCATCCACCACCATTGCTATACATGTTTCATCTGCAAATAGCTCAAAGTTTTTAATATCAAGCCCTAAATTAATAACATAAATTCTTTAGGATAAACGTTCCAAAACGAATACCAAAACCGAATCCCCAAAACCGGTCAAATCTGATGACTGACCTGCCATCCAGGTAGGCGTTTACCCACTGAATAACCTTTCTATGAATTCCTAACTTGGACATTTTTGAAACAATCCTATCATGGGGTACCAAGACAAAGGCCTGTTGAAAGTCCAAGATTACAACACCAATGTGCTTACACTTACGTGGAATTTTTTGAATATAGTTCTGAAGACAAGCCAGTTGTGACTGACTCCCTCTCCTGCCTTTAGCTGTTGCACACTCTTTATGGCAGACGTGCCATTGCCCATTGCTTATTACAATTTGTAAGCAGGGCAAGACAGTGGTGTTTATGTGGGTTCTGTGGCATGTTGGCATCATGAGGAATGAGAGGGCGGATGACCATCCCAGTCAGGTGGCACACCTCCCAGAAGACACCACTATTGTTGTTCCCTACTCCAATGCTCCCCAGATGGAGTGGTGGCCCATCCATGGCCTATGGCGGCCAAAGTAGTGTGTGGAGACCACCAAAAACTCCAGTGCACTGGGTGTCCTCTTGCCACCAATTCTAAAGGGAGGAGGATTGCTTGCCCTGCTACGAATCAGTTATACCTTCCTCATCCACTTCCACATTCTATGTTGTAAGGATCCATCATGGTGTGACTGCTGTTGGGAGCGTCTCACAGTGGCGGACATCTTTAGTCACTGTGAGAGGTACCGTGAACTCAGACACTGACTGGGAGTCAGTCCAGAGCTCTCCTCCTTCTTTGGGGAGGATCACCTGGGGGTTGAGAGTCTGCTTGTATTTGTGAGAGGCTGGCATCTTTCTGGCATTCCTGCCATTTATCCTTGTATCGTTTTTGGCCCTTTTCCATGTCATCTCTCTATTTATTTGGCTTTTATGATTTACTTATCATAAACCCGCCACGGTGGCATAGTGGTTAGCTCACTCAGCAACTATGCCAATAGTTCTAGGTTCGATACTGGACCGTGGTGGGTCGGCTTCTTTCGGGCGAGAGAAGCCACGAGTGTGCCTTCTTTCAGATGAGAAGTAAAACCGAGGTCCTGTGTGGGTGTACGATGGCACTTCCACATAAAAGAACCCTCTCTACTACGCAACAGGTAATTGAGGCAAAATTTCCAGGTGTAGGAGCTTGCCCCATGGCGTCGGTAGCATTCCCAAAAGAACACTAGACTGACGATAAATAAGCATAGGGGTGCAGCTTTGGCTGGCAACCTGCTGCAGCCAAAAACTATGTCCAATATATCACCCTGTGTCCATTCAGAGGGACAAATGGGTACCCGACCCTGCCATAGGCGGGAAAAGGGTTAGGAGTTGCTGTGATTTACTTATCATGGCTTTTGCCTTTTTATTTCTGTGTCGGTTTTGACTTTTTTTTGATTTCAGTGTCGGTTTTAGCTTTTGCCTTTTTGTGTCTGTGGTGGTTTTGGCTTCCACAATTATATTTGTGTCTGGTCCATTTATCTTTGTCTGTTTATTTTATTATTGCTATTAATTGGCTTTTGCCCTTATTCATTGTCGTCATGGTGGGATGGCCCTTTACACCCCGACCATGGTGACTGTCTTTCTATGCCCTATTTACCATTGCAGTCAACAGGCCCTAAAACCACAACAAAAAGCAGGGATGACAAGCCAGTTGAGTGTCAGTTGGTGCAGAGGGACATGGAGACGTTAGGGGTAGAGGGGGACTTGGTGGGGAATAGGTGAGAGTGCAGGAAAGGAACTCACAGAGCCGACCACACTGCAGGCCATAGGGTTAGATGATGATGAGTAGAGCCATTTGATTTTGATTGTTAAAATTATCCCTATATATTGAAAAAGTGTAACTGCATTTTCCTGAAAAAAACTACTGCCACATTCAACAGGCACATCTACCCTTGATGCATTCAAGAGGTTGGGGAAAAAGTCACAAACCTCTGCTCTGGATCGCTCTCTGACGATAAAGAAATCCATGTGTGACTTCCCTTATGTTATTGGAATGGGTTCAGGCGCTGTTCCCTCTTACTAAACCATGTATTTGGCAATGGAAGGCCATGTGCTCTTGCTCAATCAAGAATTGACTGCCCTTCAATATTGACTGTTCCACCTCCCCATCCCAATAACCCTCTCATATCACCACCTATCCTTGCCTAAATGACCATTAAGTTCACACCAATAAATAATCGTTCATTCCTTTTACACTGCTCTGCCTGAAAATTTAGTGATTGCACCAACTCATTAAAATATGTCCAGAAACCTGCTTAAGTGGGATCATCAAGACCACTACCTCCCACCACAGTGCTGTAACATTAGCCTACTATTGAGGTCGGTTTTCATTGAGGTTTCCCCCCCTCAACCACTCAAAAAATCCATGAGGCGGACCAAGAAAAGGGTTTTTTCTTTCTGAATTCGTTTGTTCATACTGTTATGTTCCCCTTCCTGTCAATACCATGGTAACGGGGTGTACTTTTTTAAGTTTTCTTTAACCGATATGCTTCTAAAGGTTTCTTTCATCCCTTCAATTCATTCTTTATGTAATTCTTATTTAATTATTTGCTTTCCTGCGTCAATAATTGCGTTTCATTTTTTTTTGTATTCTTCGTTCAACTATTGTGGTGGGGGTCTTACGTTGTTAATAACACTCTGGCTAAGGGATTGTGGATTGGAAGTAACGATTTCTCAGTGAGAAGAACGAATTTATTGCTTTGCCATTGGTGCACATTCATTGATGCAGTTTTGAAGGCGTATTTTTAATGTTAGGTATAGGAACATGATATATCAAAATTTCACATTTTTTAGAGCTATGCGATTCGATAGTTAAAACTACCCCTATCTATTGAAAAAAATGTAACTTTGCATTGCCCTGAAAAAACTACTGCCAAAATTTCTGAACTAAAAATTGCATGGTGGGTCACTTTGTGACCCACTGGTGTAGGGAGTTGGCACTCGGCCACAAACGCCATGTAGTTGCTGATGATGCTGACGTTGCTGACCACAATCTCACATACTGGGAAGTGATGATGTGGTCAAAGCTGCAGTACTTTTGCTCACTTTGATTCAACAAAAAAATTAGGTGTATGGGCTGTCAGGAATTATTATTTCTTAAATTTGGCCCACCTGCTGAAAATTGCGGCCATCCCTGACCTACATGTTCAAGTTGGAGGTTCAAACGTCCACATTTCTTGCAGAAAAATGCCTCCAAAGAAAGCTGCAGAATTTGGGGGTTGCATGTTCTTAAGATTGGAGGTAGCTCAGATGCTTGCTGAGATATCTGGGTTGAAGGCTGTCATCTTGAAATCCAGGTCTCCAGTAGCTGGAAAACCCAAGGATGGGGTGGGGTCTCTAATTGCATCATCATCAAGTTTGCGTAGAAAGTTGGTGATGGCATGAGGTGGCAAAAGGGACATAAAAATGGATAGGACATCCCTGAGGGTAATACCTAAGGCTCTCTGGGACAAAAGGGACCTAATGCAGCAGGATAATTACAAATTACTCCTGGATTGCAAGGAAAGCTGGTTAGTGACAAGAAAGCAGGGGATAGCAATATGCCTGTCTCTATGCCACAAGATTTTACCTGTGAAGGAATAATTGTGTGAAACCCATTACTTGGTAAATTTGTTGTTATAATTGGGGACACAGATTTAAGGGGTGTTGATACCTGGGCACTACCAGAAGGACAAGAGAGAGGATGTGCTAGTGTTGCATCCCTCCCTAATGCAATATTAAAGGACATAAAGAATACGATTGAGAATATAATGAAAGGGGAAAGGGAAGATTGCATGACAGTATTACAGATAGGGTCCAATGACATAATGCAGGATAAACCTGCAGTTGAAATTCTTGAAGGAATTACTGATATAGCCAAGGAGGTTGTGAGATTCAGACCTAAGGCTAGGGCTATGGTGTGCCCTATTATTGAGAGAAAGGATAAAGGAAGATTAACTACAGCTAAGGTCAAATGGGTAAATGATAGGATATTTTCTGGAGGTAAAGCTATTGGGGCAAACCTACTTGATTATGGAGCATGTCTCTCAGATCTCCAACATTGGTTTGCTATGGATGGATTTCATTTCAATGTAAGGGCTGCTTCCAGGATTGGTATGAAATTTAATGAGCTTATTGCTGAATTTTTTAGGAAAGGTACCAGGTCATCTCATGCCAGGTTAAAGCACAATACTCATTACTAGGGAAGGGATAGGTAAGCTTTCAGCAGTAACTGATCCATTGACTTTGCTTGTTGTTAACTGCAGAAGCATAGTCAATAAAGTGGTTGAGTTCAGTGCCCTGACTGCTACATCAGATGCTGATATCATAATTGGCACTGAATCCTGGTTGAGGGGAGACATTAAATCAGCAGAGATTTTCTCAGATACATATATAGTTTACAGAAAAGATAGGGAAGCAGGTAGAGGGGGTGGGGTCTTTATAGCCATAGATAAATCCCTGGAAAGATGTAGGGAATTGGGTTATGAGGAAGATTGTGAAATGCTACATTGTTGTGTGGCTGACTCTTGTGGTGGGGGATTTATGATGTTGGCTTCTATGGTCCACCAGGTGATGATCCACTTATGAGACTGTCACAGTCACTGGAGCTTCTTAATCAAAGGATAAAGGTACCAATAGAAATTCTTGGTGAGAACTTTGGAGCAACTGTATTGTAATGGATTGGAACAGACTGTGACCATGCCTACATATGAGAAAGGGAGAATTTTAGATTTTGAATTTACAGATGTGCCCAACTTTATAAATAATTTAGAGTGTATTCAGGGAATTAGGGACCATGCAGTGGTTAGGGTGGAGATAGTGAAAAGGTTACCTAGACAGGTGTCAGTAAGCAGGGTGGCATACCAATATAATAACACCCGTGTGTGCCCGGGGTAGAATAGGCACACTGCATACCTGCATGTCGTAAGAGGCGACAAAACGGGGTGACTTTTTCTTGCCCCTGACTGGACAACACCACTATCGTCTTTGTCTACGACGTGTTCTGGACAGGACGATACCAACATCGTGGTTGTCCCAGTGTTCGGTCTGACTTGTTCTCGGTCGACGTAGGCTCCTCACTGAGGTGACCGTAAACAAACGCCTACCCGCGTGTTTGCCGTGCGTGGAGACCCGTACCCTGGGAAAAGCGGATCCTGGTGATTGAGGAGGGTCTAGGGCTGCGGCCCTACACATCCAACACATCACTTTGGCCACAGCTTCGGGAGGCCAAGGCAGTAGCTCGGTCTTGGTCAATCGGCTGGGGGCGCATAAGTGGTTATGCCTCCTAGGGTGACTGTAAGTGGACCGGCAGTCAACCCCGATGCCAATGGTCTGGTACTCGGGGATTATGCCACCCTAACGGTATCCTGTCCCAGTAGTCTCGACGACCCGAATGGGCGTCCCCTCGTTGGGCTCGGTGGTGGGTGAGACCTGCGGGCAGCGAAATCATAATTACTAACAATTATGGCAACAATAACCCAGAGGCTGGGGGCCTCTTCAAAAAACCCCACCCCTCCCCCATCTTTAGTGTCAATGACTTGTGTTGAGCCGGAAGATGGCGGGCTCGGTCCCACTCACCTGAGTGGGCCAGCTGCCAGTGAGTTAATGGAGACGAGCACTGCTCCAACTAAAAGGCCGCGTTCCCCCAGTCACCCAACTGGATCAGGGAATGCCCCTGCGGTGTCAAATACATCAGCACCTGCCCTTAACAAGAGGCAACGGCCTCTTAGCCTTAAGGTGCAGGGCTCCACCGCTGATGCAAAGCGTGTTCCTGCATCTGAGGAAGCCTCAGGTGCAGTCAAAAGCACTTCTATTCCTTCTTCTTACCCTCCCCGGTTTCTTTCCATATCCGGGGAGGATGGTGCATCCTTGGGGAAGGCGTCGCCCTTCCTTATCGCCAAAGCCATCAAGGGCATTGCCGGTGATGTGACCTCGGTCAAGAAACTGCGCAATGGCACCTTGTTGGTGGAGGCATCTGCCAATCACCAGACCGAAGCGTTATTGAAAATGCGGAAACTCGGTGACATCCCCGTTGTGGTCGAACCGCATCGCACTTTAAACACCAGCAGAGGTGTGGTGCGGTGCCCCGATCTGCGTGGGGAGTCAGAGGAGCAAATAGCGGAGGAGCTTAGGGACCAGGGTGTGGTGGCCGTCCGCCGCACCTCTGTCCAACGGGATGGAGAATCCCGGCCATCTGACACCTTGGTGCTGACCTTTGGTAGGCCCAAGGTGCCAGAGTACATCATGGCTGGCTACCTCCGCTTGCCTGTGCGTCCTTTCATACCGAGCCCGCTTCGGTGTTTCAAGTGCCAACGTTATGGCCATGGCCAGAATTCCTGTTCTGCCAAGGCCATGTGTGGCACTTGTGGGCAGGGAGACCACTCCCCAGAGTCTTGTAAGACTGCACCTTTTTGTCTGAACTGTAAGGGCAACCACCCCGCGTCTTCTCGGGACTGCCCTACTTGGTTGCAGGAGCGCGCAATCCAGGAGTTGCGTGTCCAGAAGGGTATCAGCTTTCCGGATGCGCGGCGGCTGCTAGCCTTGCCAGGGACCCCCAGTCGTGCGGTGTCCTATGCGGGTGCTGCCAAGGCAGCTGCTGTGTCGTCTGTCTGCACCCAGACGGACACACTACCTCAACTCCCCCCTCTCATCCGTTTGACGCCCTCTCGGGCCCGTGGGGTCCATGGAGTGCCGGTCTGTGCAAGCATTGGCTGCCAGACGGACCCCGACCCCGTTTCCACGGCTATTTCCGGCTCCACCACCGCCTCTGGCCCATGCATGGGCCCCCCAATAATGGCGGTGCCAGTTTCTGTGGAGGCCCCAGATGCTGCTCATGAAAGAGAGGCATCTCCTGTGAAGGCCTCCCTCCCTGTCTCAGTCCAGCCAGCCCCCTCCACGGAGAGGGTGGTGGGTGAGACAGGTGGAAAGAAAGTAGGGACACCTACCACTTCCACAGTGGGGCGGGTGTCCTTGGTTCGTCCACCCAAACTCTCTAGCCAACGGCAGAGAGCAAGGGGTGGTTTCATGCCCCAACTGGGGAAAGATGGGGATTCCTCCTTCGAGATGGAGGAGGATGAACCAATTGAAGGCATCCCTCCCTTTTCTGCAGTGGGACGGAGAAAAGGGAGGAATAAAAATAAGCCACCAAAGAACACTTGATGGTAAATTTCCTACAATGGAACTGTCGAGGTTTTTCCCACAAGAGGGACGAGATCAAACTTCTGATCTCTCGGCACAACCCTGTCTGCATCTCCCTCCAGGAGATTCTGTGTCAGAGTGATACCCCCATTTCACTACGGGGGTACACAACCTTTGCAGACACCCGGCAGCAAGGAAGCCACCCTGTGGGAGGGGTGGCTATCCTTATCCGGAATGGGTGCATGCATGTGCCGGTTGCTTTGCAGACGCCTCTTCAAGCAGTGGCGGTCTCATTGCAACTGGATGTGCCTACCACTCTATGTTCCCTCTACATACCTCCTGGGATCGATATCCCAGGGGCAGACCTCGACTCCCTCAGTGCCCAGCTTCCAAGACCCTTCTTGATTATGGGTGACTTCAATGCCCATAATCCACAATGGGGCTCGGACAGTCACAACCCCCGAGGGCGACTTGTGAAACAATGGGTGTCACACAATGGCCTCATTGTTCTCAACACAGGTGCCCCCACGCATGTGTTGACTGCCACCGGTGGTCTTTCGTGTATAGACCTTTCCATCTGCTCTCCTGGGTTGGCACCAGGTTTGCAGTGGGAGGTTCTGTCAGACCCTTGTGGAAGTGACCACTTCCCAATCAAGATTAGCAGTGGAGATGGGGCATTGCCCCAACACCCACCACGGAGGTGTCTGCGTCGGGCGGACTGGGAGGAGTTCGCCCACCATATACATTTCCGCCCACTGTGTGATTTTGATGGGGTCAACGATCTAGTGAGTCACTTCACAGAGGTGGTGGTCGGGGCAGCATTGGCATCCATCCCCAAGAGCTCGTGTAACCCACAATGAGCACGGGTGCCATGGTGGACGGAGGATTGTCGGAGTGCGATTCGGGCTCGCCGGCGAGCCCTTCGCAGCTTTCAATCTCGTCCCACCGAGGCCAATCGTATTGACTATCTCCGAGCCCGGGCAAATGCACGACGGGTGATCAAGGAGGCCAAACGCTCCTCATGGAGTCAGTACGTCTCCTCACTTACCCGTCACACGCCCTCCAAGAAAGTCTGGGAAAAGCTGAGAAAGATCCAAGGCAGATATTTACCATCATGTGGCTCAGGTCTCCTTGTACAAGGAAGACATTGCCTTCTGCCGTGTGAGGTGGCTGAGGAACTGGGAAGGACGTTTGCAGCCGTCTCCAGTTCCCGGCACTACACGGCAACATTCCTGCAAACGAAGCAGGCTGCAGAACGCCATCCACTGAACTTCACTGGTGGTGTCGCCGAGGGGTATAACAATCCATTTGCCCCTTGGGAGCTACGAGCAGCTCTAGCAAGAGCCAGGGACACTGCCCCTGGACCAGATAGCATACACTATCAAATGCTACGACACCTACCAGAGGAAGGCGTTATATACCTCCTTGAGGTATTCAACATTATATGGCAGCAGCATGAAGTCCCTGCAGGCTGGCGAGAGGCTACTATAATCCCACTCCCAAAACCTGGGAAGGATAGTAGCCTTGCAATAAATTACAGACCCATTTCATTGACGAGCTGTCTTTGCAAAACAATGGAACGAATGGTAAATTGGCGCCTGGTGTGGTATCTCGAGCGGCACCACCTTCTTGCCGATGCCCAATGTGGTTTTCGTGCTGGCAGGTCTTCGGTGGATCATCTGATCTCACTGGAGACTGCAGTACGTGAGGCCTTTCTCCACAGACAGCACTTAGTGGCTGTCTTCTTTGATGTGGAGAAGGCATATGATACCACATGGCGCCATGGTATACTAGAGACCTTGCACCAGTGGGGGCTCAGGGGTAATCTGCCCCTCTTCCTCCATAGCTTTTTGTCCGAACGGACCTTCAGAGTGCGTGTGGGTAACACCTACTCCTCTGCCTTTCTGCAGGAGAATGGTGTCCCACAGGGGAGCGTCTTGAGTGTGACGCTTTTTGCTGTTGCGGTGAACGGCCTACCATCCTCTGTTCACCCCCCGGTCAAGTCGTCCCTATTTGTGGACGACTTCTCAATCAGGTACCGGGCTGCCGTGGTGCACAGCGTTGAGCGCCAGTTGCAACTCGCACTAAACAGTGCCCACGAGTTCGCTGCCTCGCGTGGCTATAAGTTCTCCCCTGACAAAACAACTGTCATGCATTTCTGTCGTAAGCGAGGGCTTCACCCTGAGCCTCAGCTTACCCTGGATGGCCGCCTCCTGCCAGTTGTAGAGGCGGCCCGCTTTCTTGGTCTCCGTTTTGACAGCCGTCTGACATGGGTCCCGCACTTGAAGGAGCTGAAGGCCAAGTGCCTTCGCTCCCTTAATATTCTGCGGTGCCTGCAGGGAACTGGTTTTGGGGCAGATCGAACGGTGATGCTTCGACTATACAGATCACTCATTCGATCCCGTCTCGATTATGGCTGCGGCGTATATGGCCTGGCCGCTCCATCTACTCTCCGGATGCTGGACAGTGTTCATCACGCTGGCATCCGGTTGTCCATTGGGGCGTTCCGCACAAGTCCAGTACTCAGCCTTTATGCTGAGGCTGGTGAGCCACCATTGACTGTGCGGCGGCAGTGCCTGGCAGCTGCATACATTTTGCGGCTGAAGGGTCAGCCACAGTACCCTACACACCCAGCCGTCTTTAGTGACATTGTGAGACGGCCATTCCACCGCCGCCAGGGGGTTCCCCCTCCATTCGGTGTGCGTTGGATGGACTGTCTTGCCGGCCTGGGTGTGACTCTACCTAGGGTGCAGCCTGTACTGCCGGCCTCTGTGCCGCCCTGGACAGTGCCAGAGCCAAGTTTAAATTTAATGCTTGCAGCCTTACCCAAAACCAGTACCAATAGGTCATTGTACCAACAAGAGTTCGGACGCCTCTCTTGGACCTATCGAGGCCATGTTTTTATTTACACGGATGGGTCGAAGGATGGTTCCTATTTGGGTTGGTCAGTCTTTACAACTGGTCATCTCATAGGGGGCCGCCTTCCAGGCGTTGCCAGTGTCTTAACTGCAGAACTAACAGCTCTGCACAGGGCACTGGAACTCATCCAAGTATTGCATAACAGACACTTTGTTGTTGCGACTGACTCCCTATGCTCCCTTCAGCTGTTGCACACCCTGTATGGCAGACATGCCATCGTCCAGGGTGTGCACAGATTGCTGCTTGTGATTCGTAAGCAGGGCAAGACAGTGTTGTTTATGTGGGTCCCGGGGCATGTTGGCATCGTGGGCAACGAGATGGCAGATGCCCACGCCCGTCAGGTGGCCCACATGCCAGAAATACCTGACACTGCTGTCCCCTCCTCCGACGCTCTCCCGATGGTGCGGCGGGCCGTCCACGACCAATGGCGGGCCCAGTGGTTTGCGGACACCACGAACAAACTCCGCACACTGAAGGACACTCCAGTGCACTGGGTGTCCTCGTGCCGCCAATCGCGGAGGGAGGAGGTTGTGCTTGCTCGGCTGCGAATCGGTCACACCTTCCTCACCCACTCTTACATTCTACGGGGTGAGGATCAGCCATGGTGTGACTTCTGTTGGGAGCCTCTCACAGTGGCGCACATCTTTAGTCACTGTGAGAGACACAGAGAACTTAGATGGCGACTGGGAGTCAGCGCAGAGCTCTCCACCTCACTTGGGGATAACCCTCAGGCAGTGGAGAGCTCGCTAGTATTTGTGAAAGAGGCTGGCCTCTTTCACAAAATTTGAAGTCTTATTTGGAATTATATGGCTTTTGCCTTTTTGTTTCTGTATTCCTTTTGGCTTTTGCCACATTTATTGTAATGTCTGTTTTGGCTTTTGCCACAATTATTATTCTGTCTGTTTCGGCTTTTGCCTTTTTATCTCTGTGTTTGTCTTTGCTTTTGCCACATTTATTCTTCTCTCTTATTTGGCTTTTGCCACTTTTATTGTTATGTATGTTTTGGCTTTTGCCTTTTATATGTCTGTTTTTGGCTTTTGCCTTTATTTATATGTCTGTTTTGGCTTTTGCCTTTTATTGTTATTACTTTTATTGGCCTTTTGCCCTTTTTATTGCCATCATGGTGGGATGGCCATTTACACCCCCGCCATGGTGATGTGTCTTTCTGGGCCCTAATGACCTTTGTAGTTGATGGGCCCTAAAGCAGCAACAAACAAACAAACAAACCAATATAATAAGGCCAATTGGGAGTATTTTAAATCATATATAGCATATGAATTAAATGATTTTTACACCATTGCTAATACCTGTTGTGTTGAGGAAGCTTGGCAAAGGTTTCTAGTGCTCTTAGAAGATGGCACACAACTAGCTGTCCCCACTAAGACTATAAGGAATGATTCTGTTCCAGAATTGTATGCTAAAGAAGTGATGGTAGCTTTGTGGAACCAGTGAAGGGGTAGGAATGCACTTAGGAGAGGGAGGGATGTCAATAGTGAGGTGGTCTATAAGTGGGCCCACAAAATAGTTAAAGTGTTTATGATTAAAGCTTATAAGAATTTTCATGAGTACATTTTGGGAGATAGGCTCAGGAAAAATCCAAGGGCATTCTGGGGGCACCAAAAGAAGTGTAGGAAGGTGGGTAATAGGGATACAGTGGTTAAGGATGGGTCAGGAAATTTAGTTTATGATGGTCTATGATTGCCAATGTTTTTAATGACACATTTGCAAAAAGCTTTGCAAGCAGCAGAAATAACTTCCAGCCAGTGTTTGATAGGGATTTACCAGGAGGAATGGAAGAGGTTATTCTCACTAGGGTGGGAATCAAGCAACTTCTGAGTAAATTAGCAGTTTATGCCCTGATGGCATTTTCCCATTTATTTTTTAGCGACTTTCTGGGATTATTAGCTATTACTTGGTGGAACACCAAGAACATGGCAGACCCTAAGTGATATAGACCAGTTTCATTAACAAGTGCTGTATCCAAGATTTTTGAGCCTATCTTATTCTTGTCTGTAATGGGATATCTGGAAATGAAGGACATCCTTAGTAATAACCAGCATGTGTTTAGGAAAGGGAGGACATGTGACACCCAAATGGCTTGCTTGATGGATTACACAGGGCTGCATTTTTGGCTGCTGCCTTGAAATATGGGTTTAATTTTTCTCACAATCGCAAATCACAAATTTCACAAATCGCTAATAATTACTTCATCTTACATGAATTTTGATTGATTTCTTGGAAATATTATTAAACAAAAGCATCTCCTTAAATTGTAATAGTTTTAAGGGGAATATTAAAAGAACAATGTATAGTCTGGTTTCGTTGACTTATAGAATAATGATTGTTGAGGAATGGATTTGAAGTACTTTTATTCCACTTTAATCTTTCATTTCTTTGACCTTCTTGCACGTTTGGGAAGTCCCTTGCACTCTGGTTTGAGGTTCCAGCAGTAAACCATCATGTTAGTATTTCACCTTCCCTGGTACCTCCGTATAATAAGTAAGATTGAGAGTTAGTCTCTCCACTGCCATATTGGCCAAAGAAAAGGCTGCTTGCAGTGTAGTAAATTAGAATTATAAATAGAGTAATCCTGTAAATAGAGTAATAATATAGTTTTACTCCTGTAGTGCCACTGCATCATCATAATTACAGCATTGTAACTAGTTGCATGGGCAGTGCACACATACCCCCAGCGCTCTTGGGGCTCCACATTTTGAGGTTGTGTCTGAAAATCCCATCAGATCCCATTACAGAGCCATAATGGCACAGCACATGCACATCTGATTACATAGTACCTCTTGGCCTATTGAGTGCTGCAGACATCCATTAATATTGCAAGTGCAGTTGCTTTGTTTTGTGATTTCTTAGGCAAAATGTGCACCCCCTTCTGTAATTAGAATCCATAGTTCACAGTTGCCAAATGTGTACTGGTGAAATTTTACTGCTTGTGTGTGCTTTGGATTGTTGCAGCATCACTGCAGCACCTGCATGAGTGAAAATTGGATTTGTGCACCAGACCTTAAATTAATGTTGTCTTTAGTCAGTATAGGTGAAAACCCTAAGGCACAAAGGAGGCATTGGGAAGTCTAGATATGAATCCTTGTACTTTTGACCTCCACAAAGTGAATGACTCCACAACGTCATTTGCCTTAATCAGTGACTTGGAGAGTCATAGGAAGGATGGAAGCTGGACAGACACAACGAGAAGTGGCACAAGCCATTGGGAGTCTCAAAGAGTGATTTTCAGACTTTGGAATCGTTTTCAAACAACAGGCACTGTTAACAGAAGGCCAGGACAAGGTCAATGACGATCAACAACAGTAAAGGATGACCATTAACCTCTTGGTAACAGCCCATTAGAATAGGGGCAGAATTCAACACAACTGTGTAGTGCCTTTCAAACAGTCTGTAATCGTCTGTAATTGACTTCATTGAGGTGGCCTCTATGCCTGCATGCCCATGGTGTGTACCAGGTTAACTCATTTACACCATAGACAGCACAGAAACTGGGTGCATGACCATCATCAGTGGCAGCATGCCGAATGGAGAGCAGTTCTGTCCTCTGAGGAGTCCTGATTTAACATACTCATCTGGAGGGAACGAGGGACAAAGACACAACCCAACTTTTGTCCAAGAAAGAGGTGGTGGTGGTGGATTGATGGTATGGACAGGCATCAGTATTGGTAAAGGTAGAGACCTCTACATTATCCAAGGTGGTAATTTGACTGCTATAAGGAATAGAGATGAGATTCTCCGACCTTTTGTCGTGCCATATGCTGGTGACATGGGTGATTCGTTTGTTTGTAGGACGATAATGCTCGTCCCCAGGGAGGCGCATTCCAGGCAGATCAGCATCCCCCAAAGCTATTCCAGAGCTGGAGATTGCTCCTCTGGAAGAGTGGCCATGTATCTCCCAAGAGTGAATTGATAATCTCATTGCCTCAATGTCACAGTGGTGTGTGGCAGTGCTGGCCATTCAAGGAGACCATACACCATACTGAAGGAACATTGCCACCCATAACCAAACTGCTTTGTTTGTTTTCCTCATTTTCTGTTATCTTATTTCATTTGATTGGGACACCACTCAGGGGCTCACATGAATCATGTCCTTCTTTTTCTGTCAGGATACCATAATGTAAAGTAATATGTGTTTGAAAGAACTTATCTCATGTTCATTATTGCAGCTTTCTTTTGTTATTTCATAATATTCCTAATTTCTTTCACCAGCGTTGTTTTCTGTATTGAAATGATTTTCAGGGCTAAGGAAGTGATGCTAACAAAATTAAATATGGCCATGAAACGAAATGGCTATGATGAAATAGTTTTAAGTTTTCATAAAGTGATACCTTTTGATTTAGAAATTTAGATTTAACTTGTTGATTAGGAAAATCACTGTTGTTACACATAAAATGCATACTTACAAGTCCATTACTGACAACAATTACCTTAATACATATCAGCGTACGTTAAAATGACACGCGCATTTTAGTGTCTTTAAATCATAATCATAATTATTTTAATTTTTCAGGCTGTTGATGGCTTTATGATAATTATTAATGAATCTTCCAAAATTGTATATGTGACTGATGGTATTGAGAAAATACTTGGACATTCTGTGGTAAGTTGCCATTTTAAAACTCTTGAAAAGCATATTCAATATTTTTGAAGTGCACCCCCATGATCAGTCCCTGGATCCGCCCCTGAGTTGTACATATTGTGTTCAATGCATCTTCTTAATTCTGTCTGCATGTTCTTATAATTGTAATCGCCCATAAGTTGTTGATATTTCATTTTGAACGTGGTCAAAGATCATCCATTTTTTATACTCGTTTTCTATATTTGCCAACATATACATCAGTTTTGCACAGTTTTCTTTCAACTAGGCATTCAATATGTGATAAATAAGGATGTCAATTATAACTGGCTCATTGTTATTTGGTAATTTTTTAAATCAGTGCTGTTACTCTGTCTCGTTATCATTTTAGATTGATGTCCTTGGTCACCAAATGGATTTCCTTGTGCATCCTGATGACCATTTGACCGTTGAGAGGAAAGTCATAATGAAGCTGATTTCTTGGGATTGCGATTATAAACAGAAGGAATCTGGCTGTGGTAAGACGACTTGCTTGATAAACTGGATTTTGTCTATTGAGAAATGAATTTCACTTTGGAATGGTGCTACGTAAGTTTTACACTTTATAACATTGTGGTAATTAATCCCGCCTTGGTGGTGGGATCTGTCGCTGCAACGTAAAAATCGCAGTCGCAAAGATTTAATGTGATGTGCACACTGCAACTAATAAATCACGGAATTCATTTATTCTTGCACAGTGGCGTAGCCAGGATTTTCTGAGGGGGGAATATGACTGTGGACAGCATGAACCAGGATTTTCTGAGGGGTTGGGATATGACTCGATAGGGTGTATACCTCTTCGTTATATTCGAGGCCCAAGGTGGGTTACTCCACCCACCCACCCCCGTGGCTACGCCACTGTTCTTGCAATAGATTTCATTGAAAACCCGTCTTTGTGGCGCAGGAAGTAGCGTGCTCGATTACTTCATCAGTGGTTCTAGGTTTGATACTGGATCGAGGCGGGTTCGCTTTTTAGTGTTTAAAGGGGAGGACGCTGTGACCAGGTCCTATGTTTGGATCACAGAAGATGTATATTCTCGCAGAGACACTAAATTTTATTCAATCAAAAAAATATTCATGGTAATCACATACAAAAATGGATGAGCTATCCGTTAACGATCACAAGTTGCCCCTTCTCGATATGTGTCGGGTCCCAGTATCAATGGTCGACTGTGTCTCCTATCTGGCCCACTGCTGTGGTCATTATGGTTGACAAGGGCCAGCCACCAATAGACATGCGACACTTGTCACCACAGGACCATACGTGAATTGTGAAGGGTTAAAACAAAAGGGTACCTGGAAAGGGGTAGCAACACAAAGCATGACACAGAACAAAAACAGTGCTTAGAAATTTCACAATTGTCATATTCCACATGGCATGGGTTCGTGAGGGGTGTTACCCCTACAGCTTCTTTTGGGCACGAGAGAGGCCCTGAGTGCGCCTTCTGTCTCTTGAGAAGTAAAACTATGGTCCCGTGTGGTGTACAATGTCATTAGGTAGATAACGCAAAGTTCCGCAGGTGTAGGAGCTCGCCCCCTATTTAGGCGAAACTGCAACCCCTAAGTCTGTAGTTTCGGTCGGTAGCCAGCTGTGGAATAACTACCGTCCAGCATATCCCCCATGTGTCCATTCATAGGGACCTTGTGTGGCCTCCCTTGGTGGCGCAGTGTTAACTGCCTTTTTTCGGGCGAGAAGAGGCTCCAAGCGGGCCTTCTTTATGCAGTGTACGATGGCATTTGCACGTAAAAGAACCCTCTCTACTAATTCAACGTTAGAAGAAAAAAATTACCAGGTGTAGGAGCTCGCCACCTGGCGTCGGTGAAGTGCCCCAACGAACAGCATTGGGGTTGCAGCTTCGTCGGCAACCAACTGTAGAAAACTATGTCCATGTATCGCCCTTGTGTTCATTCAGAGGACAAGATGGGTACCCGACCTTTTTACGTGCAAATGCATCGTATATACACCACTAGGGACCTCGGTTTTACTTCTCATCTGAAAGAATGCACGCTCGGGGCCCACTACGCCACCGAGGTAAGCACTTACAGTTGCTTCATCAAATAAATTCTTTTGAAATTCATTTCATAATAGGCTGCATATTAGTTGTAGAATTTTCCCATTATTCATTCTCTTGCAAGATCTTCGCTTCGTTTATTAATTTATGCAGTGGCGTCACTGGGGGGGGGGGGGGGGGCCTCCCCCCCCCCCATGAAAAAAGGGGGGGACACCATAGCAGAAGAAGCGGCTTTTTTTTGGGAGAGGGGGTGACACCAACCCTAGCGACGCCAATGAATTTATGATCAGTATTTGACACAGTTCTACCACATTAAATGAATACATTTCATTTTCATTTTAGATTCCACATCTGTTATGCCAACAAGAGTTAACTTTTATTGTTCTATGCTAGAGAACGGTAACGAAAGGGTAGGGCAGTATGCATCTTATAAATTAGTCCATGTCACTGGACGGTTTAAACTGGTTTCTAACAGCATTAGTGGTGCGTATAGTAAAATATATAGCTATTAATTATTTTTTACAAATGATTTTCGAACGCAAATTGCAAGGAACGATTATTCCAGCTAGTACTGGCATGGGTGGCCGCTTGGGAAAACTGGGTACCGCTAATGCCCAAAAATCGTCGCATTAGGCAAGGCGCAAAATCAGACGCAGGGTGACGCAGAGTGACGCAGGCCTGCGAAATTCTGCTAGCAGTCAATCAGCGCACACTGATTCGCAGTTTTTCAACATACTGGTTTGCAATTTGCGTCAACTAAAATGGCTTTCAACGTAACACCAGTTCGACAAACTTTACTACATATTTCAACACTGCAGGGATGGTGCCTTGGCAAGCAGGGCCGGCCTTCTCTATACAGGGGCCCGGGTGCAAAAATCCTTTTGGGGCCCCAAAATATTTTTCCAAAAGTAAAAATAAAAGGATTCAGAGTAAATGGACTCCTCTTAGATGCCCTCCTATCCCATTCTGAGATCCTCCCTAATTTTGGAAGGTATTACATTTTTGGTACGAGTTGGTCTGAAAGCTTATGTGGACGTTCACACCTTGGAACATTTTCATTTGGGCCTGTGTCATGATATTTTTTATTACACTTCTGATTATTAAAGGTATTTTGGTTTTAACAACCCCAAAATAATAGCATTATTAAATTATTGACTCTTAACCTCTGATTTTGGATTGTCCAACCTATGGCCCATTGAGGCTTGTTATGTGGCCCATGGTGCATCATTTTTAATTATGCATTATAGCCTACCTGCTATGTAACACCTAACGTTATCTTCACCCATTTTTGTTTTGGCAGCCTGTGGCTGGCAATCAGTTCATGGAGCAGCCGAGTGACCCACAACTCCAGAAAGGTTGTACAACCCTGGTGTAGGGCTTCAATGGCAGGGTTGTTAGGTTACGTTTAGGTTATGTTGCATTGGCAGGGTCGAATGACGGACGTTGCCCCTACAATGACGTATTAAACTTTTAATATTAACAATGATCTGGGCCCTGATGGGTACTGATGATGGGGCCCCCTCAATCGTGGGGCCCGGGTGCAATGCAGCCTCTGCACCCCCCCCCTCCCGGATGGCCGGCCCTTTTGGCAAGGGGAAAGCATTTTAGGTGTGAAATACTGAAAAGCTAACATTGCCAAAATGCTTCACACAACCAACGATTTTTTATTTATTGATAATTACCAGCATATAAGGAATAATGAATGAAATAAGTATTAAATACCGGTAAATAAAAGTTACCATTGTTTATTTCAATTTCCTTAGCTACTTCTTCCCATTTCTCCGACTTTAATTTTGATCGCATATAGTCTGTATGATCTACAGTATATTGAAGAGAACTTCTCTGCTTCGCACCGTTCATTTAGTTTTTCCGCCATTTTTTTGTCGTTGTCACGCTAACTTAATGCAGGAAACTGTGGCATGGACACTGCGGTCCGCAGGGTCTCGTGGCGCAGGAACTGCGGCACGTCACGCTGCGCCGTAACATGCACAACTACAAACAGTCATGTGAGTCACAGAAATTTGTGGTGAGTCACTCTGCGTCACCTGCGGAGACAGCGTCTCATTTTGCGCTGGGCCTTAGGCCCAGTGGGCCTAACATTTTTAATCCAGGCTCTTAACATTTTTAATCTAGCTAAATTCCATTTGCAGAAAATTTCTTTTAATGAAAGGCATGCAGGTCATGAATCACATTTTTACGCTACTTTATAGGTAAGGTTGGAAAGTATTTCATTGGAATTGTAAAAGTTTGCAAAACGAATCCGTGTCAACAATTGGCAACATACTGCAATCCAAATGAAGTGTCATTTCGAAGTTCTTTAGATGGAATAATGATGTTTGTTGACCAGAGGTGAGATCGTCATTTTAATACTCATCCAGGATATCTTATTTTACAGCAAATGCAAATAGCCTGACATGTCTTGTCAATTCTCCGTGATATCCTTGTAGGGCATCAGATTGGGGCAAATCATAAAATATAATATAAAGGACTTTCAAATAATCGCATAAATATTACATTAAAAGCAAATAAGTCATGCCGCATGGTATGCATAAGGCAAGCTTCCTGGAAAACTAAACGTCGTCATAACGAATATACTGTAAACCTACAGTCCCTGGCCATATTAATGTCATCATCATCATCACACCCTTATCCCGCCTATGGCAGGGTCGGGTCTGCGGGTTCTAATCCTCCACTCCCGTCTATCACCCACCAGGCTTTCATCCACCCCACACGCAATCATGTCCCTCTGTAGAACCTGCTCCCACGTCCGCTTGGGTCTCCCCCTACATCTGATGCCACCTACCACCTGCTGCCCCGTAACATACCGCGTGAGCTCCTCCTCCCCCCTTCGCATAACATGCCCAAACCACCTCAACCTATTTACTCTCATCTTTTCTGCAATGTCTCCCACCCCCAAGCTGCCTCTAACATACTCATTGCGGACTCTGTCAGCCCGCGACACCCCACTCATGTACCGCAGCATTCGCATCTCAGCCACTTGCATTCTCCTCTCGTGGTTCTTCCTCACTGCCCAGCACTCCGATCCATACAACATAGCGGACCTAACTACAGTTTTGTAAACCTTCCCTTTCAACTTTATTGGGACTCTGCGGTCACACAGAACACCGCTTGCCTGTCTCCACTTTAGCCACCCTGCATTGATTCTGTTGGTAACGTCGGAGTCGATTTCCCCATTGCTCTGAATCACTGATCCCAGATACCTAAACTCCTTCACTGCTGGTAGCACCTCATCCCCACAGCGAACCACACCCCCTGGGTCCTGGCCACTTCAGGCCCTCCTTCGCCATTGCTGTCCTAATGTCCTGTAAGCCCCGTTGAACCTCCTCTTGGGACTCCTCTACCCTTCCCACATCGTCAGCAAATACCAAACACTGGGGGGGGCCCATTCCCCTATTCCTGTCAGCTGGTCATCCATTGCCAAAACGAATAGGTATGGGCTGAGAGCTGATCCTTGATGAAGCCCTACCTTCACCTTGAAGCCACTGGTATTCCCCCACGCCGTTCTTACCCTAGTGGTGGCCATATTAATGTGACAAATATATATTCTGCATTTGTAATATTTTTGTAATACTTTTGGATACTTAGTGATTCAGTAGTAGCACGCCCTTTATGGTAGGCGTGCCATCATCCAGGGTGTGAACAAACTGCTTCTCATGATTCATAAGCAGGGCGAGACAGGAGTCGTTATGTGGGTCCCAGGACATGTTGGCATTATGTCCAACGAGAGGGCGGATGCCAATGACCATTAGGTGGCCCACTGCCAGAAGACACTGGCGTTGCTGTTCCCTCCTCTGGTGCCCTACTCATGGTGTGCAGGCCGCCCTGGGTGACACCACTTGCACCATGACAAAAGGGGGGACACCAGAACAGACGATGGATCAGAGCAGCTTTTCGTCACTATGCTGGCGTCACTACACTGGGTGACGCCAATCATAGCGACACCTCTGCAACTGGATATTAGCTGGTGGTCACATTAATATGTATGCCAGGGACTGTAACCTATCACCAACCAATCAAGAACAGGAAAGTTGTAAAGGAAAAATTGCTTACGAAAATTTTATAGTTTTGTATTTTATGACTAGCCTTCATCAGATGACCTGAAATGTCTGCACAAGTTAAAGACATTAGAGTTGGGATTAGAAAATGGTAAAAAATATGAGAAGAGTGGGAAATGGGAGATAAGCCAAATATGACGCTTGTATGACGTTGTAATTGCTGAGCCGTCTATTCACTTTTGACTCTTCCCAAAATTAACCTAAGAATTTTATTTTCAATTATGTATACCCATATAGGCTTTCTGTGCTGTTAGGCTATTTGCCCTCCGAAATTGTTGGCTCATCAGGATATGGAATGATCTTTCAAGATGATCACGTGTTGTGTGCATATGCACATACTCAGTGTAAGTAATATGAAGTTATAGGACTCATTATCTAAGCAAAATGCCATAATAATATGTATTCAGCCTTGCACATAAACATACAGAATTATTGTCTTATTCTTTAATTAATGCCTTATGTGACGGTCACATTACTCAAATGTAACATGGTTAAATTACAAAATGTTAACATGCTCCGTATTTGAGATTTGAAACAGTCATATTGTTATGGAGCAAGTTTTACATATGGAGAAGTGCAATACACCGAAATTCAAAGAGCTATAATGAAAAGTAAAGTAATGAGGCATATTTTCTCTGATTTCAGTATTAACAAAAGGAGGTTTTACTGGACTACCCGTTCGGCTGATCTCAAGTACAAAATCACTAATTTATTTTACAGCATGTGGACGACTAGTATGCAGTGTTGAAAGTGGAACCAATCCAGATACATTATATTTAGTCTGCACTGTGATACCGTAAGAACATTTCCGTTTATGCACATCAGACCTAAACACATTACCGTGCATCCAGCTAGTTTTTAAATTTACTTAGATGTTGAAGATACCATGCTTTAGCTTCCATTTCGTGGTGATTGGAAAATTTCTTTTGAACTTAATTCATAATTCTATTTCGTGACCCCCTTCTCACTGGAATTGTTCATCATTTTCAGTTAGTGACAATTGTATGACCTCTACTGAGAAGATACTTATCAAAGTCAGCACATTCAATTTAAATAAGGTTTTCACTTCCTGTATTACCAAGGTTCAGCACTTGGTCCATATCTTTTCATCTTGGTTATGGACGAGCTGCTGACGGGAGTAGGAGAATTGGCCACTCAGTGCTCGGTATTTGCTGACGATATCGGAAAAGTTAGTGACAGCAGAGAACAGATAGAGAAGGGACTAAGCGGCATTAGAGGGGCGATAGAAAAGGGAGGGGTAAAGATAAACACGAAGAAGACAGAGTATTTAGCTTTCAATTGGAAAGGGCAGGAAAATCCCTCGTGCGTGCCCGGGGTAGAATAGGCACACTGCATACCTGCATTTCATAAGAGGCGACTGAAGGGGGTGACCTTTTCTTGCCCCTGACTGGACAACACCACTATCGTCTTTGCCCATGACTTGTGTTCTGGACATGACGATACCATCATTGTGGTTGTTCGTGTCCTATCTGTATCAGTTACTTGATAACTGTCTGACTTGTTCGCGGTCGATGTAGATTCCTTACTGAGGTGACCGTAAAAAAACGCCTACCCGCGTATTTGCCGTGCGTGGAGACCCGCGCCCCTGGGAAAAGCGGATCCTGGTGGTTGAGGAGGCGTATGCCCTGCGATGTCTCTGAGCCACCTCACACTTGTGTTTTGGCTGACAGACATCGGGGACTAGGGTTGCGACCCACAGTCTCGAAAACATCACTTTGGCCACAGCTTCCAGGGAAAACGGGAGGCCAAGGCAGTAGCCCGGTCTTGGTCAATCGGCCGGGGGCGCATAAGTGGTTATGCCTCCTAGGGTTACTGTAAGTGGACTGGCAGTCAACCCTGATGCCAATAATCCAGTACTCGGGGATTATGCCACCCTGATGGTATACTGCCCGAGCACCCTTGGCGACCCGAATGGGCGTCCACTTGTTGGGCTCCGTGGTGGGTGAGGCCTGCGGGTAGCGAATTTCATAATTTTAAAAAATTATGGCAACTCTTACACCAAGGCTGGGGGCCTCATCAAATAACCCCGCTCCTTTGTCTTCTTCTTCTACTTTTCTGTCTGGGACTTGTTCTTGTGTTGAGCCTGTAGACAATGGCCTTGGTTCCACCCAACTGAGTGGGCAGACTGCCGCTAAGCCTGTGGAGATGAGTAGTGCTCCAAGCAAGAGGCCACGTTCCCCCAGTAAGCCGTCTGGACCCCGGAACGATTCTGTGCCTTCTTCTGCATCGGCACCTGCCCTAAACAAGAGGCAACGACCTCTCAGCCTTAAGGTGCAGGGCTCCACCGCCGATGCAAAGCACGTACCTGCATCTAAGGAGGCCTTAGGTGCAGTTAAATCCCCTTCCACCCCTTCTTCCTATCCTATCAGATTTATTTCCATATCTGGGGAGAATTGTGCAGCTTTGGGGAAGGCGTCGCCCTTCCTTATTGCCAAAGCCATTAAGGGCGTTGCTGGTGACATGACTTCGGTCAAGAAGCTTCACAATGGCACCTTGTTGGTGGAGGCATCTGCCCCTCACCAGATTGAGGCATTGCTTAAAATGCAGAAACTCGGTGATTTCCCCATTGTGGTCGAACCCCATCGCACCCTTAACACCAGTAGAGGTGTGGTGGCTGTCCACCGCACCTTGGTTCGAAGGGATGGGGAATCCCACCCCTCTGACACCTTGGTGCTGACCTTTGGTAGGCCCAAGTTGCCAGAATACATCAGGGCCGGCTACCTCCGCTTGCCAGTACGGCCTTTCATTCCGAGCCCCCTTCGCTGCTTCAAGTGCCAAAGGTATGGTCATGGCCAGAATTCCTGTTCTGCCAGGGGCCATGTGTGGCACTTGTGGGCAGGGAGACCATTCCCCTGAGCCTTGTAAGACTGCACCTTATTGCACCAACTGTAAGGGAAACCACCCTGCCTCTTCTCGAGATTGCCCCACCTGGTTACAGGAACGTGCCATCCAGGAATTGCGTGTCAAGAAGGGTATCAGTTTTCAAGATGCGTGGCAGCTGCTAGCCTTGCCAGGAACGCCAAGTCGTGGCTTGTCCTATGCAGGTGCTGCAAAGGTGGCTGCTGTGTCATCTGTCTGCACCCAGACGGACATACTTCCACAACTCCCCCCACTCATCCGTTTTTTGCCCTCTCAGGCCCGCAGGGTCCACGATATACCGGTCTGTGCTAGCATTGGCTAAGCCTCCTTGGAGGCCACAGATGCCTCCCATCAAACAGAGGCATCTGCTTTGAGCAGCCCCCTTCCTGGCTCAGCCCAGCTGGCCCCCTCCATAGCGGTGGTGATGGGTGAGAGAGGAGGAAAGAAACCAGGGACACTTCCTGCCCCCGCAGTGGGGTGCGTGTCTTTGGTTCTTCCACCCAAGCTATTCGGCCAAAAGCAGAAGGCACTGAGTGGCAGCATGCCCCAACTGGGACATGATGGGGATTCCTCCTGTGAGATGGAGGAGGAAGACCCAATTGTAGGCACCCCTCCCTTGTCTGCTGTAGGACGGAAAAAGGGAGGAATAGAAATAAACCTCCAAAGCCCACCTAATGGTAAATCTCCTTCAATGGAACTGTCGAGGTTTTTCACACAAGAGGGACGAGATCACAATGCTGATCTCACGGCACAACCCCATCTGCATCTCCCTTCAGGAGATCCTCTGCCGTAGTAGTGATTCCCCACCTTCGTTACGCGGCTACAAGATGTATGCAGACAGGGGTGGGAATCCTTATCCGGAATGGATGCATACACACCCCAGTTACTTTGCAGACGCCTCTCCAAGCCGTGGCAGTTTCACTGCAACTGAATGTGCCCACCACTCTATGTTCCCTCTACCTGCCTCCTGGGATTGATATCCCATGGGCAGACCTTGACTCCCTCACAGCCCAGCTTCCCAGACCCTTTCTGATTATGGGAGATTTTAATGCCCATAACCCCCAATGGGGCTCGGACAGTCGCAACACCCGAGGACTCCTTGTGGAACAATGGGTGTCACACAATGGCCTCGTTTTCCTCAACACTGGTGCCCCCACACATGTGATGACTGCCACTGGTGGTCTTTCCTGTATTGACCTCACCATCTGCTCTCCTGGGTTGGCACCAGGTCTGCAATGGGAGGTTCTGTCTGACCCTGGGGGAAGTGACCACTTTCCCATCAGGATTAGCAGCGGAAGTGGGGCATTGCCCCAACAACCACCACGATGGTGTTTGTGTCGGGCAGACTGGGAAGAGTTTGCTCGTCACATTCACTTTCACCCACTGCGTGATTTTGATGGGGTTAATGATCTAGTGAGCCACTTCACAGAGGTGGTGATCAGGGCAGCATTGGCATCTGTTCCCCCAGAGCTCGTGTAACCCTCCACGAGCCCGGGTGCCATGGTGGACGGAGGACTGTCGGAGTGCGATTCGGGCCCGCAGAGGCTCACTTCGCCTCTTCCAGTCTGGTCCAACTGATGCCAGTCGTGTCAAGTACCTCAGAGCCCGGGCATATGCACGACGGGTAATTTAGGAGGCCAAACGCTCCTCATGGAGTGAGTATGTCTCCTCGCTTACCCACCACACGCCATCCAAGAATGTCTGGGAAAAGCTGAGAAAAATCCAGGGAAGGTACTTACAATCCTGTGGTTCTGGTCTCCTTGTGCAAGGGAGACATTTACTTCTGCCTTGTGAGGTGGCTGAGGAGCTGGCAAGGACATTTGCAGCCATCTCCAGTTCCCAGCACTACACTGCAGCTTTCATCAAACAGAAAGAGGCGGCAGAACGCCTTCCAATTAACTTCTCTGGTGGTGTTGCTGAGGGGTATAACCACCCATTTACCCCTTGGGAGCTGCGAGCAGCTCTAGCACGGGCCCGGGATATTGCCCCCGGTCCTGATAACATCCATTACCAATTGCTACAGCATCTACCTGAGAATGGTCTTTCCTACCTCCTTGAGGTTTTTAATTATATTTGGCAGCAGCACGACATCCCTGTAGGCTGGCGGGAGGCTATCATCATTCCCCTCCCAAAACCTGGAAAGGATAGTACCTTACCCACGAATTATAGGCCCATATCTTTGATGAGCTGTCTGTGTAAATCCATGGAATGCATGGTTAACTGGCGCTTGGTGTGGTATCTGGAACGACACTACTTTCTCTCCAATGCCCAATGTGGCTTCCGTGCAGGCAGGTCTCCGGATGATCATTTGATCTCACTGGAGACAGCAGTACGTGAGGCCTTTCTCCACCGACAGCACTTGGTGGCTATCTTCTTTGATTTGGAGAAGGCGTATGATACCACATGGCGCCATGGCATATTTGAGACCTTGCACCAGTGGGGGCTCGGGGGTAATTTGCCCCTCTTCCATCGTAGTTTTTTGTCCAACCGGACCTTCAGAGTGCATGTGGGTAACACCTACTCCTCTGCTTTTTGCAGGAGAATGGTGTCCCACAGGGGAGCATCCTCAGTGCGACGCTCTTTGCTGTTGCGGTGAACGGTTTTCCCTCCTCTATTCACCCCCCGGTACAACCGTCACTATTTGTGAACGACTTTTCCATCTGGTACTGGGGTGCCACAATGCATGGCATTGAGCGTCAGCTGCAACTGGCACTCAATAGTGCCAATGAGTTCGCCACCTCACGTGGCTATAAATTCTCCCCTGAGAAAACAACAGTCATGCACTTCTCTCATAAGCGAGGGCTTCATCCTGAGCCTCAGCTTACCCTGAATGGGCACCTCCTCCCAGTTGTAGAGGCAGCCCGGTTTCTTGGTCTCCGTTTTGACAGCCGTCTGACATGGGTCCCACACTTGAAGGAGCTCAGGGCTAAGTGCCTTCGCTCCCTTAATATTCTGCGGTGCCTGCAGGGAACTGGTTTTGGGGCACATCGAACGGTGATGCTTCAATTATACCGATCATTCGTTCCATCACGCCTTGACTATTGCTGTAGTGTTTATGGCCTGGCTGCTCCATCTACTCTCCGGATGCTGGACAGTTTTCATCATGCTGGCATCCGGTTGTCCATTGGGGCTTTCCGCACAAGTCCCGTGCTCATCCTTTATGCTGAATCCGGAGAGCCGCCACTGACTGTAAGGGGGCAGCGCTTAGCAGCTGCATATATTTTGCGTCTGAATGGTCAGCCCCAGCACCCTACACACCCAGTCGTTTTTAGTCGCACTCTGCAACGACCATTCAATCGCCGGCCAGGGGTTCCCCCTCCATTTGGCATGCGGTGGATGGATGGTCTCACTGGCCTGAGTGTGACCTTGCCTAGGGTGCAGCCTGTACTACCGACTTCTGTGCCGCCCTATACAGTACCTGAGCCGATTTTTAATTTGACACTCACTGCCTTCCCCAAAGCCAGTACCGATAGGGCAGTGTACCAGCAAGAGTTTGGACGCCTCTCTCTGACCTATCGGGGCCATGTTTTTTTTTACACAAATGGGTCGAAGGATGGCACCTCTGTGGGTTGGTCAGTCTTTACAACTGGTCATCTCATAGGGGGCCGCCTTCCAGGCGTCACCAGTGTCTTAACTGCAGAGCTTACTGCTCTGCACAGGGCACTGGAACTCATCCAATTGTTGAACCACCGACACTTTGTGGTTGCGACTGACTCCCTATCCTCCCTACAGCTATTGCACACCCTGTATAGCAGGAATACCGTCGTCCAGGGTGTGCACAGTTTGCTGCTCATGATTCGTCAGCAGGGCAAGACAGTTTTTTTTATGTGGGTCCCGGGGCATGTTGGCATCATGGGGAATGAGATGGCTGATGCCCATGCCCGTCATGTGGCCCACCTACTAGATGTTCCTGACACTACTGTCCCCTCTTCTGATGCTCTCCCGATGGTGCGGCGGGCTGTCCATGGGCAATGGTGGTCCCAGTGGTTTGCGGAGACCACTAACAAACTCCGCACCCTGAAGGACACCCCAGTGCACTGGGCGTCCTCGTGCCGCCTGTCACGGAGGGAGGAGGTTGTGCTTGCTCGTCTGCGAATTGGTGACACGTTCCTCACCCATTCCTACATATTACGGGGTGAGGATGAACCATGGTGTGACTGCTGTTGGGAGCCTCTCACAGTGGCACACATCTTCAGTTACTGTGAGAGATACCGTGAACTTAAACACCACCTGGGGGTCAGTCCAGAGCTCTCTCGTATTTGTGAAAGAGGCTGGCCTCTTTCAAAAAATCTAATAGAAATGCTTTTGCATTTTCCTTTTGTGTGTTTTGGCTTTTGCCTCTTTATGTTTGTATCCGTTTTGGCTTTTGCTTTTTATCTCTCTGTTTGTTTGGCTTTTGCCTGTTTTATCCTTGTCCTTTTTTGGCTTTTTGCGTTCTTTGTATTTTTGTCTGTTTAGGCTTTTGCCTACTTTTTTGTGTTTCTTGTTGGCCTTTGCCCTTACTTTTTGTCTGTTATTTGTATGGATGTTGCCTTTTGTTTTGTTAATTTTATTGGGCTTTTGCCCTTATTTGTTTTCACCATGGTGGGATGGCCACTTACACCCTCCGCCATGGTGATTGTCTTTCTGGGCCCTAATGACCATTGAAGTTGATGGGCCCTAAAACACGAACGAACGAACGAAGGCAGGAAAATAATAATGACGTACGTTCGAGGGGTGAACTGGTGAAAAAGGTGCAAGAGGAAAGATACTTAGGATCAACTTTTCAAAGCAATGTGGAGATAAATGCTGATGTGACCCGTAGTATCCAAGGGGGGGGGGGGCTGAAGTTGAGACACACAAGCGGAGTGCCGTGCGATACTTGGGTCCCAATCAAGTTGAAAGGGAAGTTCTACAGGCCAGTGGTTAGGCCAGCTATGCTGTATGGATCAAACAGCTGGGCAATGAGGAAGAACCACGTTAATAGAATGCAAGTAGCCGAGGTGCGAGTACTGCCGTACATGAGTGGGCGTGTCTAGAGCTGATAGAATTAGGAACGAGTATATTAGCGGTAGCTTCGGGGTGGTGGACATCGCCGAAGAAGATGAAGGAGAATAGGCTGAGGTGGTATGGGCACGTAATAAGAAGAGGGGACGAGAGGCTCGTTAACGCCATACCAGGAATGCAGGTGATCGGTAGCATCGAAGTGGACGTGGGAACATGTTGTCCGTATGGATATGGCAGTGTGGGGTGGACGGGGACCTGGTGGGATATAGATGCGAGTGGAGGGCTAGAAACTGCAGGCAGGATAAGGGTATGATGATGATTTCACTACCTGTATCCAGCTCAAAATAGCACCTTATTAGTCTTGTAGACAGGATCCATCTGTACACTATTATAGCTAAATGTACGTTTGTTGGGGAAGTATGAAATGAAATTTAATTTTAGACATTGTGGGACAGTTCTTCCTCAATGTAATATGGGCAGTTAGGAAGAACCATGAAAGGCAAATGCAAGTAGCCAAAATGCGAATGCTGCAATACATGTGTGGAGTGTCACAAGCCAACAGAATTAGAAACGATTACATTAGGGGTAGCCTAGGGGTGGGGGATATCGCGGAAAAAATGAGGGAGAAACGGTTGAGGTGGTACGGGCATGTGATGAGGAGGAGAGAGGAGGAGCGTATTAGGTCCATTGTGGGACTGCAGGTAATCGGGGGCACCAGAGGGAGAGGAAGACCAAAACGGACGTGGGAACAGGTGGTGCAGACGAACATGGAAGCGTGTGGGGTGGAGGGCGACTTGATTGTGGATAGGCGGGAGTGGAGGATGAGAACCCACAGACCCGACCCTGATAAAAATTAAATTTTTTAGAAATGGCTGGTTAGAAAAATACAGGTACAGCGGATCCTGGATTTGCGAGTAACTTGATCTATGAGTGTTTTGCTAGACGAGCTATATTATTTTAATAAATTTTAACTTGAGTAACGAGCAATATCTTGCAATACGAGTGGTGCTGCTGAAACGGATTTTTTTGGACACGTCTGAATCGCGCATGGTGTGATATGGTGCATATACCATAGACACTTCTCAATGTATATTTTTTCTCTTATTATTTTTCCTTCTTAGTAAGTAGCAGCAGTAATTATTTGTCTGACAGCAGTACAAATAGTGATAATCATGTGTAAAATATACAAATTGTATTTATTTTACTATACATATTTATTTTTTTGCATACTATTATATACTTTAAAAGTTAAGAATTCGCTGCATTCATTCAAATGAATAGTTAGTGTTAGAGCTTGCCGGCAGTATGCAACTAGGATACGGTGAACAGAAAAAATCATTTCTATTGTTTTGTGTCCAAATGTAGTGACTGTTATTTAGCACCCCCTCTCTTCTCTCTAATATCCCTCACATCGACACGATTCTTTCTGAAGGCAAAGTACAGTTAATTTCTTTTATGTATTTCTAATTTATACTGCATTTTGTATTATTGATTTTATATGAAATTTTTGGGCTAAGTTTCCGTTATTTTTTATGGGGAAATTTGCTTTCATATACAAGTGCTTTGGATTACGAGCACGTTTCTGCAAAGAAATTGCACTCACAAACCGAGATTCCACTGTAACTTTGTCCTTCAATAATTTTGTCACCAACGTGTGATTTTTGGACGTGTCAAGCACCGACCACTTTACACAATTAGACTGCTGACTGAATGACTCACTCAACTCGTGCATAATGCCAGAGGCGTCACTAAGGTTGATGTCAATTGGTGCAGTGACACCTTGGTGTTACCCCCTACCCAAAAGAAAGCTGCTCTGTTCCTTCTTCTGTTTTGGTGTCACCCCATTTGTCATGGTGGGAGTGGTGTCAACCAGTGCAGCCCGCACCCCCTAGTGACGCCACTGCATAAGGTCCTTTGTCCACTGCTGCAATTCAACTACAACTTGACTGAAAATGATCGAATTTTAGTTCCTTTTTAGTTGCATGCTATCTGACTCATGTTAACGATATGGACTTCTCCCACCAATGAAACTGCAACGCAATGTAAAGGCAATTGGTTGGAAACAAGTTGCATTACAACTGAGCATGTCATTTTCATTGCAACTGTCAAGCAATCATAAGTGCAACTATTGCCGTATAGTTGCATCTGTGGATGAAAGTGACATTGCAATTAATATTAGTTGTATTGCATTTCAGTTGAGTTGGATTTGTTGTTGTTGTTTGTTGGCGTTTTAGGGCCCTTCAACTACAAAGGTCATTAGATCCCTGTCCACAGTATAATTCTTATGCAGAGACTGCACAGACACAACACTAATGCAGCGATTTTTGGGTATTAGCAGTACCCAGTTTTCCCAAGTAGCCACCCATGTCAGTACTAGCTGGGGTTGCGCTGCTTAACTTCAGTGATCAGACGAGAACTGGTGTGTCCAACGCAATTTGCTGCTTCCAGTTGTGTTGGGGTTGGGTTGCAGTTGCATTGTGACAATGGACCAAGGCCCTTAGTTAACTGTGCCTCCACAGTGCCACCTACTGCCTGTGCCACGTCTTCCATCACCTGAACTACTCTGGTGTGCATGCCAGCACACCAACAGTCATTTTGGAAGAGCTGCATGCAAGGGGCCAAAGAGCCTCATGCAACTCGCAAGCCACAGTTTGCCAACCACTGCCCTAGGCAATAAACTGAATAGCGGACGAGATACCTAAGTGCACATGCTTACCAAATATCGTTTTGTTCTGCAGCTACATTTGGGTATGATAAATTGGCCATTTATCGTCCTGGTTAGTGTACCTGACGATATGTGGTGAGATATTTTTTTTATTTTATTTTTTCTTTTTTCTCTTACCTTTGGTTATTCTTCCCTAGTTCAGTTCTTTAACCAGATATTCTACCCTGTAGGTTAGTTGCCAATGTGGGCATGATGGTAGTTTTTCAAAAAGAATTGCACTTACAGTTTATTTAGTTTAATTTTCTACTTTTATTTTTATAACATAATATATTACCCAATATCCATTATTATATTAATCATGCCATTGATCATGCTACATTGCACCTTTATATTTCAACTATCTCGGCATACAAATCATATAATTGATGCATAAGGCGAGAAACATATTCTTATAGTCTAATCGCCTTTGATGGGGCTATATACAGAGTGTTTCCTTTAATGTAACCAATGCCTTTTCTAAAAAAGTTTATTAGATATGGGATGAAATGGTTAGGAAAAAGTTATAGTTGATGGAGGGGGACATTCACTTCCCAAAACAGTTCAGAAATTTTGGCAGTAGTTTTTTCAGGACAATGCAAAGTTACATTTTTTTCCATAGATAGGAATAGTTTTAACTATCGCATCGCATAGCTCTAAAAAAATGTGAAATTTTGATATAACATGTTCCTATACCTAAAATTAAAAACCACCCTCAAAACTGCATTAATGAGTGTGCACCAATGACCAAGGGCTATGGAATGATGTCTCAGGTATGGAGGTCAGCAAAATTGTCGCTCTTACCGCCCCAACTAGCTAGCATTGAGCTAAGCTAATGTGGATCGTGACATCTTGGCTTGCGCTCCAAGTTACCTAGTTGGGGCAGCTAAGAGTGACAATTTGCTGAGCTGCATATGAGCTGCATATTAAAACGTTCTAATTTGTTTTAGCAGTTAAAAGCGACAGTTTGCTGAGCTCCATACGTGAGACAACATTCTGTAACCCTGGGCCATTGGTGCAGACTCATTAATGCAGTTTTGATGGTTTATTTTTAATTTTAGGTATAGGAACATGTTATTTCAAAATTTCACATTTTTTTAGAGCTTTGCGATGCGATAGTTAAAACTATTCCTATCTATTGAAAAAATGTAACTTCGCATTGTCCTGAGAAAACTACTGCCAAAATTTCTGAACTGTTTTCGGAAGTGACTGTACCCCTCTATCAACTATAACTTTTTCCTAACCATTTTATCCCATATCTTGTGGTGGAAGATGACCCTGGTTCCACCACGGTTTGTTTTATCTTGACTCCAATAGATGAATGAATGAATGAGTGAATGATTCAGAAGGACTTCGTTAGGTTGAACATAATAATATTTTAATTGTAAATAATCCTATGCTGTGAGTAAGCACTATGTGTCTAAGTTATGTTAATGAAATTATTTAAATATATATTAATTGAATATTAAAAGTAGATTAGATCCGAAGGAGTTGATGTACAATGCGTCCATACACATAAGTAATGAGGAACTGACTAGTTATTAATTCGTTATTTTTGTCATTCTAAAGTTTTTAAAGATTTATAGAATTTAAGAAGTTAAATTTAAATTCAAAATCTGCACGCGATGCAGTGAAGTCGCACAAGCAAGACACATCATCACATGACGTATGCGACTCACTACAATCTCATAGATTTTTTATAAAAGGCATGGTTACTTTAAAGGAAACACCCCACTTAAGAATATATATACCCACTTAAGAAATGCCTCGTATAACGAATGTTCCCTATAACGAAAACCATCAAGAAAGCGTCAGAGTATCACCTAACAAACTCGCTTTTCATATCGAATGCTTGCTCAATTTATAAAGTGACCTGGGAACTGAATAGGATGCAGTGCCTGATTTACCAGGAGCCTAAGTAAGCTAAAGTCTAGAACCTCAACGTGTAGAGGGCTTCAAAACTTATGAAAATAGCTTCAAAACGGAATTAGCCTAGGGCCTTTCGGTATCTAAATCTGGTGTAGTAACCATAGAGGTATTAAGCCAATGAGTCATTCCATGATGCTCTGGGAGATGTCATAAGAGAATGTCGCCTCTGTAGAATGTAGGTCCACAATGGAACCAATTTTCATTATAGGGCAGCAAAGAATGATCTCCATCCCATCTTTATCGTCCTGGAGAAGTCTTATGACAGTATTCCATGACAGTTTGGGAACTATTATGCAAAAAGGGGGTATAAGAAGGGTTTATTCGAATAGTTTAGGATATGTATGATAGTTCCATTCCATAGCCAGGGTAAGGACACCTTGGGGAAATACAGGGGGCCTCCCAGTGAAGGTTGGGGTGCACCAAGGTTCAGCACTAAGTTCATTGTGGTTATGGTACGAGCTGCTGACAGAAGTAGGAGAATAGCCCCTTATTGCATGGCATTTGCTGAAAAGCACTGCTAAACCATACACTGCATGTACTGGAATTGACTGCCTTCTCCATGCAGGACATTTCTTTGTTTCTGTGAAGTGTGAAGTCCCGAAAAATGGTTCCTAACAAAGTTTTCGCTCATTAACATTACAGTACAGTATTGTACTTTGTTTTTTTTTTTCTTTTTAACAATTGTCGCAATTTTTCGTGGCAACCCGGAACGCATTACAGACTATGACATACTGTATAAATCTGTCGCAAATTGTGTTCCACACAACGAACCCTCTGCATAACGAACGTGGTGGTGGAACGAATTGCATTTAAGTGGGGTAACACTGTATACAGTATATTGAATTTAATAAGAGTGCATTAATGCTAAACCTGTTCCTATTTATCAATTGTTTTTAAGAATTGAGAATTAAGAATCTAAACCCATGGTTTAGAAGTTTTGAGGGGGGGGTGCAGATTTAATCTGTCTGCCCCTCAAAACTTCAAAACCACGGGAGAAATGGAAAAGCAAATACAGCAAACAAATAGGAAGTATGCTGTTCTCCAAGTATGAAGTATCTTGGAACCCTTATGTGATTCACAAAAAAAATAAATTAGAAAGTTATGCACAATGACCAAAAAAATCACATAAATGGGACCAATGGTCACCTCGGGTCACCTAGGTCCCTTTCTGGTACCTATTTCTTATTGTGCCCATTTGATTTTTTCAACTTATTGACAGCAGAGAACAGATAGAGAAGTGACTGGCTTTCAATTGGGAAGGGCAAGGAAATAACGAGGACGTATGTTCGATGGGTGAGCTGGTGAAGAGGTAACGTACTTAGGTTCAACGTTCCAAAGCAATAGGGAGATATAGTCTGATGTGACCCATACGCGTTGGACACACCAGTTCTCGTCTGAACACTGAAGTCTGAGCAGCGCAAACACAGCTAGTATTGACATGAGTGGCCGCTTGGGAAAACTTGGTACTGCTAATACCCAAAAATCGTTGCATTAGTGTAATGTCTGTGCAGTCTCTGCATAAGAACTATGCTGTGGATGGGGCTCTAATGATCTTGTAGTTGAAGGGCCCTAAAACACAAATAAATAAATAAATGTGCAATGAGGAAGAGCCATGTGATTAGGATGCAAGTAGCCAAAATCAGGAGCGGATCTAGGTTTCATGGGGCCCAGGGCTTATTGAAGTCCAATAATGGTACATTGATTAAAATTAAACAAATAATACTATATATAATCATTATAATTATATTATTAATATTAACTATTTTGTGCTATATGATAAATGCTCATTGTTAATCAACAAGTATAAAAAATTAATGATAATTCCATTTTTGGGGGCCCAGGGCTTCAGCCCTATTAGTCCCTATGTAGATCCGCCCCTGGCCAAGATGCAAATGCTATGGTATGCTATTGCTATGCTATGGTACATGTGGAGAGCTGATAGAATTTGGAATGAGTATATTAGAGGTAGCCCAGGGGTGGAGGACATCGCTAAAAAAGAGAGGGATAACGGGCTGAGGTAGTATGGACACGTCGTGAGAAGGGGGAAGAATAGCTTGTTAGGTCCATCTCAGGAATGCAGGTGGTTGGTAGTAGCCAGGGCAAGGGGAGACTGAAACTGACATGGGAGCAAGTTGTCCATAGGGGTGTGGTAGTGTTGGGGATGGATGGGGACCTGGTGGGAGATAAAGGAGGAGGAGGGATATAACTCGCAGACCTCAACTACTTTGGAATTGACATTTAGTGTGTATCACATGTGGGTTCAAGATAGGTCCCAAAAAGGCCCAAACATCTCTTTGCTGGGTTTTGCATTCTATCAGGTGTGGAGGAATGAAGTAAACAGAAGTGATATTGAATGGGTTACACACTCTGTGCCTTAAACACCTTCATGCCCTTTGTTGTTAACAAACGGTGTTACTCATCATAATTAGCCAGAGGCTGAAGGATGGCCGAAGGAGTAACTTTTATGAGTTTCGCCTGATTAGGTATTGGTTGAAAAACCTGTGACCTTTAGTTGACCTTTATGGCATGTTTATAGTTTTGTGAGTCCAATTTACATGATTTTTTTGTTATTGTGCATTGTTTGAAAGGCAAATAACTTTCTAATTGACTTTTTTGGTGTATCACATAAGGGTCCCAAAATAGGCCCTTCGTAGGGAACATAAAGGTCACCATTCGTTGACAACCCACATACCGTAAAATCTCACGTAAAGTCCGCATCTCAAATATAGGCCGCACCCGTCTAAAGTCCGCATTAGCGATGGGTGTGTTTCAAATATAGTCGGCACTTTAAAATTCCTACTGTAGCAGTGACGAAACTTGTAGGGGCATGGGATCAAATGAATTTGGACATGAAATGTCAGATTGCTCTGAAGATGAAATTGAAATGTGAAAGATTTAATATTGCCTTATCATATAAATAAGAACGTACAGTGTAAAGTCGCGTTGTTATGTGTAATAAAATGTTCAGAAAATGAGGAGCAGTTTTCATTGAGATCCCCTGGTTTCATATAGAGTCCGCACTCATATATTGTCCGCCCTCGCATATACTGTAGTCTGCACAAAATGACCCTATGTTTCGTGTGTAATCCGTGGGTACTACAGTACGTGGATTTTACAGTACTTCCTACTTGTTCCCTGTATAAGTTTTTCCGTTCCTGTCATGGTTTAGAAGTTTTGAGGGGTGACAAACTTAATTACCAATAATTAGATAGTTAGTAGAGACCTGGGCAAGATGATGATACTAAAATGTTTTGAGGCAGGCAAGTGGGGGGGGGTCCTGTGCGACCGCCAGGTCCCTATAAAGTTGAAGGGTAAGGTTTACAGAACCGTCGTTACGCCAGCTGTGCTGTATGGGTCAGAGTGTTGGGCAGTTAGGAAGAACCATGAATGGCAAATGTAAGTGGCTGAGATGCGAATGCTGCGCTACATGAGTGGGGTGTCGCGATCTGACAGAATTAGAAATCAGTACATTAGAGGTAGCTTGGGGGGTGGGAGACATTGCGGAGAAGATGAGAGGGGACCGGTTGAGGTGGTATGGGCATGTGATGAGAAGAGGAGAGGAGGATTAGGTCCGTTATGGGACTGCAGGTGGTTGGGGGAACCAGAGGTAGAGGAAGACCAAAGCGGACGTGGGAGGAGGTGGTGCAAAGGGACATGGAGGTGTGCGGGGTGGAGGGGGACTTAGTAGGGAATAGGCGGGAGTGGAGGATTAGAACCCACAACCCGACCCGGCCACAGGCGGGAGGAGGGTGAGATGACGATGAATAAAATGTTTTTTGGTGCCGAAATATTTAGAATATATCCTTGTTTATGTTTTAGCCATTTGAAGTTAAACATTTTTGATTGTTTGTTGGTAGTTTAGGTCCTGTCAACTGCTGACTAGCAGGAAAACCCCTAATTTAGTCATTAGTCATCTTGTCTCAGACTCCCCTATATATATGCATATTATTCATAGGTGTAAGAATTTCAGCCATTTTCAGAGGAACACTAAGCATGCATAAAGAATAATGGATCATCCATCGAAAGCAAGACAGATACACGTTTGCTTATTAACCTCATTTAACTTCTATGAGACGCTCTTTTGAATTAGTTTTATAAATATATTATTTAACTACCTACACTTTATTTACCATCATACCATTTATATATTAATAAAACCATAACCATAGATATAATCATACGAGCATACTACTAAAAAATAAACAAGTCCTGTAATAAAAATGAGTATTCTATATCCAGTTATCTCCAACAATACTGATATTAAAATCCTAAAAATTGACTACAGTAGTCATATTTAAATCCCACTCATAACAATTCAATCATGCTACTAAAAGACTTACTGCTAATGAAAGGGATTTCACGAAAGTTGTATTAAGTACTTCAATTCTGTCAGTTTCATTATAACTTTTGGAATACTAGCTTTCTGCGCTGTATTAATTTCTTAAGCAGCTGTCCTTGTGGACCAATGACCTAATCATCTTGATTGTGGTTCTTTTAATAGTAGTTCTAGTAATGTTCTTGACCTCTACTATGATTTTGTAGCTAGTATACTGATGTGTCTGGAAAACGCCTTTGAGATTGCATATTATCTGGGTCAATGAATTCTATGTATATTAATGTTTTCAGGAGTGAAGAAGGTGAAAAAGCTCTGGCACTAGCAAGACACCGTTTTACACCATATACTGGAACGATGGATTTTATGAATGTTGAGAAAGCCAATGCAACGTCTCCAAATGTTGGTGAAACGTCATCATCTAATCATGAAGTTCATTTTCAGATAGAAAGTGGGCATTGTTTAAAGCGTCCTCGTGGTCGGCCTCGGAAGTATCCAATGCTGCCTGATAAGGGAACTTCCCCAGTATCCACTACACTTAATTCTTGTCAAGGTGCTGCCAGCAAATTGCAGGCAGGTACTTCATCTTCAATCACTGTACAGCAGAGCATTGAAAATTTTGCTCGAGCTTATGCCTCTGCCTTACAAATGAAGGCAGCTCACACATCTATTCCTGCAATACCTTCAGAATCATCAAATTGCAGTTCTGATAGTTATAGTTACCCATTGCTTTTTGACGTTGAAGACTGTTTTCCTCTTACAGACTCTCATTCAGACATCAGATGGCTGGAAGATGAAACTATGAGTATTGCCTCTGTTTTGAGAATCTCTTGAGACAGTGATATCTCTGCTGAAAACACCTTAAATGCATGTGAACAAAGTGCTTTTAAAACTTTCAAACAGTGAAGTGTAATCTGCTATGGTGAATTGAAAAATACAAATCCACCAGCAGTACTACATTAGCATTTCTTAAACCTTCTCATTTACAATTGAGAGCTAAAATGCTTAAAGGCTTTTAATTTTCAGGTTTTATTGCAATGAGGAGGTATTATTTCATTCTATGAGAAAACAATGCTGTTAATAATTTGACATTGCACATGCTTTTAAAATACAAGGAAAGTCTTGCTTGCTAAACCCAAGCTGTGATTATTTAAAATTTCAGTGATTTTCACTAAATACAATACCTATCTTTATAAGTGTATTTTCTTTTAAATCTGAGCACTGACTCATAAAGTTCCAACAGTTCTATCTTGACTGCATTATGATCATTGTGATGAAGAGCAACAGCCCTCAGCAACTGCATACTGCACGATGTCATTCTCTTGAAAAAATCTTGCTTTTATGATATGTATAAAAACAGGCTCAGCTCATGACTTTCAGGTGCCCTTGGCAAGTGGGCTTATTGCTGCCGGAAATTAAATTGTTCAAGCATCCCTCACACCTTCAGTATTTCTCCCAGTGCATTGCTATGACTGCAACAAGGCGCCTCGAGAATGCCAACATTTACAAAAGGTCCCACAAATCAGAGAAGATTGGGAACCCCAGGTCTATGAACATTTTAAATGAGTGATAGACTGCATGGCAAGGAAGTACCTCTGAAATTAGCCACCCTTTTGAAATTTGCTGCCTAGGTTTGCCTGCCCCATGAGCTGCCTGTGTATACAAATAGTCATCAAACCCTCCATTTAATTCCCATATACTGATCTACCCCTGTTAGAAAGTGGACAGTTTCATGACATGCACCATTTTCGTATTATGCTTATCCCGCCTTGGACAAAACGACAAATTGCCCCCCCCCCCCCCCCGACCAAAGGATAAATTCCCACTCCTTGATGCTGTGCTCTGTTAGCATGCTACCATTATTCTGTCCAGAGCATTAGGGGAGAAGGTAGGAATATGAGATACCCATTATATCTTGGAACCTAATGAGCTTCAGAATAGTCATAAATAAGAAAATAATGTTACAAATGATGGATAATTTCATGTGAAATATGCTGTATAAATATAAATACAACAGACCTAATGGAAAATTTTAATTTTCCAGTTTTTGGAGAAGTGCATTCCAGTACAGTAGCTAGGAGCTCAAACACAACGACTTAAATATTTTTACATTTGTCACATTCTGAGAAGTTCAATCCACAATATATGAATGCAGCATCATGCCATGCAGGTTCAGGTTCTATAAGTTCTTCAATATCATCTTCTTCGTCTGGAACACCCAATGCTGTTTGGGCACTCACTGCACGTCACAAATCATCTGATTACATCTGTGCCATGATCAGTCTCTTGTTATTTGATAGTTTCATATTACCATCCATCAAAATCTCATATTACAACCATTCCACCATTTTTCGTTTTTGTAAGATATTGGACTCAAAAATATATGTGATATTCTCTTTGGTAATAAGCTCACCAAACAAAAAATTAGTCACCCTAATGCACAAACAGTGCTGAGTGGTTAAGCTTGATAAATGACACTATGGTCGAGTCACATTTTGAACTTCACATAACCTGCCTTTACAAAATCATAAGGCAGCGTTAATCAGTGAGACATTGTTGTTTAAAGCAAAAAGCTCATGTAAATATGGGTAAATGTAAGGATGTGATAGAGTGGCAAAAGGGGGTAATCGTTTTTGGCCATGCCCATGACCATGCAGTGAGTGAAGTTGCTGGATTTGTTGGTGTTTCACACCAGACTGTCCAATGTGTCTACAAGCAGTGGTTTAATACATGTGGCCATGAAACACAACGTCAGAATTGTGGTCAAAAAACATCCTGACCAAGAGGGTTTCATGGCTGGTGAAATGAAACCTTCCCAACAAGAATTGCTGCAGTCAGTGAATGAAGGTCCATCCCAACCTGTTAGTGAGAGAACATTGCAACAGAAACTGCATTCAATGAACATTTGAAGCTGGTTACCTCACAAGAGGCCATTGCTCACACAGGCACATAACACCATCCATCTTCAATGGGCTAGAAGTCACCAAACGTGGACAGTAGCTAACTGGTGGAATGTTATGTGGTGTGATGCATCCCCTTTATTGCCTTTATTCAAATGATGCACATCATCAAGTGCACCAAAGGCCCAATGAAGCATTTCATGCTGACTATGTGCAAGGGCAGGTTTAAGCTGGAGGTGGGTCTGTGATGTTTTAGGGGAGTTTTTCTTATTATGGAATGGGCCCACTTCTCAGATAACCACTAACATGAACCATCATGTTTAAGTTAACATTCTGGATGATCAGGTGGTCCCTTTCAGTCAACATCTTAATGATTAGTATGTGATTGATACCCTTGTTTTTCAAGATGACAACAGCAAAGTTCATTAGGCTGGAGGAATACATGACTGGTTTTATGAACACTCAAACACTGTATTACATCTTGATTGGCTTCCAAAATCGCCTGACTTCAACCCCATAGAAAATCTGTGGAACATGTTGGAACAGCAAGTAAAACGCCAAAATCAGCATCCCTGCAATTTGATGCATTTGCATGATCAAATCCTCAGTGAGTGGGTTAAACCAGTGCAAAACCTTGTGGACTCACTTCCTAACAGAATGCAGGCAGTTATCAAGTCCAGGGGTGGAGTTACAAAGTATTAAGTGATGCTTTACATGATTTCTCAAGGGGTTACTAATTTTTTGTCCAGTGAGCTTATGAAATAGTAATTATTACAGCATATTTTACCCTTCTTGTATTTTTGAAAATGAAAGAATCAACTAATTTAGCTATTCTTGGAAATGGACACCATAAAACTATCAGCAGTTGCAAAAATTTCAATCTTTCACCACACAGTCAACCCCCAACAAACAAGGCCCGCTCTAGTATGTCCTATGGCAATTACTTCCCAACTCTTCTTACAAGTGTCAGTGGTGAGCACATGCCAAAACATTGGTGTCTCATATTTCTACCCTCTCTCATATTCCTATCATCTCCTATATAATATGCATGTTCAAACAGCATCCTTTACAAATTTTGCATTAAATTTTCAATAATAGTGCAAATATTTTTAGCTTTTAGACATAGAAAATATAAATACGTTATGCACTGTAAATTTTTAGTGAACAAGGAAATCGGGAAATCAGTATTTTTCACACAAAGAAATCCATATTTTTCACACGCAGTCAAAATGGCGCCCTTAAATTTTGGCGCCAGGGACAAATGTCTGGATGGCGCCCCCTAGAGCAGGCCCTGATTGAGAGCAGTTTGAGAATGTGCTGGCACACCTTCATTTTTCAGTCTTTGCCCTAGCACAAATAGAGTTTAATAGAGCAGTTGTGTGAATTTGAAGCTACACTAAGAAAGAGGGATGAAATTTGTATTTATTTTACATGCCATTCAGGCTCATAAATACTCCTATACCATGTGTTTATTGAAGCATCTGTGAATTGTTCAGTTTGCTTTAGGGTCTAAATTTCATTTTATGTTATTGCCTTACTTAATTTTATCATCCACCAGTAAGGTAAACAATTGGTATATACAGAGTGGTGATGATAAGTCCCCCACCTTTTATTTTCATAACTGAGGCAGATATGCCAATTGTGATGAATCCAATAAATAGTATGTTGTGGGTGACCTATCCCATGGTGCATTCGTCTTCGTCCCAAATATGGAAATTAGGACCCATCCAAATTTTATCTTAAGGGCCATAACAGATACACGAAAAACTTGTTCAGCACAAAATTCTGAACAATAAGACAAATTTTCAAAATCCAATGAATGGATCACTAGAAATCACGTGTTGGATTTATTAGTTACCCCCTATACACTTCACCAGGACATTTGAATGTTTAACCCTAGAAAGGTAAAGGGTAGTCTGACAGACTACCGCCATCTAACAAAAATCACAGATCATTGGTTTCTAAGCATGCAATGTCCCTGAAATTTTCAGTACCTTCATTTTTTTCTAATTAATAACGATCCAAGCAATAATTTTCTGATAAATTAATTCCAATCTATATTTTTTTGGTAGCTGGTAGTCTGACAGACTACCTTTACCATCCACGTTTGTAAAACTTGTAGCTGCTCACCTCTGCATTACACCTGTGTAGCCCATTGCAGTATGACTATAGGGGTAGTCTAATGTAGGAGCAGCTCTGCATGACAACTGTGTGGCGCGGTGCAGTATGACTAAGGGGCAGCCTAGCAATTGGTAGCCATACCCGTATCCCGCCTATGGCAGGGTCACGTCTGTGGGTTCAAGTCCTCAACTCACGCCTATCTCCTACCAGGTCCCCGTCCACCCCACACAATATCATAATTTTGCGGACTGCTTCATCCCACGTTAAGTAAATTTCAGGAATGCAGGTGGTCAAAAGCACCCTGGGCAGGGGGAGACCATAGCCCCCCACAACCAAAAGTTATGCTATTGAGTGTGCAAACACATCTGCTACATGAAATCTTCGAATTTGTTCCTTCTGCCCTTCAGAAATTAAATGCATGATGCAATTTTCATGCCACTGGTGCTGCAGAGCAATCTGTGGTAATCATCGTGGATAAATTTGTAATCAATGTGGAAATTTAAAATAAATTGCGTATTGTGTATTGCAACATATTGATTAATAAACATGCAATCGAGTTTTAAATTTATAGCACGGCATTTCAATAAAATATTGCAATGTACTTTGGTAGTCTCACAGACTACCCTTTACCTTTAATATAACAGCAAAGGTAGCATTACCTCTCTAGGGTTAACATGCGAATCAAAAAATTAACATAAACACCATAATATCATTCACTTTCATGAGGTAAACACACTTGTTTAGCATGGAAATCCAAACAAAACAAAAAAATTATCAAAATCTGATTAATGGATCAACAACCATCACAATTATTTTTAATTTACAAACAGCCATAGTGCATAATTAGATTCACCCCATAGTTATCCATAAATGTGCTCTATGTCATGACCATTGACACCATAACACTGGTGATGCGTTCATTGGATTTTGGATTTTTTTTGTTTTGTTCGGAATTCCATGCTGAACAAGTCTCCAATTGGAATTTTTTCGTGTATCTGTTATGGTCTTTAAGATAAAATTTGGATGGGTCCTAATTTGCATATTTGGGATGAGACGAATGCACCATGGGATAGGTCACCCATAACTTCCTGTTCATTGGATTCATCACAATTGACATATCTGCCTTAGCTTACAAAATTAAAAGAGGCGCCTTATCATCACCACCCTGTATAATTGGAGTTGGTGGTAAATTCATCAGTCAAAGAATCAATGTAAATTATGATGACATACCTATTCTTGTTTGAATCAAATATTCACAGTGCAGAAATTGTTTTCTGACTTTTTTTGTTATACAACATTTGTTTTCAGGTAGCCATAATGGCTGTGGTTTAAACCAATTTTTGACTTTTATGACATTCAACCATTAAATGTGTTTATTTCTTACAATTCATTGTACATTGCTTCAAACATCATGCAACATACCCTTCAATCCCTTAAAACTTATATGGTTGTATATTAGATTAACGCTGAATGCTAGGAATCCTCAAAATTTGTTTATAATTTATGAATACTGGTAAGTCATTTGATTGTCACCCAGATATTTTTTTAAATCTTATGCTACTTTAAAAATACAACTAACATCTTGGTTTGTATAAGTCATGTGCCCTATAAGCGTGAGACTTATAAATAAGCACGCATACTGCATATTCTGATTATTTTGTAACCAAATAAATGTTTAAAGAACAAAATTACATGTACTTTTAAAAAATAACTCCTGTTGAAACTTCACAGGAACACTGAATATCTTTTGAATTGCAATTAGAAATCAAAATTTAATCACATAAGTTCATTTTATATAAACAGTGCATTGACCACATTTAAATTGAATGTCTTACTTCTGCAATATCTATATCAAAAGTTGTTTTTCCCTGAACAGTGATGGACTCTTAAAATTCCATACCAAAAATTTGTATATCTCTGAACAATGATGAAATCATAAATTGGTAATTTAACTGTCTTCTGAAATCGATATTATTTTGTGAAGACTGTCAGAAAGCATGAAGCCTTCTGATATCTAATGCTATTAAAACTACTTTGGAGTAACAAACAAGGAATGTTGAACTGTTTGCCCAAGATATGACTTCTTGCAGCCCACAACGACTATTGCAGGAATTAAATAAAAAGCAGAAGTTAAAAAAAAGTTTGGGAATTTAAGTGGGCCAGGACTCAGATGCATGGGCCTCTTCCTCCAAAAACGTTTGTGACAATTATCAAGATGGTTTAGAAATGTGTTTTTTATTTTATAATGAGATAGCGTTTTTATTAATATTAGAATAGCCATATTATATTCTAACGTATATTACATATTAGAAGTATCTATTGAAATAGATATTTATAAAAGTTTCAAAACACTTTATGCAGGATTCCTGAAATTGTGGGGCCGAAGCAGTAGCCTCTCTTGCTATACTGTAATGCCTGGCCTGAAGTGGAGACAAACGATTTCTATTTTCTAACAAAATGTATTGCACCAATACTATCATTATGTCCATATTTTAACTTTCCCTATTTACACTAGCTTCCCCGAAAATGTTGGGTAGGCTCGCATCCCCCCACAGACAAAACAGCGAACATTCCTGCAGGTTCCAGACGCCTTGCTGGGGTGCCCCAGTCACAGCATGACCATAAAGAACAGAGTCTAATCTTAGATTATGGATGTGGAATGTGGGGACCTTTACAAGAAAAGCAGGGGAATTAGTATCCTGAAGCAAAGGAGTATTAGCATAGCTTTTCCCCAGGAAACCAGGTAGAAGGGGATAGATCATGGGCCCTTGGTGAGGGATACAAGCTTATATATAAAGCTAGTGAATGGGAACAAAATGGGGTGGGTACAGTATTAAATAGTGAGCTGAGGCAAGGGGTCATCTTAGTGAAACGAACAGTACCATAACGAGGGTATGAAGCGCCTGTGGCAAATGTCTAACTTGCACCTCCCCCATAACCCAAAAATGACGAAACAATTAATAAATTTAATCTAAAAAGTGGAATTATACTAAATGAAATGTGACAATCGATGTTCATTCGTCTAGATTAGAATGGCTATTTATGATGGTTCTATATACAGGGTAACAACGCCTTGGGGACGCCTTTAACACTAATTCTGTACCTGTTCATTCAGGTTGCAGACGAGGTAGTATAATGGGTGTAGGATAATGAGCAAGCCCCCTGGTGCATATTATTTCCTGGGAGCGGCGAGTTGCGTTGGACACACCAGTTCTCGTCTGGTCACTGAAGTTAAGCAACGGAAGCCCAGTTAGTACTGACATGGGTGGTCGCTCGGGAAAGCTGGGTACTGCTAAGTGTAGTGCTAGTGTAGTGTCTGTGCAGTATATGCATTAGAACTATACAGTGGGCGGGTCTCTAATGACCTCGTAGTTGACGGGACCTTAAACTCCAACAAAAAACAACAACAACATATTATTTCCTGACGATATTGGACAACTTATGGAGTTCAGAGGAGGTGCAAACAGGGGAAGAAGTTGCAAGAGGTAAAGTACATAGGATCAGTGTTTCAAGGCAATAGAGAAATGGTCTCTGACATGAGCGACAGAATGAATGGGAAGTTTTACAGAGTAGTGGTTAGGCCAAGCTATCCTACATAGATCAGTGTTGAGCAGTGAGGAAGAGCCACATAAATAGAACAAGTAGCTGAGATGCAAATTCTGCAGTATATGAGTGAGATCTCTAGAGTTGATAGAAAAAGGAATGTGTATGTGCAAGAGTATGTACAAGTGTAGCAGGTCATTTCTACCTGCTTACTTGTGCTGACGTCATCAGCTGGTGATGTTTTTGTATTTTCAAGCATCAGCCAGTGTGACGTCATTTATTCCAATTTTTGGATTTGAAAATTTAGAAGACAATGTTCTAAGAAGTTAGAGAAAAGGACACGAAAATTTAGACAGGATTGTTTTTTACTCACGTGTGTTGATTATTCGTTGAGTTGTTCATTCATAAGTTTGTGCAGCTCTTTATTAAAACGAGTTGGTTCATTGACATTCAGTTTAGAAGAAACTAGTGAACACTACAACATTGGGAGAGCGAATTCTACAAATTAGTGACCCTGACGTGATTCCAATAGGGCATGCAGTTTTTTTGATCTTCTGAAGAATCAGAAAATAGTAAGAAGGACACTGCACTTATATTACCACATATAGTTCAGAAATTTCCACACTCCCCCCTTCAATCTTTTGAGGAAAATGGACAATGGTCTGATACCCCTAGACCCTAATGTCCAAGGAGCTGCTGAGGAGCTATTTGTTAATGCCAATCAGCAGACTCTTAAGTCTTTTAAATTGCCACCCTTCTGGAACCAGGATGCAGAGATGTGGTACACCACAGTTGAGCACCATTTTCGAGTGTATGATGTTAGATTGGATACCCAGAAATTCGATCGCATTATAGACGCCTTGCTGCAAGATATGTTATCAGATATTAGGGATCTCATTTTGCATCCCCATCACAAATTCATACAACGCCATCAAAGAGGCCATTTTGCACCTCAGTTCACTTTCTCATCGACAGAAAATTCAACAACTCTTGACTGATCTGCAATTAGGAGATAGAAAACTGTTGCAACTGTTATGACAAATGCAACAGTTAGCAGGCAATGGTTATGCTTCTGCAGGGGATGTCTCCATTATTCAAGAGCTGTTCCTGTCCTGCCTTCCTCGTCAAGTACAAGTAGTGTTGACCACTGCAGATGGTGCCATCCAAACTTAAATGTCATTGCCAACAGCACATCAACACACTCTCCTCCTCATTTGGATTCAGAACTGTCCCAGTTGCAAGTGCAGGTGGACAACCAAGGAAAGGAAACACCTAAGGTCATCCATCCTTGGGATCCAATCTTAAGGAGCACTTATGGTTCACACCGTTTGAAACTTGACTTGGGCCTGCATCATTCTTTCATATGGAACTTTAATGTGGCAGATGTCTCTTATGCAATTCTTGGGGCCAATTTCCTCTCCCACTATGGCCTTGTGGTTGACATGAAGAGACAGAAGCTTTTTTCGACCACATCACTGGTTTGCAAATTGCTGGTGTTGCAGTATGCCAACCTATCACGTATTGCTGGCTTTGCAGTTGCTGGTGTTGCAGTATGCCAACCTATCATGTATTGCTGACTCCTGATGTTGATGGTCAGCATAAGGCCCTGTTGGCACAGTTCCATGACATCACTGTACCTCATCCAGCAATGGTGCCTATTGCACATCATATCAAATATCACATTGTCACAACAGAAGGTGCTCCGGTTCATGCATGTGCCAGACGTTTACGCCAGAGAAGTTTAAGATCGCAAAGGAAGAATTTCAACATTTGCATGGAATGGGATACATCCGAGCATCCTCGCGCCCTTGGACCAGCCTATTACACATCATCATTAAGGACGCTTCTTGGTGAATAGTGGGTGACTTTCATGCCCTGAATGCTCGCACTGTACCAGACCATTATCCCATTCCACACCTTATGGAATAAACTCGAAACGTCATGGCGCACAGGTGTATTCCAAATTAGATCTGGTTAAAGTCTATCATCAAATTCTGATTGCTGGACAGGACATCAGAAGAACAGCAGTGATAACACCGTTGAGATTGTTTGAATATATGTGCATGCCTTTTGGGCTTTGCAATGCGGCACAATCCTTCCAGTGGTTTATTGCCTCCATTCTTGGGGATCTGCCTTTCCTCTTCACATATATTTATGATACCCTTGTTGCAAGCAAGGATGACGAAGAGCACCAGCAACATCTTCGACATGTTTTTGAGCATCTGTGCCAGTACGATCTAACCATAAATCTGGCTAAGTGTGTGTTTGGAAAGGACTCCTTGGATTTCCTTGGGCACCACATCATGTCCCACACCACATCATCTCTTAGGAATTATCATCATCATATCCTTATTCCACCTGTGGCAGGATTGGGTAAGTGGGTTCTAACCAGTGGCAGATCCAAGGGGAGCAATGTAGCAATTGCTCCCCCTCCATGCCTCAATGGGGCAAATATTTCATCTGATGCATTATTCAATTTTGAATCCTGTGATGGATTTTCCCACTGCTATCCCCATTTCTATACTACCAGTCCAACAGTTGCTGCCCAATCCAGTCTGCTAAATCACTGACGTAGGACACTATCTGAGAGGCAGCAGAGGACCTATTGTAATTGCCAGCTAGATGTATACCAAGGGATTCTGAATATTTAAAAATATTTGGGCCACACATTTTGAAGTTCTTCACCCTTATCCACCCTTGGATCTGCCATTGGTTCTAGCTCTCCACTCCTGCCTAGCTCCAAACTAGTCCCAAGTTCGTTTTGATTCTCCCTACCCCTATTCTTTCCTCTTCACGATACATGGCCATACCACAGGCATCCATGCATCATCATACCCTTTCCCTGCCTGTGGCAGGGTCACGTTTGTGGTTTGCATCCCTCCACTCCCAACAATCTACCACCAGGTTACCATTCACCCCATACACTACTGCACCAACGTCTGCTTTTGGTCTTCTCCTACCTTGGGTGCTTCCACCTGCATTCCCATAACGTACCTAATGAGCTCCTCCCCCACTTCTTTGGATATTCATACCAGCTCGATATACCCTTCCTTATTCTTTTCCACGATGTCCCTCACCCACAAGCTATGTCTAATATACTTATTTCCAAGTTGCATTGGACACACCAGTTCCCGTTAGATCACTGAAGTTAAGCAGCACACACCCACGTCAATACCAACTTGGATGGTTGGTAAAGAACGTTGGGTGCTGAAAATTAACCCTGTTCCTCGTCCTTTCACCTATCTCCTCATCTCCTGCGGGCAGCCTCCTAAGGGGTTGACCTGTTATGGCTGCCTGGCTTACACCCCAACCCACAAACTAATCCAACCATCAGCTATCGAAATCCCACTCATGCACTGTATCATTCGCATCTCAGCTACTTGCATTCTTTTTATGTGGTTGTTTCTTTAATACTAATAAATTATTCTTACTGATGAAAATTAAGTACAGTGGTACCCCGCTTAATGAACATAATTCGTTCCAGCGATACGTTCGTTATGAGGGGTGTTCATTGTGTGGAACACAATTTCCCATAGATATCTATGTTATATTGTGTAATTCGTTCCAGGTTGCCACAAAAAATTGTGAAAATTGTTAAGAAGCTAAAAACAAAGTGCAGTGCTGATTGTTAATGAGCAAAAACACTCTAGGACCCATTTTTGGGGGGTTCATACTTCACAAAAACTAGGAATTGCCCTGCAATGAGAAGGCAGTCAATTACTTGCAGTGTGCAGTTTAAGGGTGCTCGTCAGCAAATGCCATGCATTGAGGGGTCCATTCTCCTACTCCTGTCAGTAGCTCGTCCATAAGCAGGATAAAAAGGTATGGATTTGAGTGCTGAACCTTGGTTCACCCCAAACTTCACTGGGGAGCCCCCAGTATTTTCCCCAAGGTGTCCTTACCCTGGCTGTGGAATGGAACCATCATACGAGTACATATCCTAAATGTACCTTCTTAGCTGCTCTATACTTTTCTATCATCTGCCTCAGAATGAAGATTTGTTTCATTGTGGGCCTGCCTAGCATGAACCCAAACTGATTTCCACAGACACTAGTTCTATCCTGGAGGCGACATTCTATTACATTACATTGGTATAACTCATTGGATTAATACCTCTATAGTTACTGCAATCTTGGACATCCTATAAAAGTGGTGGCGAACCGTTTTTGAAGACGGGTCACAATAACACAAAAGAAAACCAAGAATTTGTCCACGGGTCAGATGCAAGCACTATAAAAATAAGTTATTACTAATAGTGAATAAAGTTTATTAAAGGAGGGAATAGAGAACATCATTTAACTTTTATTACACCTTTAACATCATCTCATTAACACTCGGGCCACTTAAAATTGCACGGTGGGTCGCAGGTTCGCCACCACTGTCCTATACAGTTCCTAGTTCACTTTGTATATTGAACAAGCGTTCATTATGTGAAACAAGTTTGTTATGCAATACTCCCTTGCTTTTTGACGGTGTTCATTATAGGGAACATTCGTTATACGAGGCGTTCGTTAAGTGGGGTACCACTGTATTAGATTCCCCGTGTGTACCTGGAGTAGAATAGGCACACTGCATACCTGCATGTCGTAAGAGGCAACTAAAAGGGGTGACTTCTTCTTGTCCCAGATAGGACAACACCACTGTCGTCTTTGTCTATGATGTGTTCTGGACAGGACGATACTACCATTGTGATCGTTCATGTGTTTGGTCCAACTTCACGGTCGATGAAGGCTCCTCTCTGAGGTTATTGTAAATAAACGCCTACCCACGTGTTTGCCGTGCATGGAGACCCGCAACCCTGGGAAAAGCGGATCCTGGTGATTGAGGAGGCGCATGTCCTGCGATGTCTCTCAGCCACCTCACACTTGTGGTCTGGCTGACAGACATCGGGGATTAGGGCTGCGGCCCACAGTTCCAACACATCACTTTGGCCACAACTTCCAGGGAAAACGGGAGGCCAAGGCGGATACCCGGTCTTGGTCAATCGGCCAGGGGCGCATAAGTGGTTATGCCCCCTAGGGTTACTGTGAGTGGACCGGCAGTCAACCCCAATGCCTTTGGTCTGGTACTCGGGGATTATGCCACCCTTATGGTATCCTTTTTCAGAGCACCCTTGGCGACCCGAATGGGCGTCCCCTTGTTGAGCTCCGTGGTGGGTGAGCCCTGCGGAGAGCAAACTTCATAATTTAATCAAGTTATGGCAACTTTAAAACAGAGGCTGGGGGCCTCATCAAATAACCCCACCCCTTTGTCTTCTTCTTCTTCTTCTTTTCTGTCTGCGACTTGTTCTTGTGTTGAGCCTGAAGACAATGGCTTCAGTTCCACCCAACCTAGTGGGCCGACTGCCGCTAAGCCTGTGGAGACGAGTAGTGCTCCAAACAAGTGGCCACGTTCCCCCAGTAAGCCGTCTGGACCCCGGAACGATTCTGTGCCTCCTACTGCATCGGCACCTGCCCTTAACAAGAGGCAACGACCTCTCAGCCTTAAGGTGCAGGGCTCCACTGCTGATGCGAAGCATGTCCCTGCATCTAAGGAGGCCTTAGGTGCAGTTAAATCCCATTCCACCCCTTCTTCCTATCCTATCCGGTTTCTTTCCATATCCAGGGAGAATGGTGCAGCTTTGGGGAAGGCGTCACCCTTCCTTATTGCCAAAGCCATTAAGGGCGTTGCTGGTTACGTGACTTCGGTCAACCCTTAACACCAGTAGAGGTGTGGTGCGGTGCCCCGACCTACGTGGGGAGCCAGAGGAGAACGTAGTGGAGGAGCTCAAGGACCAGGGTGTGGTAGCTGTCCGCCACACCTTGGTTCGAAGGGATGGAGAATCCCACCCCGCTGACACCTTGGTGCTGACCTTGGTTAGGCCCAAGTTGCCAGAATACATCAGGGCTGGCTACCTCCGCTTGCCAGTATGACCTTTCATTCCGAGCCCCCTTCGCTGCTTCAAGTGCCAAAGGTATGGTCATGGCCAGAATTTCTGTTCTGCCAGGGCCATGTGTGGCACTTGTGGGCAGGAAGACCATTCCCCTGAGCCTTGTAAGACTGCACCTTATTGCACCAACTGTAAGGGAAACCACCCTGCTTCTTCTCGAGATTGCCCCACCTGGTTGCAGGAACATGCCATCCAGGAATTGGGCATCAAGAAAGGTATCCGTTTTCAAGATGCACGGCGGCTCCTAGCCTTGCCAGGGACACCAAGTCGTGGCTTGTCCTATGCAGGTGCTGCAAAGGTGGCTGCTGTGTCATCTGTCTGCACCCAGACGGACATACTTCCACAACTCCCCCCACTCATCCGATTATTGCCCACTCAGGCCCGCAGGGTCCATGGGGTACCGGTCTGTGCTAGCATTGGCTGCCAGACAGATCCTGATCCCATGCCAGAGGTTTCTTCTCGTCCCATCACTGCCTCTGGCCCAGCCTCCTTGGAGGCCACAGATGCCTCTCATCAAACAGAGGCATCTGCTTTGAGCAGCCCCCTTCCTGGCTCAGCCCAGCTGGCCCCCTTCCATAGCAGTGGTGATGGGTGAGAGAGTAGGGAAGCAACCAGGGACACCCCCTGCCCCTGCAGCAGGGCGCGTGGCTTTGGTTCGTCCACCCAAGCTCTTCGCCAACAGCAGAAGGCACTGAGTGGCAGCCTGTCCCAACTGGGGCATGATGAGGATTCCTCCTTTGAGATGGAGGAGGAAGACCCAATTGTAGGCACCCCTCCTGTTTCTGCTGTGGGACGGAAAAAAGGGAGGAATAGAAATAAACCTCCAAAGCCCACCTAATGGTGAATCTCCTTCAATGGAACTGTCGAGGTTTTTCCCACGAGAGGGACGAGATCACAATGCTGATCTCACGGCACAACCCCGTCTGCATCTCCCTCCAGGAGATCCTCTGCCGAAATGATACCCCACTTTTGATACGGGGCTACAGGGAAACCACCCTGTGGGAGGGGTGGCTATCCTTATCCGGAGTGGATGCATGCACATCCCAGTGACTTTGCAGACGCCTCTCCAACCCGTGGCAGTTTCACTGCAACTGAATGTGCCCACCACTCTATGTTCCCTCTACCTCCCCCTGGGATTGATATCCCATGGGCAGACCTTGACTTCCTCACAGCCCAGCTTCCAAGACCCATTTTTGATTATGGGAGATTTTAATGCCCATAACCCCCATTGGGACTCAGACAGTCGCAACCCCCGAGGGCTCCTTGTGGAACAATTGGTGTCACCCAATGGCCTCATTGTCCTCAACACAGGTGCCCCCACACCACAGGTGCCACTGGTGGTCTTTCCTGTATCGACCTTTCCATCTGGTCTCCTGGGTTTGCGCCAGGTCTGCAATGGGAGGTTCTGTCTGACCCTTGTGGAAGTGACCACTTCCCCATCAGGATTAGCAGTGGAAGTGGGGCATTGCCCCAAAAACCACCACGGTGGTGTTTGCGTCGAGCAGACTGGGAGGAGTATGCTCATCGTATCCACTTTCGCCCACTGCATGATTTTGATGGGGTCAATGATCTAGTGAGCCACTTCATAGAGGTGGTGATCAGGGCAGCATTGGCATCTGTTCCCCACAGCTCATGTAACCCTCCACGAGCACGTGTGCCATGGTGGATGGAGGACTGTCGGAGTGCGATTCGAGCCCACAGAGGCTCACTTCGCCTCTTCCAGTCTCATCCAACTGATGCCAATCGTGTCAACTACCTCAGAGGCCGGTTATATGCAAGACGGGTAATCAAGGAGGCCAAACGCTCCTCATGGAGTGAGTATGTCTCCTCGCTTACCCACCACACACCATCCAAGAATGTCTGGGAAAAGCTGAGAAAAATCCAGGGAAGGTACTTACAATCCTGTGGCTCTGGTCTCCTTGCACAAGGGAGACATTTACTTCTGCCTTGTGAGGTGGCTGAGGAGCTAGCAAGGACATTTGCAACCATCTCCAGTTCCCAGCACAACACTGCAGCTTTCATCAAACAGAAAGAAGCTGCAGAACGCCTTCCAGTTAACTTCTCTGGTGGTGTTACTGAGGGGTATAACGACCCATTTACCCCTTGGGAGCTGTGGGCAGCTCTTGCACGAGCCCGGGATACTGCTCCCGGTCCTGATAACATCCATTACCAATTGCTACGGCATCTACCTGAGAATGGTCTTTCCTACTGCCTTGAGGTTTTTAATTATATTTGGCAGCAGCACAAAATCCCTGTAGGCAGGTGGGATGCTATCATCATTCCCCTCCCAAAACCTGGAAAGGATAGTACCCTACCCATGAATTACAGGCCCATATCTTTGACGAGCTGCCTGTGTAAAACCTGTGTTAACTGGCGCCTGGTGTGGTATCTGGAACGGCACAACTTTCCCGCCAATGCCCAATGTGGCTTCTGTGCATGCAGGTCTCCGGTGGATCATTTGATCTCACTGGAGACAGCAGTAGGTGAGGCCTTTCTCCACCGACAGCACTTGGTGGCAATCTTCTTTGATGTGGAGAAGGCATATGATACCACATGGCGCCATGGTATATTTGAGACCTTGCACCAGTGGGGGCTCAGGGGTAATTTGCCTCTCTTCCTCCATAGTTTTTTGTCCAACCAGGCCTTCAGAGTGCGTGTGGGTAACACCTACTCCTCCGCCTTTTTGCAGGAGAATGGTGTCCCACAGCGGAGCATCCTCAGTGTGACGCTCTTCGCTGTTGCTGTGAACGGTTTTCCCTCCTCCATTCACCCCCCAGTACAACCGTCTCTATTTGTGGACGACTTTTCCATCTGGTACCGGGGTGCCACAATGCATGGCATTGAGCGTCAGCTGCAACTGGCACTCAATAATGCCAATGAGTTTGCCACCTCACGTGGCTATTTGGCATGCAGTGGATGGTCTCACTGGCCTGGGTGTGACCCTGCCTAGGGTGCAGCCTGTACTACCGGCCTCTGTGCTGCCCTGGACAGTACCAGAGCCGATTTTTAATTTGACACTCACTGCCTTCCCCAAAGCCAGTACTGATAGGTCAGTGAAACAGCAAGAGTTTGGACGCCTCTCTCTGACCTATCGGGGCCATGTTTTTGTTTACACAGATGGGTCGAAGGACGGCACCTCTGTGGGTTGGTCAGTCTTTACAACTCGTCATCTCATAGGGGGCCGCCTTCGAGGCGTCGCCAGTGTCTTAACTGCAGAGCTTACTGCTCTGCACAGGGCACTGGAACTCATCCAACGTTTGAGCCACCGACACTTTGTGGTTGCGACTGACTCCCTATCCTCCCTACAGCTATTGCACACCCTGTATAGCTGGAATACCACCGTCCAGGGTGTGCACAGTTTGCTGCTCATGATTCGTCAGCAGGGCAAGACAGTTTTGTTTATGTGGGTCCTGGGGCATGTTGGCATCATGGGGAATGAGAGGGCTGATGCCCATGCCCGTCAGGTGGCCCACCTACCAGATGTTCTTGACACTACTGTCCCCTCCTCTGATGCTCTCCCAATGGTGCAGCGGGCTGTCCATGGGCAATGGCGGTCCCAGTGGTTTGTGGAGACCACCAACAAACTCCGCACCCTGAAGGACACCCCTGTTCACTGGGCGTCCTCATGCCATCTGTCATGGAGGGAGGAGGTTGTGCTTGATCGTCCGCGAATCGGTCACACGGTCCTCACCCTTTCCTACATATTACAGGGGAGGATGAACCATGGTATGACTGCTGTTGGGAGCCTCTCACAGTGGCACACATCTTCAGTTACTGTGAGAGATACCGTGAACTTAAATACCAACTGGGGGTCGGTCCAGAGCTCTGTAACTCCCTTGGAGATATCCCCCAGGGAGTTGAGGGCTCTCTTGTATTTGTGAAAGAGGCTGGCCTCTTTCACAAAATCTAATACTAATGCTTTTGACTTTTCCTTTTGTGTGTTTTGGCTTTTGCCTCTTTATGTTTGTATCCATTTTGGCTTTTGCCTCTTTATGTTTGTATCCGTTTTGGCTTTTGCCTCTTGATGTTTGTATCCGTTTTGGCTTTTGCTTTTTATCTCTGTGTTTGTTTGGCTTTTGCCTGTTTTATCTTTGTCCTTTTTTTTTTGGCTTTTGCCTTCTGTGTACTTTTGTCTGTTTAGGCTTTTGCCTATTTGTTGTGTTTGTTGTTGGCCTTTGCCCTTACTTGTTTTCTGTTATTTGTTCGGCTGTTGCCTTTCTGTTTTGTTAATTTTATTGGGCTTTTGCCCTTATTTATTTTCACCATGGTGGGATGGTCACTTACACCCCCCACCATTGGGATTGTCTTTCTGGGCCCTAATGACCATTGAAGTTGATGGGCCTTAAAACACAAACGAACGAACTCAATTAGATAGTTAGGGCAAACGACGTAAACGTAAAACTGAGCATACTTAAAAGTTTTAACATTTACGTTTTACGCAGCTGGGCGTGCATCAAGGGTCGGCTCTTAGCCCATATCTTTTCACTCTAGTAATGGATGAGCTGCTGACAGGAATAGGGGATTAGGCCCCACAGTGTCTGGCATTCGCCGATGATGTGGGAAGGCTTGAGGAGTCCAAGGAGAATGCACAAAAGGGCTTACAAGACATTAAAACAGCAATGGAAAGTGGGGGGTCTTAAGGTAATCATGAAGAAGACAGAGTACCTACCTTTCAATTTTAGTGGCCAGGGGCAAGGGGGTGAGATTCGTTGTGGGGATGAGGGGATACCAGTGGTGCAAGAGTTCTGGTATCTAGGATCAGTTTTCCAGAGCAATGGGTAGATTGATTCCGATGTGACCCATAGGATTAATGCAGGATGGCTGAAGTTGAGACAGGCAAGTGGTGTCCTGTGTGACTGCCATGTCCCCATAAAATTGAAGGGCAAAGTCTACAGAACTGTCGTTAGGCCCACTATGTTATATGGCTCAGAGTGTTGGGCAGCTAGGAAGAACCATGAAAGGCAAGTGTAAGTGACCGAGATGCGAATGCTGCACTGCATGAGTGGGGTGTCTCGAGCTGATAGAATTAGAAACGATTATGTTAGAGGTAGTTTGGGGTGGGAGACATTGCGGAAAAGATGAGAGAGAGTAGGTTGAGGTGGTATGGGCACGTGATGAGGGGAGAGGAGGAACTGTCTAGGGTCATGGTCATTATGGGACAACAGGTGATTGGGGGCAACAGGAGTAGAGGAAGACCAAAATGGACGTGGGAGCAGGTGGTGCAAAGGGACATGGAGGCATGCAGGGTGATGGGGGATTTGGTGGGGGTTAGGCAGGAGTGGAGGATTAGAACCCCCAGACCCGACCCTGCCTCAGGCGGGATAAGGGTGTGATGATGATGATGATGTTTTAGGTAGCTATAGTTAGGGCATGTCTATTTATGACCGTATACCCACGTGCTAACACTATTACCGTTGAATCAGACGACACAGCACAAAAAATGGTGACGTCCCACTGCTACTTGGGGTATCGCAGAGCAGCTATGCGTGACGGTAGTTGAGTTGACCAGTGGTCAAGTCACATAGCGTCCCACACGTCACGCTGCGTCCTGATTGGCTGGCGGTTGAGCTGTCTGCTTGAAAAATGGCGGAGGATAATGTAAGACATGACGGCAGTGTGCCGTGACTCCAAATAAAGCGCTGCACTTAAGGAATTGCCCTGGCGGTCTTTCATAATGCACTAGCACAAAACGTCATCAAAATGTCATCAGTGGCGACGTGATTAGCGTTGAAGTGCGGTGATACGGAGCTAGGCATTAGAGAGTTTTCTGAGAGCTTCAACGTACGCACGTAGTGGTGTATGTAGAGCACGTCGCCAGCATACGATTTCGATGACAAAAAGTATTTGATGGTAACGTTTTTGATGTAATGGTAGAGCAACGCCATCTAGTTGCAGACATTAGCAATTTAGAATTTAAACATTCCATACAGAAAAATTCTAAACATATATAAATAATTATACAAACATGGATGATATTATTTTGTTTGGATTATTAAATGAATTACCAATTGAGGAAATCGAATTTGCCATGACATTACAATTATTCCAGCCAAGATTGCCACCTAGACGTCTGGCTTTCTAGAGGACTTATTAATGTCCATGACATTGATGACCAAATATTCAAAGAAATGTTTCGCTTCGAAAAACAACACATAACAAACCTAAGACAGACACTGAAAATTCCTGATATAGTGCAGATACAAAATTCTATAAATTTACCAGGTACATTGAATTCATAAGAATTTCACTTACATTAAATTAAGTTGCATCATTAGTTTATTTAAAAATATAATTTACATATAAATAGGAGATGAAGCAATTTGTATTCTGCTAAATAGATTAGCATATCCAAACAGATTGTGCGACCTGGAACGAACATTTAATCAAGACTTTGGAACTTTAAGCAAAATTTGTACCCATGTTACTAAATTAGTGATGAAAAATTTTGGTATACTTCTACAAGAGCTTACAAGTCATAGATGGCTTACCGAACAAACGTTAGAAGAATATAGCCAGGTAGGAAGGTATTAATGCATCTTAGCCAGTGTAGCTTACAATGGGTGTGATTTGTAATTATGGATTACTTTAACAGAGTATAACACACAAAGGTGGAAGTGAGCCATGTTGCTGGGGGTTTATTGATGGCACAGCCAGAGCTATATGCCGACCAGTATATTGCCAAGATGCATTCTTTTCAGGTCATAAACGCTTCCATGCTTTAAAATATCAATCTGTAATGTGTCCATCAGGAATCATTATCAGTCTTCATGGTCCATTTGCAGGATGGCGCCATGATGCAGGTGGTGTTCACAGATTGTTAAATTAATATAACAAAAGTAGAATTTAATTCTGATCATTTCCAGGAATTTTAGCAAGAAGTGGTTTATACCAACAACTTGAAGAGGTGGCTGTGTTCCCATCAGGGAAAATGTATGTTATTTATGGGGATCCAGCATATCCTCATCTAGATTTAATTAAAAAGCCATTTGGGGGAGCTGCTCTTAATGAGGATATGCAGGCATACAACACCTCAATGGCAGCTGTACAACAGTCAGTTAAATGGGGTTTTGGAAATTTGTGTTCGTTGTTTGCCTTCAATGATTTTAAAAAAAAATCAAAAAATTTTTAAACAAAATTTGAGTTATATTTACAAAACATCAGTTATTCTCTTAAATTGTTATAATTGTTTATATGTTAATCAGGTTTCTAGATATTTTAATTGTCCCCCTCCAACATTAGAGACATATTTAAGTTTTGATGATTAAATTTCATAAATAAAGACAAATATATATTACTTATAACTTAAAATTTATTTAACTAATGTTTAATAAAATATTTATTTCTGAAAATGTGTAAGTAAGGCCTCAATCAATTTATCTTTGTTGTTTTCTGAGGCATATCTCAGCTCCAGATTTCTTGCCTCCATCTCAAGGCGAGCTTCTCTTTCCCGAATTTCGATATCCAAATGGCGTTTATCTAATTCCAGCTCCATCTCTCTTAATTGAAGCCGTTTGGTCTCATTTTTGACCTCACGGCTTCTGATGTTGGCCTCCTGGCTTCTGATGTCCAGCTCCTTAGCCTGTAATTCTGTATGAATTTTGGCCCGAGCCTCTAGGTAATCAAGGTTATTTTTCACCCGTTTATTTTTACCATGATGTAATCGACCTCCTTATGAAATATGAAAAATATTAAGATTTAACCAAAGAAACAATTTCACTTGCACTTTATAACATGTTTTACCTTTTGGTGAGTCTGCATCCTTTTTTGAACCCATACCATTTTGTGATGGAGGGTTCATTGCTGTTGCAGCAGTATCACCATTATTCCCTGCTGTTAGAATATTTACTCACAATAATTCTCCTAATAATCACAACTTCATTAGTACATAACATATGAAGATATTTAAAGTATAACATTTGTTATATACCTGTGACTGGCAAAATATCAGCAGAATACAAGTCTACTGTTTCTTCATGGGTTACCTCGCTAATTTTTTTAACAGGTTGATTTTGACTATCACATAGCTCCTGGAGGATTTTTTCTTGCACAGAGTACTCTTCCTCTGTACCAGATCTACAAAATTAAAAAATTCATGAGTTTAGTAGTTGTTACAGTCCAAAAAATAGCTACATAGGTAAAACTTAAGTGCATGCTGTTGACATGCCAGTATGCATGCCATATAAAAAAGATGGATAGACAAAATGTTTTTGTAAATCCAAAACACTACAATGATTTCAGCAATATGCCAGGTGGGAGACTAATTTAATCCTAAATACAGTATGATCCATTAAAACTCATAAAACTTATAAAGCTGTCTTTCTTGAGGAAGGCCTCCAATTTATTTTATAATAGGCATTCCATTGTGAAATGGATGTCAGTTACAATAAATAGCAGCAGTATCATTTCCAATGTGCCCTAATCTCCCTAATATGAAATATTATGTTTATAGTTTATCATTATTTTTACATGATAGTGATGACAGTTAAAAGAAAGTGAGGGTATAATGATAGTGAGTCTCATTTGATTCCAAAAACAAATTTAATTGACATTTTAATTAAATTGTGTAATATTTATATGTCTTATCTGAACACGTTTTATATACTTAATTGTCATGCATTATTTTATATTTTGTCTGACTATTAATTAATTAAATTTCATTGAAAAAATTGCTACTTACTTGCGTAGATTGATCCTGTTGTCCTTTTTGAATAGCATCATCAAATGCAAGGTCCGATCTTTCACCGTTCTATGACTGCAGTAATTGTTGGTAATTTCAGAAAATTTTTGGTCAACTTCCTCCCAATGGATATTTTTACATTCTGGATTTTGATGCAGCACTTCTTTTAGCAAGCAAATATCCATATTAGTGTTAAAATGTAGACGCTTCACCTGACGCCCGATGTCAGCCATGTTTTTAGCGTTAAACAAAGACGTACGATCGATAAATCGTATGCCAGAACATACTACTAAAAATTCGCGCCAAATATTTGCGATTGCGCAGTTGAATCGTCGTCTGCTTTACGCTGCGTACGTAGCAAAAAAACGCTCTCCGAAAACTATCTAATAATGTCGTATTGCCAGACTGGTGCGCAACACTGGCACTTCATCATCATCATCTCACCCTTCTCCCACCTGAGGCAGGGTCAGGTCTGTGGGTTCTAATCCTCCACTCCTGCCTATCCCCAACCAAGTCCCGCCCCACCCCACACACCTCCATGTCCCTCTGCACCACCTGCTCCCACGTCCGTTTTGGTCTTCCCCTACCCCTGGTGCCCCCAATTACCTGCAGTCCCACAATGGACCTAGTAAGCTCCTCCCCTCCCCTCCTCATCACATGCCCATACCACCTTAACCTACTCTCTCTCATCTTCTCCACAATATCTCACACCCCCCAGTGGCGGATCCACGAGGGGGTGATCGGGGTGATCACCCCCCTGTGGCCAGGCCGAAGGTCTGGCTACTTTGGGAATTTGGACTGGCTGAAACTTACAATTTGCTTCAGAATCATAATCACCCCCCCCCCAGAAACATGAGCCAGCCTCTGGTTCTGCCCTTGCCATCCCCAAGCTACCTCTAACATAATTGTTTCTAATTCTGTCAGATCTTGACACCCCACACATGTAGCGCAGCATTTGCATCTCAGCCACTTGCATTTGCTTTTCATGGTTCTTCCTAATTGCCTAGCACTCTGAGCCATATAGCATAGCGGGCCTAACGATGGTTCTGTATACCTTACCCTTCAACTTAACTGGGACCCGGCGGTCGCATAGGACCCCACTTGCCTGCCTCCGCTTCAGCCATCCTGCATTAATTCTATGGGTCACATCAGAATCTATTTCCCCATTGCTCTGGAAGACTGATCCTAAATAACGAAATTCTTGCACTGCTGGAATTCCCTCATCCCCACAACGAATCTCTCCCCCTTGCCCCTGGTCACTAAGATTGAAAGCTAGGTACTCAGTCTTCTTCATGTTCACCTTAAGGCCCCCTCTTTCCACTGCTGTCTTAAAACTGTGGCACTTGTGGGAATAATGTATTACCCCTGAAACCACGTTTGCTCTGCATGACACCTCTACTTCGTTGTGCAGCATTATATAAGGGGCAGCCTACGTTTTCACGGCATGTTGAATCATTGATAAATTTCTAATTGGGGAGAGCCTCAAATTTCTAAATATCTGTTAATTCATTTTACCATCTAATTAAAAAAAATCATATTAATTAAAAAAACCACTAGTGCCCTACAAATCGACGCACTTTAGGCTATATGTTTACTGGCTCCGTTTGATTTTCGGACATAAGGTAGCGACACTTGCATGTGCCAAATTTTACATTAGTATTTTTAAGGCCGCTCGCACACACAGCCATTTGTGGCGGCTACTAGTGGTGACCACACGTTGCGGACTGCGTTTCTAATTGAAATCAAATAGGCTCGGTGCAGACTCAGTGTTTGCAGTAGCGCTACTGAGCCATGAGCTGCGGCAGTGGCTGTATCTCGCTACTTGTCGCCAGTGGCCGCGTTTTTCCTATTACCGCAAGCACGAGATCTCGTTGCTGCCGCCTGTGGCAGCCACTGGTGGTCGTGTACAGCGACTAATGATCGCCACAAGTGGCTGCTGCAAGTGGCTGCTGCAAGTGGCTGTGTGTGCGTCCGGCCTAAGCATCGACGCTGCCGCTATTTTTTATGCACAGTGTAGCAGACAAACGTTACATAAAAGACTTTGATGACGTATCTTTTACGTTTTAAGTTTTACGCTTACATTTACGTCGTTTGCCCTAACTATCAATTAAAGCATTATTTATTTAATAATTTGCTTTATTTCAATGTCTTTATATAAAAAAACTATTTTTCTTACATGAATTTTGCAAAATAGACTATTGGATACCTGGGTACCTGGGTATTGAACAACGCCAAAATCAACTTCAAAGCCAATTTTAACCAAATAGTTAAGTGCAAACGACGTAAACGTAAAACTTAAAATTTACGTCGTCAAAGTCTTTTAAGCGATGTTCGGCTGCTAAACTGTACATAAAACCACCGATGCTTAAAACCACCAACGTAAAATTTGGCACATGCGCGTGCCGCTACCTTATGTTCGAATTTTAAAAATCAAACGAAGTCCGTAAACATACAGCCTAAAACGCGTGGATTTGTAGGGCACTAGTGGTTTTTTTTTAATTAATATCATTTTTTTATTAGATGGTTTATTGTTTAGTCAGTCTAGCAACACAACATTAAATTGATATGCCCTAACTATAGCTACGTAAAACGTAAACGTAACAAATTTTAAGTAGGCTCAGTTTTACATTTACGTCGTTTGCACTAACTCTCTATTATTACCAAAAACTGAGATGAATCAACTCATAAAAAATGAAAGTATGGGGAATGGGCATTATAGAAAAATATCTGTTTTCAAAATCAAGTTATTTCAACTCAAAGTCCAAAGTTCTAACCCACCGCGGTGGCGTAGTGGTTAGCACACTCGACAACTACGCCATTAGTTCTAGGTTCAATACTGGACCGTGGTGGGTCGGCCTCTTTCGGGTGACAGAGAAGCGACGAGTGTGCCTTCTTTTGGATGAGAAGTAAAACCGAGGTCCCGTGTGGGTGTATGATGGCACTTGCACATAAAAGAACCCTCTCTACTATGCAACGGGTAG